>CM071957.1:10700000-11300000 GCA_036784905.1 Acrossocheilus fasciatus | reverse complement strand
ACATGTGTCCTTAAAAAAATCACTACAAGCACTGGCATTCCAGATCTTCTCAAATACAAGATGTGGATCTAACTTTCTGCTCATCAAGAGTCTGTGTGGAAATTATTTCTAGTAGCATAGCAACCACAGCAGACAAAGACTGAGTTTAGCTGCAAATTAAGCTGGAAATTTGCATTTTGGACTCAGAAAAGCAAGGTGCTTGACATTTTCCTTGAAATGAAGCAAACACTGCCACAGTGCACATTCTGTTTCCCATTATAAACATGAAAGCATATATATGCATAAATCATATAATATGTGTAAGTGTCAATGTGCAAGTGTCTTTTCATAAAAACAAACATCTGCCACTCTTATTCTCTCTCATGTGTGATAAACTAATGTATATTAGTGTGATTTAACCAATTAATATGATTAAGAGGTCTGACATCTGACAGCTATACACAACAATATACATTAATAATGTGTATGGTAAAAATAATTATAAACATATAAATAGAAGCATTTATTATTGGCATATCAGTGTTGTTTTAGATAACTAAAATCAAAACTATTAAAAATATTTTTGTTAATAGAAATAATGAATGAAAATGAGAAATGTTGCTTTGGCATAGTGAAATATTGTCATTTAATCAACGTAATTAGCATGTACACATACATTTCTAAATATAATGTATATAACTGTGAATTAATTCATGCAATTGTTTAATTAAATGTTTTGATCAATTGACAGGTGCGATACACATTACAACATGCATCATTATCTTGTGTATATTAAAACAATTTTATATTTAAAAAAATCATATATGAATTTATCATGAATGTATCAGTGTTGCTAACTAACATTAAAACTGAAATAATGAACAAATATGAGAAGTTTCCTTGGCAGTGTAAATAATTGTAATCTAGTTTATGTAATTAAATTGAATGAACATGTTTGTAAATATAATGTATATAATTGTAATTTAATCAGCACAATTGTTTGAATAAATGCATATATAAAAATATATGTGTGTGTGTGTGTGTGTGTGCATTTATTATGAACATGTCAGTGTCTATTAAAATAGTTTTTTTGTTAATTTAAAAAGCTAAAATAATGAATGATATAGAAAAGTTGCATTCACAATGTATTAAATTGTAACAATTAATGTAATTTGATTCAAGGTTTTAATCAGTTGACATGCTTGATATACATTACATTTATCATTATTTTATATATTAAAATATTGTACAAAAAACATTTGTATATGAACATGTCAGTTTTTATATAGTCAACACAATAAAACTACTACTATTGTTTTAATAAACTGAAATAAAGCTGCCAGTGAATGACAATTTGAAATGTTGCCTACATGAAGAAAAAAAAAAAAAAAGTTAAAAAGTTAAGGTACGGAAATGACTAATTACTAAAACCAAACCTGAAATAAAAATAAAGCTAAATAAAACTACAAAAACTAACGTTGTCAAATGCACATAACAAAACTATTAAAACTGAAATTAAACTTAAAATGAAAACTGACAATATAAAAAGGCTAATTAAACAAATTGATTAATACCGTAATAGTATACAAAATACCAAAATAATACTGATATACACAGACACACACACACACAACAGCCAAGTTGTTTTATTTGCTTTTCTTTTTAGTTATTTTTCTAGCAAGAAACTTACTACAAACCCAAGCTCCAGTGTGTCCATGTAAGTGTGTGTGCAGTTGTGCATCCATTCGCGGAGAAGTCCACTGCAAATAAGAAGTGGTGTGGAGGGTTTAAGACAGAAATGTCAAAATGTCTACCTTTAACTGGAAACCGTAAAAAGCCTCTATCTAAATGACCTGAGGCTGTGGGAACACCTACACACACACACACACACACACACACACACACACACACACACACACACACACACACACACACACACACACACACACACACACACACAGGGGGGCTTGTGTATATTGAGCCTCTTGGCTGAAAAATAACCAAAAGCTAAAGGAAATAAAACGATGCCTTTACTGGTTTGTGGGGGAGGACGTGAAACAGTAAAGGAAAACTTTTCAAGGGACGGACCAAAAATGAGCTGCTCTGAGGGAATATCACGGCACTAATGTTTGTAGGGAACACCAGCAGAAGTACTAATGTTTTTCTGCACGTAGTGAACTAGCCTTTTATATCCCTCTTCTGTGTGCTGCCGTCTTTAATCATAAAAAACAAGGAAAAAGAAAAGAAGAAATACAACAAAAGAACACTATATCTAGCTTAAAAAAAAAAAAAGATAAAAAAACGACTACCATAGCCTAAAGTGTGTTATTTTATTAAACAGAAGAACAGCTTTTGCTTTGCCTGTTTGCAGTGAATGTTATGTATACAGTTCTGTAAAATGTGATTGCTCATAACAAATATATTTCATGTTTCCTGCTAATAACCGTTCCAAGAAAACTGTGTCTTGTATTCTATTACTACAACTAATATGTTCATCTTTCACCAAAACCCACCGCAGAAGATACCACATTTTCCCCTTAGGGAAGGAATTAGTGAAATCTTGCTCCGCCATTCCAGCACCGTGAAGTATATCATGTGATTTACGATTCCCCGTCACACGTTTTTCAAATGAAAGGATCTCGGCCTATTCAGAAGAAATATGCCACACAACCCCTAAAATTGTGGATGTTACCGCTGCCAAGTCACCCACATATGTATAAACGTGCTCTAATTCATTTCAGGTTTATCCCTGCGTTTGCATTGTGTCCAGGCCTTAGCAACACAACAGAAACAATGTTTCAAACCCTTATCAAATGTTTAAGCAGGTTTTAAGGGCTTTGTAAGATGGCAAGTGGGTGTTTGAGTGACTGACAGACAATTGGAGTCAAAATCAAATGCATCTCAGGTTAACAGAGTCTGAAGTCAAGAGTTGATCTTGCAATTCAGTTACTTTGTTTTTTTTTTTTTTTCAGAACAATTGAGAAACATAAGAAGGTTGAATTGCTGGTTTAGTGCATCATTATCAAGAATCCGTACATTGTTTTTTTTGTTTGTTTTTTTTTTAACATATGTGCCGTTTTTTAGGCAACTACTGTATATGCATGGGTGGAGCTGCCCTCCGAATTATCTGTTTGTACTGTGTTTAAAAGTGCCCACAAAGTGAAATAATAGGTTTAACGTGCTAAATGCTGCTGCGAAAACATACAATATCATCGCATACAGTGTGCAACTTCAATTAACCTTCAAGTTTCAGTTTTGGAAAAAAGAGCAAGGAGCTCACTGGCTTACTGACATGACTGAAGTTCTTAGAGGCCGTCATGTGTCTGTCAAGCAGCTTCGCACACTGACGCATAGAGAAAAATGTACATACTATACATAGGGACCATTGTTTTTTTTGTTTTTTTTTGGTTTCTTTATTTTATAGCATTGGATCCATGCAGTAATAATTTAGAAATTTGAATCAGGGGTCTTCAACCCTTGATATACAAACACAGCAAACTGATTGATTGATTGATTGATTGATTGATTGATTGATTGATTGATTGATTGATTGATTGATTGATTGATTTAGAAATTAATGGAGGTTTTTTTTAGCAAAAAAAAAAAGTGACACCAATTTTTTTTTTTATTACGTTGCTACAAATAATTTATATTTCAAATAAATATATTTCTTTTACAATTTTGCATTTATCAAAGAGTCCTAAAATGTATCATTGTTTCCACAAAAATAAGCAGCAAACACATTTAAAACATTAGTAATAATAATAATAATAATAATAATAATAATAATAATAATAATAAAAGGTTTCTTGAGCAGCAAATCATTTTAGAATGTTTTCCAAAGGATCATGTGACACAAAAGACTGGAGTAATGATGCTGAAAAAGCAGTTTTGCATCACAGTAAAACTTATATTTTAAAATAGATTAAAATAGAAAATAGTTATTTAAAATTGTAATTAGGGATGCACCGATACACGTTAAAATGCCCCGATACCAAATGCCGATAACACACAGCAGATGATGAGTGCCATATTCAGACAAAGAAACACGACAACAGGCAGCAGAATGGAGTTATTTGAGATTAAGGATGTCTAGGAAGCAGATGTATGAATAATGTTAAACATTCAGTATTGATGCCTTTATAGCTGATATGCGTGGGCTGAAAGGCAAAGCACTGAGTGGATTGAGTTCGCGCCGGCGCAGAGCCCGAGCTAGTCGAGTGAATATCCCTTTCTCACAGACATCACCGGAAAGTTTGTAGTTCGGTCGGATATGTCAAAAACAAGTAAGCAAAACAATTCACAAGTTACTTAATCATTTGGAATAAAACTAAATCGTAAATGTAAGACAATATGTAGGGGCATTTACTATAAACATCATTTATTTTCAACCTTAAGCATACATGACTTTCTGGTGAAAGTGAAACTAGCAGCCTGTGTGAAATGCGCTCGTCCCTCTCACCAGTACAAATATGTGTGCGTGTTGCACAATTGCTTGCTTCATGAGTGATTCTGCATTATATGAGTGGCTTTGGAATATAAATCGCAGCATGTTTCAGGTGAAAAGAAAAACGCAACTTTTAGTTCTGAAAATATAACAGTTAGGAGATTTATAAGAAGTGGTTCCCTGCATTATTACAGCAAAATGCGTGATTACAGTACTAAGCCACTGCAATGGAGCAGCTCTAATTAGCTATTAAATTAAATATGATGTACCATAGAGCAAAAAACAAACAAAACAAAACAAACAAAAAAAAAAACTGTGAAAGTAACACAAACTTGTAAAATACATTGTAATGTGCACAATTAAGTGTGAAAATAACAGGAGGTTATACAGTCAAACCAAAAATTATTCAGATACCAAATATAATTTTTGATATTTTTTTACTAGTGGGTGCAGGACATTGTAGTTAATTTATGTAAGTGAGGATAGTAAAATAAAGTAAACTGTGACATATTATATCCAAAAATTCTTCATACAGTGGACTACCGATAAAATTGATACAAATTTGGAACCAAAAATTATTCAGACCGAGTCTGGGAAATAACATGTTCAGTTTTGCATGAACCTGGTTGACAGCATGTCCAGGAGACTAAAAGCTATCATTAAAAGGGTTGCCTGACAAAGTATTGATAGTTGTGTAAATATTGTCATACTAACAGCTGTCTGAATAATTTTGGTTGATTGTAATCCATCACATACCTTTCTATCAAAGCTATCTGACATTATCAAGCTGAAATAGTTTTGACACAGTTTAACTCTGAGTTCTTGTCATATTTTATTACCATAAACTACAGCGAATAAACTGTGATAATATGAGAAATGTTGAAGGTGTCTGAATAAATTTAGGTTTGACTGTATCTATTTGATTAATGAAGTTAACCAATTCACATACTCTGATTATGTTCAGAATATTTAATAAAAAAAAAAAATACAAATGCAACGAAAATATCGGTATCGGTACTCGGTATCGGCACGTGCTAAAAATAAAAGTATCGGTATCGGGCGAGAACTGGAAAAATTGGTATCCCTAATTGTAATAATATTTCACAATAGTGCTGTTTTTATTGTATTTTTAATAAATGCATATATATATATATTTTTCGTTCTTAACCTAAACTTAATCTGAAAAAAAAAAAAAACTATACTTTTGAATGTTATTGCATAGTAGGTGTATATCCATATTTTAATACTAACTAACAAACTAAATATTTTAGTAAATACTCTGTATATAAACATTTGTAATAATTATTTTTGATAAATATAAAAAAAAAAAAAACATAAGTAAAAAACCGAATTAAAATTAAAATGTTGACCCCCCCCCCCCCCGCCCCCCACAAAAAAAGGGAGAAAAAAAATAAAAATACAGTATTAATTAACCATGCGTGTTTCTTAAAAGATAAAATAAATAAATAAAACTAAAAGTCAAAATAAAAATAAGTATGTTGGTATGTAATAATTATTTTAATGGCTTTTAAGTATTAGCATCTTATGGAAATACATTAATACAAGAGTATGATATCCCATAGTACACTGCCAAAATACACAAATCTGAGTTATCCCCTATTTTTAATTCATAAATCAATGGAAGATCAGTTTGTCAGTGGAAGTTTAAAAATGCAATATTGACCACCGAACAAAAACTATCCCTGGTTTTCATCTCAGAAGTCTGGTCACCTTATAATGAGTAATGGATCCGGCTGTAATGTGGCGCTCTCACTGGCATTGTGCTATTAAAGCAATTATCACCCGCCTGCTGAAGCAAGTCCTGCTTGGCCCATCAGTCTGCATCCCAGTCAAGGCAGGTCACCTCTGCTAAGGTCACAGAGTGCTGGCCAGTGAGTAATGGTGCAATTGGCCTTTCTGCTGCATGAGTGGAAATGCTGAGCTACGCAGTGCACAAAAAAACGGCTGCACTGACAAGACCAAAAGAACATAATTGCCGGGAAGTGGATGAGTGTGTGAGGTGCAGGAGGAGTTACCTGAAACTGTGCTGTTTGTAATTAAACGCTGTCAAAAACGCTTTTGCTTTCACCAGGATTTAGCATAAGGGATTAGCCTGTTAAGAAGAGCGAGGGATTGTTTTCTCTAGCCCAAAGCCGCGGCTAGCCTGCAGCCAAGATAAACCCATCTGAGGAGAGTGGCGGCTTCCTCCTGTCGCCCTGGCGATCGGGGCAGAGCTCAGCTCGACCGGACGCTTCTCGTGTTCCATGCCGGAGGAATAATAGCAATGACTTTCTGCCCGTGTCACTTAAAGCGGCGTGATTAGAGCCGAGAAGAGCTGCACTGGTGTCAGCGGTGCTGTTATGCCTGCAGGGCTGTAAGTGTGAGAATTTGTGTGTCTGTGTACAGAACGAATAAAGGGCCCCATTGATAAGAACAAGTTCTTCTTGTTAACCTATCAGTTCAGCTGGCCTGAAGCCAGCGCAGGCAGTCTCGAGGCATGTTCTCACACCGAGAGCACTTACTCAAACGTTATTGCTCGCGTCTCGGTGGCCTAGTATTATGCACTGCTGTCCAAAACGTCTACACTCCAAGTGTGTGAGCTATTCTCATTTCACTAAGATTGAATAAATAAATAAGATTAATGCAGAAATAATTTAGAATTGTAGATCAGTGGTCTTCAACCCTTGATAAAGAAATAGAGCAGGGACTATATAAAATAAGTAATTTTCCTCCTTTATTGAATTGTTTGAAGTTTAATTTGCCCATGAGAAATACAGAGAAAATCCTGTGGAAACAAAAAACAAATAAAAATAAAAAAATAAATAATAAAAACATGATTTCATGGATTGTGTGTACAAACTATTCTAACAGCATGTAAATGAATAAATACATTAATACCTAATTTAGATTAATTCAGTAATAATTTATAATTTTAGATCAGTAGTCTTCAACCCTTGATAAAGAGACAGAGCGGGCATTATGAAAAAAGTTATTTATTTATTAATTCATTCATGCACTGTTTGCCAGTAAGAAATACAAAGACTGTCCTTGTGGAAGTATTTAACAACAGAAAGGAAAATAATAATATAATTTTTGGTTTCACTTTATTTTGATGGTCCCTTTAACACATTCTATTGACTATAAGTAATGTTGCACCTACATTTCTACTGACTCTCATTAGAGTGTTAGTAGTGTATTAGTTGACTGGTAGGGTTAGGGTTAGATTAAGTTGACAAGATCTTGCAAAGTTACTTATAGTCAGTAGAATATCTGTTGGGAGACCAACACATTAAGGAGTGAATAGATATGAAGCAGACAGTCTACTAATAATCTAATGAGAGTTTGTTGACATGTAGTTGCAACATTACTTAGTGTCAACAGAATGTTCAAAAGGGACCATCAAAATAAAGTGTTACCCAATTTTTTTTTTTTAAATTTAAAAATTGCATGATTTGATGGACTGTGTGTGCAAACTATTAACACCGGAATGAATGAATGAATGAATATTGCTGTCATAAATAAATAATTACATAATAAATAAAATAATCTTTAATAAAAATATTCACCTTGCACATGAAAAAAAAAAAATATATATATATATATATATATATATATATATAATATAATGACTGTTCTTGTGGGATCATAATAGTCTCAGAAAACAAAACAATCTGACTATGAGTGAAGATTATTCTCATTTCAATGATCGATGAATGAATGAATGAATGAATGAATGAAGTATTTTACTCGTTTTATTTTGGAGTTTAGTTTGCCTGTGAAAAACATGGAGTGTTCTTATGAAAATGTGAATTAAAAAAATAAATAAAAAAAAGCTGATTTTTGCCATTCCTTGAATTGTTTTTGTTGTTTAATTTTCGGTAAAACTGTCACTGGAAAAAAAAAAAAAAAGCCCATCTGAAGCAACCTGAATAACAAAGCATGCCACTGAGCTGATACTGTGTGCGTGTGTGTGTGTGTGTGTGTGTGTGTGTGTGTGTGTGTTTGTTTCACTCCAAGTATCTGTTTTTACTGTGCTTAAAACTGAGAGTGGCATGGAATTTTGACAGCACAGCACCATTAAATATCTCTCTACAAACCACCTAATTAATCAAACGATCTCTCTCCCGGTGGACAATGTTTTCCGCAGATTTGAACGTGTGTCACATCAGACAATTCCCTTTATTAAATTCAACTCTTATCATACTTCATATGTTTCAGTAGACAAACTCATTCATATATAAAGAAAAGCTAAAGAGGATCAAGTAACATGAAAGGTGATGATAAGCCTGAATGTTTTAAGTACGCATTCAAACAGCGCAGATATCGCTTTCATCCAGTATCTTTCAGCATTATTGAATTCATTCGCATTTTTTTTACCTCACGCTATGCTTTTGTGCTAAATATGAGAGAAGGAAACCTGGTGATGACTGATTTAAGTTAAAACAAGTCTAAGGTCATTGTTTATAGCATTTTCTTTAAATGAACCTTCATTACCACTGTCAAGTAAAAATACACAAGAAATGGTGTAATGTATTATGGTATTCCCATAGCATGTAGAGGAAATCTGATGTGACAAACCGGTGCATTTAACATTTCAGAAGTTCAAGAAAGCTACATGATAACAGCGTCCCTTTGGGCAAACTGCAAGACGGAAAATATCAAGACCAATACATCTATGCATGCTAGAAACAAAGAAATCAGGGCCTTTGCCAAAGGCGTAAATGTTTCAGATCTCGAAACAGATATGGAAACCCAACTCCATTGTGAAGATTGGTAGCATTCCACAATGTAAGCCAATGCCTTTGGTAATTACATAAAGTTAGAAAGGAATAAAATATATCGAGTGTTGTTCTGTAGGCAATGACATGCATGTCGTTCTAGTCTCAGCACTGGAGTCATGACCTCAACTACTCGCTGAAGTATGATCACAGAATAACATAGTACATGAACTATGCCAGTATGGTGCAAGAACGCGTCTAGCGGGAGAATAAATATAAATGCAAATCATTCATATGGTTTTGCAGTGCCAAGAAATGTCTCGCTAAGGTCTGATTGCCAAAATGATATGTAACGTTCAAATGTGAAACATCAAGGCTGAGAGCTGTCAAGCTTTATGTCATAATTCAGTGATACATAATTATGGTGCAGTAGGAACAAACTTAAAGAGAAGAGGAAACTGGTTTCATTTGAAAAATCAGTTTACATTAAGATTATTTGTTCCACTGTGCAAATAATTAATATTTCATCAGCCTCATATTTTTTTCTGCCTAATAATTTGATTAAATTTGAACCTGATTTAACCAGATAACATTTAGATCACATTTCATAGAGCCTCGTGTTCTTCACTGCATTCAGCGGCCTCAGAAAATATTTAGACACTTAAAAAAAATTATGAATGCCTTCGCAATAAATAAGAAATTACCAAATCAAGAGGCATTGGTGAAAAAAAAGCGAGCACTTTCAAATATTTCACATAATATATAAGCACACACACACACACACACACAAGGATATAGCAAATAATAAAATATTTAATAAACACAGTACCATTCAAATGTTTAAGGTAAGCTAAATAAATAAATACATAAATAAATAAAAGAAATCTCACCAAGGTTGCATTTATTTGATCAAAAATACAGCAAAAACAGTACTATTGTGAAATCATATTATAATTTAAAATAACCCATTTCACTTCATTTATTTTATCAGACATGAAAATATCAAAATTATGTGTCATTGGTAACCCCTTGAAATAATCAATAATTATTTATTTATTTATTATTTTTATTTTTTATGGAAAAGTGTGGTTGGTCACAATTGTGACCGGTGGGATAATGTGTATACTGAAATTAAATTATTTCTGCAGTCATCAAAATTCTTACGTATCTCAGCCTAGTTATTAACCCATTTTAAACTTCATTACATTCTATGGTTACTATTATACATAAAACCCCCTTATACAACACTGAATAGATAAAATATATATATATATATATATATATATATATATATATATATATATATATATATATATATATATATATATATTATCCCACCGGTCACTAATGTTGCCATCAAGATGTTTACTCATTCTATGACCACACTCAACGAAACTGAATAATTGTGAATTCATATATTAATACTAGACATCTTAAAGATAAAGTGTACTAAAAATATTTGTCATATCTTTGTTAACATACATTACCAAACATGTGAAACTGCAAATATTTAATTGAGACCCTTTATGTATGTATTTTTCCATATTTGCAGAAAATGCACTACAACACCAGTAACATTTTTAGAGCTTTATAAATGAAAAAGGTGTTTTTTTTTATGTATTTATTTTTATTATTATTTTTACAGTCACTATTGGGATTAAACTGCTTTTCTATTTTAATGTATTTTAAAATGTAATTTATTTCTGTGATGGCAAAGCTGAATTTTCAACATCATTACTCCAGTCTTCAGTGTCACATGATCATTCAGAAACCATTCTAATATGATGATAATAATAATAATACTAATAATAATAATAATAATAATAATAATAATAATAATTATTATTATTATTATTATTATTATTATTATCATCATCAAAAGTTTGGGGTCAGATAATAATAATAATAATAATAATAATAATAATAATAATAATAATAATAATAATAATAATAATAATAATTATTATTATTATTATTATTATTATTATTATTATTAGTAGTAGTAGTAGTAGTAGTAGTAGTATTATTATTATTATCATTATCATGGTTACGTCATAGCAAAATAATAAATAAATAAATAAATAAATAAATAAATAAATAAATAAATAAATAAATAAATAAATGAATGAATGAATGAATGAATGAATGAATGAATATAAAAATGCATTAAGAAAAGTTAATGAAAACTGTAATATAATTTGTTCACTCTTTTTTTTAATATTAATGCATTTGTTTTAAATGCATTGAAATCAAGAGCATGTGTGGTTGAAGAGTGCAAATACTTTCCATGCCACTGCAAATGTAGCTGTGTGCGTGTGAGGATCTAATGGATTCATTGAGTTCTCCAACAGCGCTATAATAAAGTCTACTTCTGCGTTCAGCCTGACCCTCAGGTTTCACTCAGGTGTTGCTACCTGGCTCGCTCCGGCTTCTCTGAATAATAAACGTGAGGTTGCGATCTCTTCATCTTGAGTCACGGTGACATGAGGACATGAACGCTACAGTCTGGCTCTCTGGAACGGCACAATTTATCTGAGGTGCCACCGTCTGAAGGGAGAGAAAAAAAAAAAATGAGTTAAATGGAGGACGCAAAGCATGAATTATACAAAGGGCCCAGACACACACTGACCTTGGTTCCCTTTAATTTTTCCTTGTTCATTTCCTTTCTTATTTTGAGAGGTGGCTAGCTAGCTAACACACAATGTCCCCTTGTGCAATCGTAAGAAAGAACAGAGGTCATTTCGGTTTCTCTGGAGTGCAGGACGATTAGCAATATGTCATTTGCAGTGTCATGCCTCAGTTGTTGGGCACTGGAGCTACTAAAAAAAGACGGAAAAGATGAGGAAATAAAGAGTTTGTCAGAGGACCAACATGCCTCTGAGGTGCTGTGCCGCAGGAGGGGCCGATCGATGCCGTAAATCAATAAACTTTACATCACCACTCGCTGCGGCCCCCTCGGTGCAGTGAGGATCATAACATAACACACTTCCACCATCACACCGAGTGTGTTTTTAACACCCGTATTAACATATCCCAGCATTCCTAGTGAGTCTCGCTGGGAGATATCTGAGACTCTTCTTTAAAAGTCGGCTCTGTGCGTGGAACAGGAGAGAAGCAAACTGTTTTCTGCTAAACCGCAGGGAGCAGATGGAGGTACAGATTGGGATGAAGGGGGTTTTTGCCTGAGCAAAGCCATATGAGGGAAAAAAATGTTATTTGAGGATCTTTCTTACATTTTGCAGATGAGGGCGGCGATAGCGGCGGATCGTAAACAAACCATTTTGTGAGGACGTGCAGCAAAACAGCCACCTCCAAAAACCAGAACGTCTTAATCTTGAGCGAATCGCATTTGTCTCGAGGCAAGGGAAGTATTTGGGCAATTTGTAAAATGTAAACAACAAAACTGAAGAGCTGACAAAAAAAGACTGGATCAAGCTGTATAAACAGTCTCACGTTCACACCCTTGTTGAGACACTTTCACTCATTGTAAACAATGGCAATGTAAACACAAAGCAATTACCGTAAAAGTGGAACATAACTCTGCGGCAGTATTAGATTCAGCACATAAATCACTAACTTGGATGATGGGAGTGTCTGAAGCAATAAACCCAAATCAGACATGGCTTTCAGGTGTGAAATTGAATTTTTAAAAGATGTAATCTGAGATTAACAGAATTATTATCCTGCCAAAGAGAATTTTAGTGTGAATGGTTATCAGAAGGGCCAAGTGGCAGTTAGTCATCTAAACTAAGGGGCTTTAAAATAGTTATTTCATCTTTACAGTGTTGTATGAAAGCCATTACCAAACTATGAGAAATAAACACTTAAGTCAGCTAAACTGTTTGCCTCGTTTAAATATAATGGAAAGTAATGAACTGGAATAATGAGCTGGATACACACATATATACACATACACATATAATACATCTAAAGGGGCCATTACAGAATGCATATTTGAGTTTAAAACAAAGAGATGTAGGTCGGTGTGGAAAGAAAAAATATGATCCAAAGACGTGTTTTTAAAATGGCATGTCGCTGCAAAAGACATGAGCGCAACACTTCTTTTTAGCTCATGTTTACATAGACAAAACCAACCCAGGCTCATTCGAGATATGTGCCTCTAAATATGTTTCTGCAACACTGTTATTACGTATCTTAATGCACATTTCACAGCAAGTTAAAAATGAAACGTCCAGTGAGTGGTGCTAAATCACGGGATCAATACGTGACCCTGGCACATTTTTGTTACGTTAATATAGATATGTATTGCTGTGTTTGTATTATGTTACTTCAGGTACGTATTGTGGTGGTTCATAATTAAAATATCTGATGAGTGTCCCCTACACCAAACCCAACCCTAAACCTACACCGATAGTGCTAACAAATTGCAAAATTGATATAAAAACCTATGTGATGATGCAGCCATGCTATTTTAACTTCCTTAATGCGGATTTGAGCTGTTTTGTTGAACCGTTGTTCCACGGGGTTTCATACCGGAGAGTTTTTGTTTTTTGATTTGTTTATTTCATTAAGTAGTAATTTAAAGCTTTCTATAGATATATTTGTCATGTTTGTGAGGCATGTATTCACTGAGTTTCGGTTAATTTTAGTGAAGCGCTCCTGTTCAAGACTGAGATGGCAGAAAGTGCACCATGTTTGTTTTGTTTATTTTATAAAAGCACAGCATTTTGTTGATATTGTGAGTGCACATAAGTAAAAGTAGACTCTTTACAGTTCCAAATGATGTATTACTCTTACCATTATGAGCAACAAATGACAGTGTATTTTAAGTTGTTTCCACTGACAAAAATGCAAGTGATTGCGCTGGAGCCTCCATGTCCAACAAAGAGCGCTTTAGCTTCCACTCTCCACACAAACTATACAGCACACATTTTTCTAGGTTTAACATTTAAACATTGTTATATGCTTGAACTGTTTTATATCTATAGTTTTTATTGTAGGCAAGTCGTGATGATTTGAGAAGGCGAAATTTATCAAACTATGATCAGCTCACTGTCTCCTGCTGGCCACTTTGTCGTTACTTTGAAAACACAAACTTACATTTAACGAACAAAAAATGCTCCAAATGTTTTTATAAATTAACTTAATAAAAAAAGAAACAAAATATAATAATTTTGCCATTACATACAAAAACTGAACTATTTTAATAGCTGAAACAGTAGTATAAGCTGTTTTGGCAGAAGGGGAAAAAAGACTGTCTCGGTCTGGTTATTCTCATAAGCTGTCGGACATGGGCCGGGCTAGGGCCTAAATTTGAGGCCCGTGCAGGGCTCTAAAATGGGTCAATAAATGACTCAGTGACTCGCTTACTGCCACCTACTGGCAGCAATGATGGAACCCATGAGAAGAGTCAGTGATACAAACAGATATAAATGAGGGGTGATACAAATCGTGAAAAGTACTATTTACTACTAAGCACTGAGGAAGTAGTGCTGTTGATTGCATCAGGACTCTTGGAAGGCCGCTCAGCCAACCAAATGTCAAGATCTGAACTGTTGTATAATGTTTATTTAACTAGTAATTACAACCAGATGAACTTCAATCAAGGTCTCAGTCTAGACTAATTTTTCTACGTGGTTTCTAAATATTCTCTTTGACAGAAAAATATGTTTGCTTATATATATATAATATTTATTTTTTCTAATAACATTTTTAGATGGAATTCTTGTACTCACCCCAAATATATATATATATATATATTTGGGTTTGATGAATTCAAGAATTCCATCTAAAAAAAAATATATTAGAAAAAAAAAAAAAAAAAAAAAAAAACTGTCAGTCTTTGGATTGACAGAAGTTTAGGCTGACATGTGTGGTAGACACTGACTCCTCTCTGACTCTGCCTGTCAGTCTAACTGAAACAGATTATGTCACAATGGCTTATGCTCTCGCCAAATGACTGCTGGCACAAAGTCTGTGAAGTTCAGAAATTGTTCATGATGCCCTGAAGTATATAAATACATTTCCATCTGCACACCAAACCAAACACCAGCTTACGCACAAGCCTCATCGCATTTTGACACATTACGGTTGTCTTTTTAGTGATCTGAAGAGAATACGCTGACAAAGCCTTGACTGTGAATAAACTCTCTTTCTCTCTCTTTCATTTTCTCTCCATCATGGTAGGCTGAGCACAGGAGAGCTGTTTTGACAACAAGATTGACCATGAGTGTGTGTGTGTGTGTGTGTGTGTGTGTGTGTGTGTGTGTGTGTGTGTGTGTGTATGTGCCTCATTTGCAACAAAACTGATTCGCCCATTGACTTGTATGCAAACGTTCATTTTCTCAATGCTCATTAACTGCTCACAAGACTTGATTTTGCATTTATTAAACCTCAAAACATCCCTCCAGAGGTCATTTCTTAAGACGCAAGCAGATACAGTTATGAGTGAAGAATTACCCTTGGGGATATTGGATATTGGCCTGGGCCAATCATGAATAATGACTCAGAGAGGCAAATACCCTGAAGCCACTGCACCTGAGACCTCATAGTAAGTAATGTCAGCGTATACAAAAGAGGTCAGGAATGTGAGTGCTAACCAAGGATCAGATCAATCCTGTCACTAAAATCATACACAAATATTCAGTTTAATGCATGTTCAATCATACTTTACAATATTCATCACATGGCAAAAAACAAACAAACAAACAAAAAACTTGGCATTTGTGTGCCTTGTGAACACGCATTGTTTTTAAACATACTTTTTACACTCTCACTCATTCATTTCAATCTTTAGTTCAACAGCGTATATACAGTAAATACTGTCCTGTGTTGCCATGCCACGTCTGCTTATTATAAGCTATCTGGGCTTGTTTTTTTCATTTATGCTTCATTTATGGTCAGTTGTAGGTTATGTTTTGCTGGAATTATATCCAAAATAGTTGGGCATTTATTATGATAATTATTATTATGACCATACAAGTTGTTTTTAACAAATGAAAGTAAAAAGGTCAGCAAACAAATACAACTTTGTTTTATTTCTCATATAATTACAAAATGATTATAGGTCTGTTTAAATATATAAAAACAGAAAAGCATAGAACTGTTAACATTTTTTGTTTTGTATAATTTTCCAGATAAACTGTTTTTTTCCCCCTCTTTTAACCCCTGTGTTATTTAATATATGTTTAAAAAACAATAACTGTGAAAAATAAAAATACATAAATATCAAATACATTAAAAAGTATGTGTCTTTATACGTTTAATTTTAGCTAGCATTTCCATGATACAAATTTATTAGTGGTAGAATTGTTGATTTTTACCACAATCAAAAAAAACAAACAAAAAAAACTTACCAAAATATTATAATTATTCAATAATTATTTAAAAATGTAATAATGTACAGTACAATTGAATACATTTTTAATGTAGGTTAGTACCATAGTTTTTTTTTTTTTTTTAATGAAATACTTTTAATAAAAAAAATAAAAAAATAATAATAATATTAAAGAACACCCAACTACTATTTGCTAGCCTATCATTGCTACAATAATCAATTATATTAACATGTAACATGAACACTGTAATGCAAAATGTTACCACACAGTGTAATCATTCCCACAACGCAGCAGCGTCGACCATCTGATTCTAGCTCAGCACTTCCTCTGAGAACAATAAAACACTGAGCCGTGTGAATACAGGTCCAGTGCAGGTGACCCAGGATGAGTGTTGAGGCGTCTCAGCACCACCAGGGGAAACTCACCCCCCTCAGACTTAAGACTTCCTTCTGCCTGAGCTCGGCGGAGGGAAATTTGCAGCAGATGTGACTTCAAACGGCAGAGCTCCCGGCAGGATTAGGGCCCTGGATAAGACCCATCCTCCGGCTGCCTCTCTGACCTCTGTCTCACTGTCTTTCTCCGCCAAGTCGGCAGGAAAAAAACAAGGCCTCGCTTGTTGCTAGACCCTGTTTTTACAGCTTGCCGAAGCCGTCTCGCTTGGCCGACTGAAACATTGCATACTTTGACTGTCCTCGGGGTCCATTGGAAACTCGCTCTTTGACCGTCTTGTAAAGGTGTTTGTAAGTGCAACGGAATTAAGGAGCTGAGAAAGATCGGCAATTAAATAAATGATCTTAAGCCCATATATGCAAAGCTGCTCACAAATCTCAAAGATTCATTCAACACTAAAACCGTCATGCATGTCATTTCACAAAAGTCATTTTGATTTTTTGACATCGCATTGATTCAGACTAGACTTATATTAGTCATTAAACAGGCCAGAGAGCCACCAGAAATCGATCACAACACATAAACATGCAAATCTACCACACCGAATATACTGTAAAAGTGCAATGCATGCTGGTCAGGAGCACGAGTGGGCATTTTTTCTCTCTCTGTAGTACTCCAATTGTGGATTGGGTCCAGAGGGGTCAGCGAGCAAGGGCTTTGATCCAGATTTTAAGCTTTGCCTCCCAGACACCCACTGAGTGCTCAACCAGCAGAATAAATGTGACCTGAAACCTATTTCCAGTCAAATCTATCTGCAGTGGAACATTTTTATCAGATGTGATATGAGTCAAAAATATTTACGTAAGACTGTAGAATAATACATTTGGCAATAGAGATGGTGTTAGTGTTTGCTCTCAGCTGTTGTGTGCAGATTAAATATTAATAGCAAAACCTCTGGTCATTGTGGGAATTATATCAATTGAGGAATAGTCTTAATGAGTCTAAAAATAGAAATCATTTTTACACAATAAATATAAAAAAAAAAAATAATAATATTAATGTATATTTTCTTCAAAGATGATAGCTTACTTTTCTTCTTTTTGTAAAATAATTTTTCATTCAGTTGAATGCAATGGAATATCAGTTTAAATATATAAACTATATATGTATATGTGACCACAAAACCAGTCTTAAGTCGCTGGGGTATATTTGTAGCAATAGCCAAAAATACATCGTATGCCTTTTATGCCAAAAATCATTAGGGTATTAAGTAAAGATCATGTTCCATGAAGATATTTTGTTAATTTCTTACAGTAAATATATAAAAATTTCATTTTTGATTAGTAATATGCATTGCTAGGACAAATTTAAAGGTGATTTTCTCAATATTTAGATTTTTTTTTTTTGCACTGTCAGATTCTAGATTTTCAAATTTCAGACCATCTTTGCGGTCCAGGGTATATATATATATATATATATATATATATATATATATATATATATATATATATATATATATATATATATATATATATATATATATATATATATATATATATATTAATAACAATTAAAATTAGTTATTTTTTTATACTACAATTTTTTTTTTTTTTTTTTTTTAAATGTAAATAATGACAATGTTTGTAAAACAAATGCTTGTTGTTAGTGGGAATTTAGATTCACCTCATGCATTGAGTCAATTCTTTTGAATCAATTTTGAAAGAAAAAAAAGATTCTTTAAAATTTGATATATGACATATAGTATATTGGCAACAATTCTGGAAAAGTGAGTCTTTGAATGATTTACTCAACCGATTCATAACAAAAACAGTAATTTATCACCAAAAACAAATCTTAATATCCTTTAATAAAATATATGACTCCAAAAGAGTGTTTAAGGATCCTGCACATGATAATACAGCATCCCTATCAACAATTTTGGATTTCTGAGACATGCACAATAAAGATAACACTATGTGAACATTTTAAAACAAACTCTTAGGTGCTTTCAGCCACAAAGTGTTAGTGTGGTCTCGGCTATTAAATATTTAGCGCTTAAAAGTCCTGGATACTGACATACTGCAGTAGATGTAATAAAAGATCAGTTAAAATGTTATCATATTATACTATGATGTAGGTGGTCTTAAGGAAAAGGATCTGTGCAATTTTCACAGTGTGACGGGGAATATAAATCGCACATGAGTTTTCATAACAGCCCTTTGAACACTTCAGACTAGTAAAACTCCTATGAGCAATAGATCTGCATTTGTTTATTTGAGTAGCTGGCTGCTGAAGGGCCATGTGGTTCATTAAAAGCAATAAGAAAATAAAAGAAATTCCTACACTTGCATAAAAGGAGCTGTAAATTGTGCCTCTGCCACTGTCGTATTATGAAACTGAAAGGCATGACCGAATACTTCAGAAAACCTTCCGCCGTGTGAGTATTGCAATCCATTCTGGTAATGTAGCGCTGTGTCTCATATTGATTTACAACATAGAGAACTAGAGAGCAGAATATTGTGAACATGAATTCTGCTATTAGCAAGGCTACTGTCTACTAAATATTTGACTCAATTATATACAAAATGATTATGTGGTCACCCACTTAGTCAGTGTTTATCAACAACTTCACAGCTTGACTTCCGTTGACTTGAGAAACGTAAGGCCCGTTCACACCCATAACAATAACTATATTAGCATCTACACTCACACACAATAACTTTTTATTATTATAGTAATTATGTTGTTTTCCACTTTAAATGCTTAAGCTTGAATTCTGATTAATGTGTTATCAACATTTGAATAAATAAATAAATAAATAAATAAATAAAGTTCTGAATCGGATTACAGTATATTTTTTCTATGTTGCTATTATTGGTGTGCTGTGGATTTCTCTATTGTGAAATAATTAGAACAATTATTAAATGTAATTAAAAAAATAAAAAATAAATAAAAATAAAACATTTTATTTATTTATTTATTTATTTATTTATTTATTTATTTATTTATTTATTTATTTATTTATTTATTTATTTTTGTATGCTGCAAATAATAACTAAAAATTTAGTTTAAAAATAAAGGTTCCAAAATAGTTTTTTTTTTTTTTTTTTTTTTTTTTTTTTTGCAGCAATGCCATATAACCATTATTAGTTCCTCAAATAACTTTTCAGTAAACAGTTCAAAAGAACATTGTTTTTTTTTCTCTCTCTCTCTCTCTATATGACAAACATTTTAATAATCTGAAGAACCTTTTTTCCATTATGAAATCCATGGAACCTTTCACTGCTCAAAAAGGTTCTTTGTTGGCATCTGGTTCCACAAAGAACCTTTAAAGAAAAGGTTCTTTGTGGAACCATAGATGCTAACAAAGAACCTTTATTTTTAAGAGTGTGCAGGTTTGTTTGACATGAGAGTTAATTACAATTTTCAGTTTTGTTTGAACTCTACGAATATAAAATATTTTATACATGAATTTTTGCTTTTTTATGGTGCATTATGGGACTTTTTTAGGGGCTGACCACCTTCACAGATTCCTTACTATCACACAAGACTGTTTTTTTTTTTTTTTTTCTTCCCTCAGTATGTGATTCCATGTAAAATATGGTAGCCTATCATTTTACTTCTGCATATTTTTGGGTCCAGTATATAATTCATTGTCTGTATGGCAGACAGATTTATGTTAAAATTAAATTTTGTGGACTGAGAAGGACGAAGCAGTCAATCACTGCCATTTAGAAGATAAAAATAAATAAAAAAGACATCTGGAAAGTCACTAAAAGGGCTCTTCGCAACGTGATACGATAGAACTCGGATACTAGGATCAATTTATTTTCAATAAAGAGGGAGACACTCTCATTTCTCTGTGTTCAACGATTATAATTCTCCGCCCTTCCTTGTCATTTAATCTAACGATCGCAAATTGATTGCCAAATCACTCGGGTCCTAATAAGTGTGTGGAGTTTTCCCTCCCACTGGATATAGGCCGACGTCAAGCTGTCCCTTCACTGTTAGTCGGCTTCTATTTAAATATCATGTCGCGTTTACAGTAATCTGGTCCTAATTAAAATGTATAGTCTGACAGAGTGCAGTATCGGCACATTCTGTGTGTCTTTCATGCCAGTGAGTGAATAGTTAATGAACGTTACGCTGCCTTGAGCTTTGGAGAGAGGGAGAGAGAAGCAGTATATGGAAGTAGGAAGGCAACAAGGCACATAAGCATACAGTATACATACACATTTCTGTTAAGATTGATTGGTAATTGCTTACTAAGATATGTGGTAAAAGTGGTGCCAGAAGGAATAGCTGAAAAGAGTAAATCAATTAATGAATGTGTTTTCCTTTATTTCAGTTCTGAGAAATAAACATTGCAGGCTCTGAATATTTGCTTGGAAATCTCTAAAGCTCACTTGAATTTGTTGTACATTATTAGACATGATGTTATTGGAAGATTGTCTGAAAGCAGTTACCTTAGAAGGTGCTTTCATTCAAACACAGCACCTGTCAAGTCAATGACTAACTGGGCAGCAAGACAGCTGTCTTTGCTTTTCAAGCACAGGCAGAGAGAAAAAACGAGATTCCCTTAAGTTTGTCTCAGCCACCACGAGACAATGGAGAACATCTGGATAAAATGTTAATAACTTAATGTGAAACAGAGATGGAATATAAAAGTTACATTCATGATAGGAAAGTGGGGCAAAATGAATTAATCTAGGAGTTAAAGAGCTTCTGAATTCATTCAAAACATCCAACTCAATTCTTTTGTGTGTCTGACATCGCCGTTTCTTTTATGAATCCTACTACTGTAGGTAGAATGTTAACATTTTCAGTGATAAATTACTTGAATTTTGACTAAAGCTTATCTTACCTCTTGTATGATTCTTAGGGTTGCAAAAAAGGTGGAACATTTCCAGTACATTTCGGAAACAATCCAGAAATTTTGGAAAGTTTGCATGTTTTTTTTTTTTTTTTTTAATATTCCAGGGATTTTTGGAAAGTTTCCAGACATTTACCGGAAATGTTCCACCCCTTTGCAAATCTAATGATACATTTATGAGGATTTTGCATCTCAAGGTAATTACGACTTTTTATGTCAAAATTCTAATTTGCACTTGCTTGTTTATATCACAGGAATTCCAAACCTTGTGTATATATATATATATATATATATATATATATATATATATATATATATATATATATATATATATATATATCTGTGTGTGTGGCAGAAAGAAAAAAAAATCTAGGGGTGGAACTTATTTAGTTAGTATGTTAAGGTCAATTAGTTAGTTAGTTAGTTGCCATATGAATCACACACAAATTCACAAGAAATTGCCAAGCAAAGTAGTTACTGTACAGATTCAGTTTGGCTCCACCAAAGCAAGAAAGTCAAGCAAGTTTGAAAGATATAAGGCCGAACAAATACCAAGCAAAATAAAGTAGGCACCTTTTTTTTTTTTTTTTGGTGAACTATCCTCTTAGGCACAGGGAACTAGACTATTTATTGGCAAATAGTGTTACGGTGTTATTTCACTTGGTAATAATATATAATTGGTACAAATCTAAACATATCAGCACGAAAATCAAGCTCATATCCTTAAACAGAGAAGGGGAAGTTAAAATGTAAGTGTCATTCCACCCCAGCCTGTAATCTCTTTACTCAGGACAGTGTGGGAGGACCGACCGAACGCGAGAGAGAGAGAGAGAGAGAGAGAGAGAGTGAGTGAGTGAGTGAGAGAGAGAGTCGGAGGTGTGCAGTGAACAGATCATTACCAGCGCAGTTTTCCTCTGTAAACATCTCTCGGAGATAAATCGGCGAACTCTTGCGTTTCTCTTTCACGAAGTATGATGGTATGATACGCGGGGACGTGGATGTTTTTGGGGCTTTTTCGGCGAGTTTACCGACTCCTGGAAAAAGTGGATTTTGCAAATGTGAATTTGGTGTAAATTAAAGGTTTAAACGAGGGCTCAGCCGTGGAAAGAGGAACAGAGGCAGTCGCTTTGGCAAAAAGTAGTGAGCGCGGACACTGAGCTCTCCAGACGGGAGTCAGTATGCTGTCCGGAGGAGCCGCGGGCGGAGAGGAGCTCGGAACCGATTCGGTAGAACAGTATGTTTCGGGAATGGCGTTGGATCTGTGCGTCCCGTCTATTCCACCGAGCGCATGAAGAACAAGAAGAGGGGGACAAGTGCTCAATGTTGTTTAATTATACGGATAAAATCATGTTTGATCAGGTAGGCTGATTTTTATGGAGACAACTGCATTTATTCTGTTGGATGAGGTCCATTTACCCGTCTAACTACAGGAATAGGTTATAATTGATATCCGTATTTTAAGTTAAAAGTGTTCCTTTGCATACGAATGACTACGAAGTTGCACAGTTCGCAGGCATTTTGTCCGAAACTATTCTGCTGTAACTATGGGCTTTTACTTTTCCGCAAACTGCTGCGTTCGTAGGTCAGACTAAAGGCTTGTCAGCATTTCAACATCTCAAATAACATATTTAGGGTAAATAGTGGATAACCAAAGCGGTTTATCTGGTCAAACATCAAGCGTGTCTTAGCATCGTTTCTCTTTTACTTACGCTCGGCTCTCAGTAGCCTACCATCTAGTGATTATTCATTCACATCAACAGCTTCGCTGCTCTCTCAAGTTCACCTTATCCGCCTCGAAATGTCTCCTACGATTCAAACTTTCAGTGTTATTTTGTCTTTACTCATTTTATTTTGTCTGCGAGCGTGCGTTTTGGTTAAGACACACTGTAATAAATAAATAAATAAATAAATAAATAATAAAATAGTTAAATCTAGCCGTGGTTGTCAGAAATTCCTTGTAAAAAATATGGTTACAACGTTTCAGCCATTAAGGGATGGCGTTTTGATGCCTGCATATTTTACAATTTTCAACCGTATATGTTCTCAGCTGATAGGCTGAAATAGTTAGTGTCTATAAGCACCATACAAATAAAAGGTGGTAAAATGGAAGTCCACGATGAAACCAGCGTTCAGCAAAACTGGCCTTTGCATGAAGAATAGCCAATAAATATAGAGTATAGACAGACTACAGTGTGACCCACACAAACAAAAAACAACATCAGGCTATCTATGACATGAATAATGCAATATACATTAAACAAAACAGTATGAAAATAGTCCAATAAAATACCCTATTGCACACAAGTGATTAGAATAGTAATAACAGATACATTATTTAATCAATAAATGCTTCGATTAAATATAATAATATATGGTATGTCTCTAATACTTTTTTTTTTCACCAGTAACAATTTTGTAACTTAACTTAAAAACAATATTTTAACAATATTTTACTGTAAACGTACATGTATTGTCTTGAATTTGTATTTTTCTTTTTTCTTTTTTTTACTTCCAACATAATATTTTACAGTAAAACTAGTGTGTGTTAAATCAAACATACATTTCATTGTATATAATAAGGTAACACACAGGCAACAAATGAACAGGTTTTTACTATAGCATTTTTTACATTTATGCAGATTTTTTGTTTTGTTTTTTAACACTGTAGGCTACACTCTTAAAACTAAAGGTTTTTCTTTGGCCTTGATGGTTCCATGAAGAACCTTTAACATCTATGGAAACGTCTAATTGGTTCTTTAGTGGAAAAAGGTTCTTTAGATTATTAAAATGCAATAAGAACAAAAACAAAAAACTGTTATTTTAAGAACTGTTCACTAGAGGGTTCTTTGGGGAACCAAAAAAACTTCTTCTATGGCATCACAAAAAAAAAATATATATATATTTTAAAGATGTATAGTTTGCTGTAAACCTCTTTATACTCATGATTATGCAGTGTAATGTGATTTGAAATATGATTTTGTCAGATCTAAATGGCTTTATATATTAGGCCTGTATTTTTCCTTATTTAAATCACATCTGTGATAGCTTGCCTCTTAGTAAAAACAAGCATTCTCTTGCCAGGCATTGATTGTTTTAACTCTATTAACAAGGCAGATGGTATAGGCCACAAAAGCAAAAATCCAATGCAGAGGTGTTTGCTGAAGGCTCAAGATGCCAAGAAGTATGTTATTTCACAGTGAGAATACAAGCTCAAAAATACAAACAGGACAGACTGAAAAGTGTTTAATTACATCTGTGCATAAATACTGCTTTTGGGATTTTTAACTACAACATATCACATTTCATAAAATGTAAATGTCATACAAAAGCCTGTTTTTGTCCCCAAGGTAAAAAAAAAAAAAAAAAAAAAACTCCCCTCCAGCATTGATTCAAGGCCAGCAGCTGCCTTGCACGATTATGTAGAAGTTTATTTAGATGTAAAATGGTGCATGTTTATCTTATTTGTATTTTAATCTTAACTTTAATCAAAATACAAGCAATAGACCTACAGTAGATTCCGTATGAGTTCTGATTATGATTCTGAGACCTTGAGCTAGCACAAAACCTTTTCGTTGAGGAGGGGAAAAGACTGTATTGATCATTTATTGAAGATAGAGGGGTTAAATTATACCCCAATCTCATTTAATTTGACAGGCAGCATTCGTCACTCTGAGTTGTGTAGGACACCCCCACTCCCTCAACTCATTTGATTGTATTTTTTCCCCTCCTGAGCGACACTCAAAGGGGACGTGAATATTATATGATCCATAGTGAAGACACTATAAGCTATATACTAAACAGAAAATATTTTCAAGACATTATTTATTTATTTTGAATGATTAGCCTGTCTTTTTGTGTGTAAAACATGAAGAAAAAAAAAAAAAAAACATAAATGTATAAAGTTTATTGGCCTACTGCATTTTTGTTGTGAATCCACACTTTTTGTATTCTAATTTGTCCTTGTTTTGAAACAGGTCTCTGGACCCAAATGTCACATCTTCCGGAAAGCGCTCGGGCTAAGGCCCATCAGCACTTGACAGCAGGCTGGGAGGTGGACGGTGTGGCTCAGTGCTTCAGCACTCTTTCAGTCACACCCTGCTTGGGCCCTGCAGTGAACAAGAACAGTTCTGCAATGATCTGATTCTTCAGCATGGATGGCTTAAGTGAGAGAACCCATGCACTCTAATGAGACCACCTCTCCAGACAAGGACTAGAAATTATCAAGGGATTACTCCTCAAATTCCTGGTTTATCTGTTAACTGCACATTAGAATAATCTTTTAGAGGACTTCATTTTGCTGGATTTGTTACATTTCCTTTTTACTCCCTCCAACCACTGATTTTGTCTTGCCATATCCTTTCCCTCCCTTTCTTTTTCACTATGGAGTTTCAAGCCGGATTTTGGAATAACGATTGGACTTCATTTCTTCGCTTTTGGTTGACAGTGTTGTTGAGCTTGCATGTGCAGTTCAGCCCCGTCTCCTCCTGTCCCAAGGAGTGCCGCTGCGATAGAACATTTGTTTACTGTAATGAGAGGAGCCTGACGTCTGTGCCTCTGGGGGTGCAAGAGGGATACAAGACCCTCTTCCTCCACAACAATCAGATCAACAATGCCGGCTTTCCATTGGAGCTACACAATGTTGCCTCTGTAGAAACTGTTTACCTATATGGAAATCAGCTGGATGAATTTCCCGTCAACCTTCCCAGGAATATTCGAGTGCTACACCTCCAGGAAAACAACATCCAGACTATCTCCAGGGCAGCACTTGCCCAGCTACCCATGCTGGAGGAACTCCACCTGGACGACAACTCCATCTCAACCGTAGGGGTAGAGGAGGGGGCTTTCAGAGAGGCTGTGAGCCTCAAGCTTCTTTTCCTCACCAAAAACCATCTGAGCAGCATTCCTATCGGATTACCGGCAGATATCAAGGAGTTGCGTTTGGACGAGAATCGCATTGCCGACATTGACGAAGATGCCTTTCAGAATGTCACCACCCTGCAGCGACTTTTGCTGGATGGGAACTTGCTTGAGGATGAGGGCATAGCTCCAGGAACCTTCCAGGACCTGGTCAACCTGAGAGAACTGTCCCTGGCTCGAAACTCCCTCACCACTC
This sequence comes from Acrossocheilus fasciatus, assembly GCA_036784905.1. Classification (NCBI taxonomy): domain Eukaryota; kingdom Metazoa; phylum Chordata; class Actinopteri; order Cypriniformes; family Cyprinidae; genus Acrossocheilus; species Acrossocheilus fasciatus. The sequence goes on along the minus strand of CM071957.1, from coordinate 11,273,182 downwards.
CACCACCATTGCTCCCTGGCGCATCCCTGACCAAGCTCAACCTGCAGGAAAACCAGATGGACACCATTGAAGTGACAGCCTTCGCTGGGCTTAGTAAACTGGAGAAGTTAGATATCTCTAGCAACCAGCTTCAGTTTCTTCCACCGGGTGTCTTTGACGGCTTGAGAAGCCTGAGGCACCTTAATGCGAGAAACAATCTCTGGAAGTGTGATTGCAACATTAAGTGGGTCATTGCATGGCTCAGGTCTTTGCCTTCTGCGATAAACGTCCGTGGGTTCACATGCCAGAGTCCAGAAAGGGTGCGTGGCATGGTAATTCGAGAGCTCAGCTTAGATGCCATCGACTGCCCAGCGGGCACCGTGCTGCATCCCTGGCCAACCCATTCATATCCATCTACATTGCCACCCCGCAGAACCACCACCATCACCACGACCACCTCCAGAACCACCCGCTTCACCACCATTTCACCCACTGCTTTTTACCCCGCCTCGGCCAACCCCACACCCTCATTTCCACATTTCCCTCCCGGTCCCCTGCCTCCTTACGAAGACCCCTTAAAAATCTCCTTTCACGTAGTGAACTCTACCTGCATTGACGTGAGCTGGGAGTCTTACTTCACTGTGACGGCTTACAAAGTGACTTGGGTCAAGATGGGGCAGAGTTTGATGAGTGACATCACTCGAGAAAGAACAGTCCCGGGATATCAACGAAGGCTTAGCCTGTCAAATTTAGAACCCAGGTCTATCTACCGCATCTGCGTGTACGTTCTGGATACTCTCAACACGTACAGACCGGGTGAGGATACTATCTGTTCTGAGGCTAAGACCAAATCCACATCCACGTACTCTGAATCTGAGCAGGCTGCCCAGCAAGACAACACCTCCACACTCCTATTGGCTGGAGTGATAGGTGGGGCAGTGTTGGTGGTCTTAGTGACACTTCTAAGCTTGTTTTGCTGGCACATGCACAAGAAAAGCAGGTCGTCATCGTCCAAATGGAAATACAATCGTGGCAGGAGAAAAGATGACTACTGCGAGGCCGGCACCAAAAAGGATAACTCCATCCTGGAAATGACTGAAACGAGCTTTCAGATAGTGTCACTAAACAATGAGCAGCTTTTAAAAGGGGACTTCAGAATTCAGCCCATCTACACACCTAATGGAGGGATTGGCGTCAGAGACTGTCACCTCAGTAACAATAGCATAGCTTACTGCAAGAGCAGTAATGTTCCCAGTGTGGACTTCTGCCACACATGATGCTTTTTGACGGAAGCTACAACTATTTGTTCAAAGAAAATGTAGTTCAATATACTGTACAATACACGTATACATATATACATATATATATATATATATATATATATATTTCCAGGTGCAGTCAACATGGTAATTTATACTGTGGACAAGTATGTGGAATTCTGCTATATTTTCTATTCTTAGTAAATATGAAATGGTTTTGTAATATGTGAGGCTCAAAGTGGTTTCGCTCAAGGACGCTGCGGATGTTTTGTATAATCGAAGCACGTTGGCTACCTGCTGCAAGTGCAGTCCACAGGTTTTGCCTCTCTACCACTTTAAGATCTTGAAAACATTGCTAACCACACAACCAAAATATGCCCTTTGTGCAAGAATACAGCTACCCCTTCACACAACAGTAGTTAAGATAACACAGTGGTCAGGAAACCAAAACACCGCTGATTAAGCTGCAGTAGAAAAAAAAAGAAGCTGATTTTTTTTTTTTTTGGGGGGGGGGGGGGGGGGGTTTGGAATTGAAGTGCACTTTCTTAATGCAGCAGAGAGCATGAGCAGTCATTCAGGAAATGAGCTTTTGTGGAAATCACATTTGAAGGGAAAAGGGACCACTCTTCAACATCCTGCAGTTCTCACAAGGAGAAGCCTACGTTGGTGAATGCGGTAGGGAGATGGTTAGAAGGGTTCCTGTGCAAGCATTTTTCAGGGCATATTTGTGTATTATTTTGCCCACCAGGGGGCAGCTTGTCTCAGTACATAAAGAGACCACTCAAATAGACCACAAACACTCTAGCATGTTAAAATTCTGACTTTTCTGGAAAAAGCTTTTGTGCTGGAGCCTTATTTTCAAGTAATTAGCAGCCCAAACATTAAATGAGCTAATATAATAGCTAAACCCCTGTGGTAAACTTAGAATATCCTGAGGGAGCTCTGTAATCTCCTTCATGTTTCTTTAATTATTAATTGTAAAACATAAGAAAACGATGAAAAACTTCAACTTTAAATCTGTATTTGCCTTTTAAATACTTAAATTGCCCTTTCTGAACATGTTCTGTGATTTACAAATTAGGCCAGGGTATTACACAGAGCTCCACCTCTCTATTCCTGTGCTCTCACACGAATGTGATCAGGAACATTCTACAGCGGCATCCACATCATTGTCTAGCTTTTCCTTTACTGACCAAAACCCTTTTTAATCATGTATCACATCAGGTGGGATGATGAATGGACATTTAAACAAAAGCCCTTTTTTCACAGAGACGAACTGGCACATGCCAGACTCTCTCTTTGAAAGAGTTTCAGATCCCGGCATGAGTGCAATTAGGACTATTTTTTTTTTTAATGGCGCACCAGTTTTCCAGGACAGAGAGCCGAGTTTGGAATTCAGGCTTGCTGCGGAGAAGTATTTATCATGCGCTGTTACTCATAGACTTTACTTGCTTTGACAAGATTTTATTTTGTGGGCCGAGTTCAAACCCCCACTGCATAATCCCTGGTCCAAGAAAGGGAAAAATGCAGAGGTTATTTTCGCTTGGCAGGAGGATTCAGGACTGGGACGGGGGTTTGTAGTCAGGGTGGTGGTCCTAATTGTCAGAGTTAACCCTTCATCGCTCTCCAACTTGGCATTGAGGTTCAGACTAGATCGCTGGATACTTGTTTACATCCAAATTGCTTTTGGAATTACTCAAAATCAAACACATTTTTTTATTTCTGTGACTAACACAGTTGGTGCTTGCACAGGTTAACTACCAACAATCCACACGGTTTGTCTCAGTGGCACAAACAAAATGCTTTCTAAAAGGAAAAAAAAAGGGCTACTGCACTTCTGTGGTCATAAAAGTATTTCTCCTTAGCATCGCAGCAGGCTTCTCCGACCACCCCGTCCATGCTTTTCTTTGAAATCTGGAACATCCCCGGGCTCTATTTCTCATCTGAAGGCTTTTAACTGATGTGTACACCATTAACAATTCATTTCAAATCCTGTGGCCACCCGTAACTCTTTTTAACAGACTTCCTCCACACAAGTCCGGTGCGGTTGTCAGGCTCAGGTTCCCCGAGAGGAGGCGGTTGCGGTGACGCAGACCCAAATGAATCGCTGCAAAGTTAACCCGTTAGTGAGATAAATCTGTCCCGAGCCTCTCGCCGACATATTTTCACAGAGCGAAAAGTAATGGCAGAGAAACTGATTTGTGCCACTATCCAGTACATCACTCCCTCTGCCGAAGTCCTCAGAGCTAGCTTTTGCTGGGTCGTTACCAAAACCAGAAATGTTTCATACTGAACAGTTTTATCTATTGCCTTACTGTAACCCAGCAGTATGTCTTAATGTGGTTCACGTGAAGGATTTGACATCATTTACACAGAGATCTGTGGATTACACGTTTTGAAGGCAGGACTGAATGGAAAGCACACATTTTGAAGGGCAATTGCAAACAGCATCCTGACAGACATCAATAGATGACATTGCTAACAAGCCAAGGTCTATCCTCCAGACAAGAATGGCGTGTTATGATTCAGAGTGACTCATTGCCTCACTCGTGTGGCGTACATTGTGCTTTATTTTCTATGGATGAGCTGAAAATCACAGTAGTGGCCCTGTAGTCAAATGGATGTATTACACAAAAGGGACTGTGAGCAATGCCTTGCGTCCGTAATCCTACCCAACAGTCAATCCGTCTCTTGAAAAAGCACATTGATTTGGTTTGGAATAATTACTCTAAATGACTGTGAGGTCAGTCTGAACAAAGCACTACCACAAATGTGGCTGAATTCGTCTTTGATCTTTGTGTCCCTTTCACTCTTTCTTTTTTGAAATAATCTATTTTTCATTATGTTTTGAAAGGTTTTCTCACATGTGCAATTTGGTATATATATATTCACTATTAAAACTTATTTAATACAGACTTCAGCACATCAGTTGACATAGTGGTTTTACATTAGGACAAAACAAATTCTAGCTGATGTTTGAATGAATCGGTTACTTTGTGGCTGTTCATTCTAATGGAAACCTGAAAATCGGGACAGGTTTAACAACAACCACAATGTTTCATGTGTTTTAGCATTTGGCTCTTTTTTTCTTCCCGTTTAAGATGGGGAGTGATTCTGCTTTTCACATATGGTGATTTGTTTGGTCTGTGAGCTGGGTTTTGCAAGTAGAATCCTTTGGGAACCAAAGTAATTTTTGATTGCTATGTACATTTAATTTTTTTCGTTTGTTTCCACTACTAAACTGTTGTTGTTGTCCCATGTATGTGCCTTGAAATGAACTTACAATGTAAAGTCCTTGAAACCTTTAAATGTTTTTGCACAAGTTGTAAATAGAGAAACCGAGCTTTTTTTTTTTTTTTTTTTTTGAAAATAAAGGAGCCATCAGAATTGACCGATGATCTTGTCCATTACAGACAAATCTCACTTTCTTATTTTTCAAAATGTGTGTGATCCATTTATTAACATATTGTACCTGTAGATGTTTTTTTTTTTTTTGTTTTTTTTTTAATGATATTGATTGCTTTGGACAGTTATTTTTTTTTATTTTTTTTTTCTATTTTGCTATGCTTTTTCTTAAATAGTCTAAATTGCTCAAAGGATGAGGTCTGAGCAAACTATTTCACATGCTGCACATATACTGAAACATAAATTATTAACAGCATACAAGCTAAAGCTGAAATGTAAGCATTTTACATTAGTGATGTACAAAGGTTTTAAAAATATTGACCCAGTAAAGCCTGACATATGAACTATTGATATCATATATTGACATACAGTATTACTATATAAACTGTTTATAATGATAGTATAAACTATCAATCAGATGACAGAAGGAATGTAGTAGATATACAATAGGTTTTTCCAGCAAAGATGCCTTAGCATTTTGTGTATCAAATGATACAGTATAGGTTTTATAGGGTGAAATCCATGGATGTTAAGTTATTTTATTGTATTTAATCACTCACATTAAATTCAGTTCCATTAAATTGAAAAAAAAAATATTTTATTTCCACAATAAAATAATAATAAACATAATTAAATCTATATTCTTATATTTTTCAGAAGCCATATGAAAGCTGTATGTAAGGATGAATCCATAACTTACTTCCTTAGACAAAAATAATCTTACCCATCTGCTGTATAATAGTAACTCTATAATAACTCTATATTATACTATTATCTATAATAGTAAAATGTAAGAAATGTATGTGTATATATATATATATATATATATATATATATAATTCATAAAGATTTGTAAAACTGTATAGGTAAACATTTTTACACTGTAGACGCTGCCAATACGTTTATATTGTATGTTTCGGTGTATGTTAAATTGTAAAAAAAAAATATCTGATATCAATATCAGTATCTACAGACACTAATGAGATTTAGTTTGGATGGTAAGACCCTCTTAATAGTTGCATCTTTAAAAATTCATCCTTTCTAAAACTCTACAACCAGATGGACATCTTTGGCCACTGAGTCACATTTTGCCAAGTTACAAAGAGTCCAGCAAAAAAAAAAATAATAAATTAAAAAAAAACCTCCCCGCATTATGCTCCATCCAGCTTTTCTTTTTTTTTTTTTTTTTTTTTTTTCCAAGAATATATCTTATGTAAATGCCCTTTTGGAAAAATGTCTGATCGGTTCAAGTTCAATTTATTTATAGTGCACACAAAATGTTATTTATAGTGCTCTACAAAAATATCCCATAATATCAAAATATAAAAACTTAAGGCAGAGTACTGACTGAAAACCACAATAAAGCCACCATAGCATATATATATATATATAAATGTCAATTAAGATGCAAATCTAACCTCTAAAGGCAGATTATCAGGGTTTGGAGAAGCCAAATCCAGCCTACCAGCTTCAGTTGTTGAGACAAAACATACTATACACTACTATATGTAGTTTTGCAGATATTTAGAAATGACTCTCCCAAATATATTGTAAAATATTATTTTTTAAATGGCTGGTGATACTTGTCTTGTACTGTTTTGATAAGGTTTCTTCTCATGTTTCCACCTCAGCCTACACACTCAAGCTCTTTCTCCCGGTCTATATACAATGAAAAGCACAACTTCAAGGTTATGGTCAATTCTTTGTCCTGAGAGCCAGAGATTGGCTGTGTTTCTCTATTCCACTATGACTGTGAGAACTTTTCACGGCCTTTGGTCATAAAGGTGCGGATTGTCGTCCTGAATACCACGACCTCATAAAATATGAATTTTACTGCTTTGATGAATTGTACCAAGTGGCCTCAAATATGTTCTTCCTGAAAAGGGGGGAAAAAAAGTCCCACATCTACGCTTAGTTTCATTTTAAAAATGATTTTAAATATTGCCTCAGAGTCCTATAGCAGCAGAGTGAGCAAGCCTGATTCTTCTTGTAAAATATACTTCTCAGTTCCAAGTTTTTCCTTGAAGCAAAGAAAAGTCATCTTTGTTGCTTTCATACTGAGAGGATTCAGAAATGGATAATATGCTATTTGAAAGGAATTGCGAGGTGGTGTATTTTCTATAAATTGATGCTGGTCCCCCTGAGTCTTTTCTTATTCACGGAGAAGAGCTGAAGGCTAAAATGAGTCTTCCTGTTCTCTGGGGTAATATGCCAGGTCAGTGGTCCTTTGTCTGGTTGACTTTATTGAACAGGGTTGCAATTATTACGCAGAGCAGAGGCCACCATCGATCACGCACAATTGTCCTGTTTTGGTAGGAAGCCCTCGTAGGACGGTTTAGATGCAATTTTATCGGTACATGAAGGATGAGTACATGTTTTTAAGCTGTCTAGACCGAATATCCAATGGCTCTGCTAAATAAATCAACATAAGCTTATTTTTATGTTGGAAATAAGTGGAATCAAACAGAGCTGAGCAATCGCAAATCCTGAAGCAGTCTTGTTCCAACTGCTAAGTCTGAATAAATAAGAATTTTGACAAATATCTGGGTTGTGTTGCACATTAAAATGCAAAACCATAGTTTTGCCTCTTTCCGTGCCTGTTCTGTCATCTTTTTAACTTGTATCACAACTTGTAAATACGCTGCAGTGTTTGTGTCTGTTTTTACACTTTGTGACAGTGCGTTCTGGTGGCACCACAAGCTGATGCTGATATTTCATATAACCCGATAAACAATCTTTGAGCAAGTTTCTCTCCCGTATAAACAGATTTTTTTTCCCCCTGTTCTTTGTATTTTTCAGTCTTTTCCTTCCCAAAACGAGAATGTCAACAAAATGGATGGATTTTTTTTTTTTTTTTTTTCCTATAAGCAGTGACATCTGGCATTTCTACAAAATGGTTTGAAAAGCCTTTTTAGCAGGACTGTCTAAAAACAGCTTTCTCCGATTTTCACACTGACAAACAAGTTTTTAACATTGTCAAGATTGTTTAGATGTCTGTTACTCTGTGGTTCACCTCAGAACTGTGAAAACTGAGTGAAATATGCCTTAAAATGGAATCATAGGTCAAAAAATATTAAACAGTGAAGGTACAATGGAAAAAGTGGGGATGCGCAGGTGCCAAAAACCATAGATATGTACATGTAGATGCCACATTCGACAGCTCCAGACACGTAGACGCGTCTTCCATCTTGGAACAGTCAACATGGTGTCGTCACTCTCAGTACAAATCAATGAGTTTTCCAAGATGCCAGAACATTGCACAGCTTTGGGTTGTAAAAATCACCAAGGTTTCAACTGCCAAAAGAAATGGGATAATCTTTTACAGGTGAGAATGTGTTGGTTTGTGCTTTAACACGTATTAACTCAATATTACTGTTTTTTAAACTATGGTAACTTTTTGATATCATGTTAGCTAACACATTCATCTTCTTGTATTGTGTTAGTTTAGCAAAATCATCTGCTGAAGTCAATTACAGATATATATATATATATATATATATATATATATATATATAGTTGCAGACACAGTCAACTCATTTTCAAGTGTCCTCAGACCCACTTTGTCCTCAGACCCACTCTGCTAATGAGAAATCTATGTATATGCATTTATTAATTAAGGTTTATGCGTACAAATGATTGTAGGGAAATTTATACATTGCTCTATAGCTTTAGTGTTCTAAATAGTAATCCTACAACTAAACTATGTTATTATCATAGGTAATAGGTTATCACTATAGGTTATTATGTTAGTATAGGAGAGCATAAGTCTAAATGGACGTCCATGACATGCGGAGTCCCACAAGGCTCAATTCTTGCACCACTCTTGTTTAAGCTGCATATGCTCCCACTAAGTCAAATAATGAGAGAGAACCAATTTGCCTATCACAGCTATGCTGAGGATACCCAGATTTACCTAGCCTTATCTTCAAATGACAACAGCCCCATTGACTCCCTCTGCCAATGCATTGATTAAATAAACTGTTGGATGTGCCAGACTTTTCTTCAGTTAAACAAGGAGAAAACTGAAGTCATTGCATTTGGAAACAAAGATGAAGTTCTCAAGGTGAATGTATACCTTGACTCTAAGGGTCAAACAACTAAAAATCAAGTCAAAAATCTTGGGGTGATTCTGAAGACAGACCTTAGTTTTAGTAATAATGTCAAAGCAGTAACTAAATCAGCATACTATCATCTCAAAAACATTGCAAGAATTAGATGTTTTGTGTCCAGTCAAGACTTGGAGAAACTTGTTCATGCCTTTATCACCAGCAGGGTGGATTATTGTAATGGCCTCCTCACCGGCCTTCCAAAGAAGACCATTAGGCAGCTGCAGCTCATCCAGAACGCTGCTGCCAGAATTCTGACTAGAACCAGAAAATCTGAGCATATCACACCAGACCTCAGGTCCTTACACTGGCTTCCAGTTACATTTAAAATACTTTTACTCATTTACAAATCACTCAATGGCCTAGGACCTAAATACATTGCAGATATGCTCACTGAATATAAACCTAACAGACCACTCAGATCATTAGGATCGAGTCAGTTAGAAATACCAAGGGTTCACACAAAACAAGGGGAGTCCGCTTTTAGCTATTATGCTGTCCGCAGTTGGAACCAGCTTTCAGAAGAGATCAGATGTGCTAAAACATTAGCCACTTTTAAATCCAGACTCAAAACTCATCTGTTTAGCTGTGCATTTGTTGAATGAGCATTGTGCTACGTCCGAACTGATTGCACTATTTTTTTTTAGTTTTTTTTAGTTTTTTATTTTTTTTTTTTTATGTATAATCATTTTATATTCTTAACTGTTTTAAATTCATTTTAAATCAATTTTTATATAATATCCTTGTTTTTACAATTTTTTTTATTCCTTGTTTTTATTGTTGTGATTATTTTTTTAATAACTATTTCACTTCCTTTTATGTAAAGCACTTTGAATTACCACTGCGTATGAAATGTACTATATAAATAAACTTGCCTTGCCTTGCCTAAAGTAGTAGTCAACTAGTTGATCTGGCACACCATTTAATATGTGACAACCCCCCCCCCCCCTCTTTTTTTTTTTTTCTTTTTTCTAAATTGGTTGAACAATTCAATGACAATAGGTCACACTCCAGTGATTACTTTTGAATTTATATAAACAAAGATGAATCATGCTACTTATTCAAAGTGCTTTTATTTTCTTTTTGTTGCTGATAGTAAATTAAGCAAGAAAGGTTAATCCCCACTCATGATTGTCCTAATGGTACATACATAAGGAGTTTAATCAAGAATCATCATGGACAATTAACGCAGCACGGATCATTTCGAGTGATTTAATTTCACCCTGTAGAATATTGCATTTCACCTCTAATGAGCTGCTTATTCTAGACCTGCTAGTCGACTTTCTTCGCCATACTGATTAAACAGGAAATAACTAACTCTCTCAACATGTTGTGGGTCTCCAGGTGCTGCAATTAAAATATATACTGCCAGTTTAAACATTTAAACTTGGGAAGGTGATAAATGTCTGCTATCTAAATGTGTTAATCAAAATAATTAAATAATATAGAGGTATAGGCGAACATGAAACAGGGGAGGCTGAAGGCAGTTCTAACTCTTTTATAATTCCATGCCATATTTTCGTTAGCGAAACATACAGCTTGAATTAAATGTATTACTTTACCCATTGTATAATGTTTGTATATGATAAGTATATTATAATTTGAGTCTGAGTGTGTAGAATCAGAGTCAGAGTCTTTTAGGAATAGTTTTTGTTTAAAAAAAAAATACAAACGTAAGTAAAATGCTTATAAAAATATATTAAAGTCTGCATGCATAACAAAAACGTATTTTTCTCCAAAATATACAATTTTACTGAGCTTGTGGTGAGTAAGTGTCATGACTCCAGCTTCTCTGTGCTTAAATAGATTCACTCTGTTATAATTATAATAATTGTCCTCAGTCTCATCTACTATGGCACAATTTAAGGAAAATGTAAAACTATCCTCTCATGCAGATGTTAGAAGGAATTATAAAAAAAAAATAGAACAATTTATCTTCACAACAATTATACATTTATAGTTTTGCTGTCTCACTTCAATTTGCTCTAATGAAAAAGTCATTGCCAGTTTAACGTGATGTGACAAACCATTTAAATCATTAACACACCAGCTGTCAGGGTCCATTGGCGCACGACAATACAAATTTAACTTATTTCCTTGTGCAATTCAGTCTGTAACAGCAGCCCTCCATATGTGTGAGTAGCGAAAGGGTTCGGGGGGCTGCTGCTCAGGTGGAACCCGCCAGATGTAACCTTCAACAAATCACTCAATGTGAGCAAGACCCATGATGCACCAGAACTCTGATGAAAAGACGAGGTTAAAGTTCCTTGCTGGAAAAGCTGGAGTTACGTTCACAGGCAATCTGGTGCCTGCTTCAGTACTACCTTTATCCTCGCTTGTGTAATCATGAAGAAAAAAGTGTTTTTTTGTGGAAAAGTGCTGCTATTACATTTACTCTGACAAACAATTTCCATTCTGAAAGAGCTAAAGATGAAACACTTGTTAAAGCAGAGCTTGGTCATTTTCTCCTTGAAATGTGTTTGTTCAACTTTCTCAAACAGAGCTTGGAAAATAACAACAGAGCTAATTTTGGCGGCAAGTCCTAAGAAAAGACATTTTGCATTTATGTTCTCAGAAGATGCTTTGTCACCAAAGAAAATTAAATCAAAATGCAAATATTGTATGAGTGGCCATTACTGGATCAGGCAGCAAAGAATACAATAGTTTCACAAGCAGAATGAGAAAAATAAAGCCTCTTATGAACAGCAATTCTTTGAAAAACAGATCTAGGATGTGCACCGCTGAGGACGTGTACAGAAACATCAACATAACAAGGAAGCGAGACAAGAACCAGCTCTGGCTGAAAACACGGTCCCATGAGAAATGCATGATGGTATGTTACAGCAGTCAGGGTCAGGAAGATACATTTGCTTTAAGTGGAGAGTACACACACACACACACATATATGGAAGAAGCGGTGGATTGTACCTGTAACATAGATAAAAACCACTGAACAGTTTAATCCACATTATTTCCCTTACAAATATATATATATATAGATATAAATATCTCTCTCTCTCTCTCTCTCTCTCTCTCTCTCTCTCTCTCTATATATATATATATATATATATATATATATAGCCTGATTCAATGTATCAATTTCTGCAGAATCAGTGGCGTTTATTCTCCCAGTTTCTTCTTACAAGAAATTGTGGATGTAGTGGCACCAAGATATATTTATATTTAATACTGTATATATTTTGCATTACATGTCACATTGTGAGGTTTGGCCGACTTCATAATGCACCAACAGATGAAGAAAGAGAGATAATTGCAGGAGATTTATACTCATTTAAAAGCAAAAAGAAATGGTCTCTGGATTCATTCACAAAAGTTTGGCAGGGACTTAAATTCTGCCTACTGATATTTGAAGGACATTGAGATTTGTTTTTGAAATTTCACTCAGATGGAAACAGTTAGGTAATGACATTCTATTTAGCAGAGATTTTCTATCTGAGCTCGCCAATGCTGTTCAGAAGGGCTAGACAGAACGTTTGAAACTAAACTAGGAATACAAATTCGAATTAAATTGAATCTTAGTTTCCATTCTAACATGCAGAGTGCATCTGGAAACACTGTAACATTATAAGAGGGCATGGCATATTGGATTGAATGTGCTTACATTTGTTCATTTTGAGACTTTCTCACAGTCATTATTATCGTTGTGTGGCTTTTTTACTAATAGCAATAATGCCGTTTACTACAACTACCAGTTGAACTAGTTACATTAGTTCTCATAATAGTAGTTCAATAATAGTAAAAGTAGCTGTAGTAGTATACATCTACTATAGTAGTCATATACAGTAGTTTACTACTATAACTACTAAAGGTGGTACTACTACTACTACTACTGCTACAATGCACTGTAAAAAAAAAAAGTTAAGCAAACTTAAAAATCTGCTGAAGCTGGTAAATTTTTTTTTTTTTTTTTTGAGTTTGCTCAACTTGTTTTTGTGGGAGATTATCAAATTTTTGTTGTATAAACTTAAAACGACAAGTTGAGAAAACTCACAAATCTGCTGAAGTTTGTTGCCTTAAAATTTTAAGTTGGCTCAACTTTTTTTTTTTTTTTTTTTACAGTGTGGTTTATTACTATTACTAAAATTAATAGTAACATTATTAATTACTATTACTAATAGTAGCAGAGTTGCCATGGTTTACAACAATGAGTGTTAGTAGTAATGGTTGTAGTAGTAGTAGGATATTTTATGACTGCATGTAGAGGTTCTGCTATTAGTAGTAATAATAGCACACATTATAGTTTAATGATAGTTTAATAACTACTAGTTATTGGACTAGTAGTACAGTGTACTACTAAAACTGCTAGTAGGGGTTCTACTTGCAGTGGTAATAGTATAAAAAAGTAGTAACACAGTATTTAGTATAGTTATAGTGTCTACTAAAAGGCCACGGTTACACTTTATTTTGATAGTCCACTTTAGACATTCTACTAACTATAAGTAACTTTGTAATTACATGTCAACTACATGTCAACTAATTCTCATTAATTAGCAACTACATGTCTACAAACTTTCAGTAGGGTAGGTTTAGGGTTAGTAGAATAGGTTGACATACTTGCAAAGTTTCTCATAGTCAGTATGTTGTATGTTGATCTTGACCCATCAAAATAAAATGTTAGAAGATATTAAGCAGACTGTCTACTAATACTTTAATGACTGCTAGTTGACATGTAGTTGCAAAGTTACTTACTGTAAGTAGAATGTCTAAAGTGGACTATCGAAATAAAGTGTTTCCAAGGCCACTACTAGTAGTAGTAGTAGTAGTAGTAGCAGTAGTAGTAATATTAACAGTATGTACTATTATTAGTAGTGGTACTATTACTACAACTGCTAGTAGTAGTTGTATTAGCAGTAGTAATAGGATAAACACTACTAGAAGTAAATAGTAAAATGTACTACCATGACTGCTACTAGAGATTCTAGTACTACTAAAGAGTAATAATAATTAAAGTAATAATAGCAGTAGCAGAATTATGGTTTATTATACAATGACTTCTATTTGTGTTACTACTTACTGCTAGTAGTAGTAGTAATAGTAGTATAAGTAGTAGTATGGTTTACAACTATGACTACTAGTTGTACTAATAAGTACTGATATGAGCAGTATTGCTTATTACTATAACTGATGCAATATACTCTACTACTACTGCTAGTAGTAATAATAGTAAAACAAATATCAGCAGTAGTAGTCTTTCAGGTTATTGCAATGACTAGTTTTTTATAGTATCAGTAGTTTGCTAGTAGTAGTAAACTACTAGTTAGTCAAGGAAGTAGAAGTCATACTAGTACTGATTGTATATAGTAATAGAAGTTGTCTTATAAATTTTAGTAGTATTGCTAGTTCTGACATGACAACTATCTGAGAGTAGCATTACAATATACATGGCAATGTGAATGTGTTTTGTCTTGGTGGAATAGATCCTAGGAAATACTGTGGCTGCACATATAGCATATGAAATAACCCCCATATATAACATACATTAAATCACTCCATAGCAGATCTATACAGGTGGAGCTGGGGAAGGTGGAGGGCTTCTGAAGCGCGCTGCAACTGCTATAGCAAGCACTAGGCAATTATTTGAATGTTGAGTAGCAGCTCATTGGCTGCTGATGTGAAAACAAACCAATCAGCTGCACTTTATGAGTAATGATGTGTTTTTTTTTTTTTTTCAGATTGAGTTAGAACCTATCGGCCTACGTCATATAGAGTTTCATGGCAGAACTTTGCAATAAAAGTAGCAGCATCAATTATTAGCATTTTCTTACAGTAAATAAAATAAACATAATATTTTTTTTCCTCTGCTCCCGGGTGAACCAAAACTCAAGCCCACATTACATGTTAATGACTTGGAATGTGATCAACAGAGCAGGGGCTCCAACGGCCTATCAGGCATATGCTGTGACCTCCACTAGAGCTCTGATACAGCATCTGACAGCACTTGAGCCTGGCGAACAGATCAGACTCACCCAGCAAGACATGGAGGGGCTCCAGTTATGACTCATTTTACCGCCACATCCCCTGAGATCAAAAAAGCAAAATAAACATAAAGGGTCTGTCTGAAACCTCACCGTCTATATAAAGTCCAAACTGAAATTAACTTCATAAGTGACCGAACTGAGATGCCCTTCAAAGGCAACAACTTCTTTAAAAACGAATAGCACCCCTCTTAACATACATGAGAGGCTCACCTCAAGCCAGGCACACAATGTTTAAGCTAAAAGCTAATATCAATAAGCTGGACACAGTCAAAAATCTTTCATAATCCCCAAAATGCATCTCAGATGGTAAAATCACAACAAAAATCAACCCCTCTGACAAAACAGATGCTGTTTGTTTTATTGCAAAATAAAACTCATCTGATGAAAACAAACTGCACTCTACTTACTTAACAACAATCTACACCAAAATTAAATTACACTGTGATTGGAGCTGTGTTTTTGTTGTGTCTCGCGGGTTTCACAATAATGGACATGGAATTTCGACGTATATGTCAAGCAATTGAAAGATCGGAAAGGAGAACTAAGAAACTCCAACGACAACTGGCAGTGGTAAATTTCATTGAGGCTGATAGAAGCACAAAACGGCTTAGACGAAGTCTTCAGGAAAATGCCATTTATAAATGTTGATGCAATGTTTACACAGTATGTGTTTACACTGTGCTTTAAATCATGGCGGGTGAGGGCGTTTTCGTACGTGTTTAGCCAATCAGCGTACATTTACGTCACTATAGTTCCTATGGAACTGTTTTAGACCCTACTCTGAAGTAGGAGCTAATTTAGTTCTTCCAAACAGAGTTCCAGGAACTAAAACAGTTCCTAGTTCCTGCGGTGCGAACACGCCAAAAAGTGGGTAGTTCCACAATTAGTTTGGGTACTATGAAGAAGGTTCCTGCGGTGCGAAAGGGCCTATAATGCCACTTTGACTATAGAGTACTGCTCAGCTCTTCACTTCGACAGAAGCGCACATCAATTGTAAATAGCAGCTGCAAAGGGGCACTTGCGAGCACCCTTCTGAAATTGACCCTCAAATGCCTCTACGGATTCGTGGACCTAACAGACATGTGCTCACAGAGGACCACAAATCCACAAGACCACAAGTTCACATGAAGTGTGCCATTTGGGATAGGACCTGTAGCTGTAAATACATGCTCCCATATTATATAACCGAAAAATTTGCTGCTAGAAAGCTATTTTTAACAGTCTCAACATCTTGTGAGAAACAGCACCGACCCTGGAAATAAAAATAAAATAAATAAAAAATACTAAAATAAAATAAAATAACATTCTGAAGCATACAAAGGCACATGTTCTACATTTAGAGGTTATTTTAGTAGTAATAATAGCACACATTACTACAATGACTACTAGTTATTGGACTACACAGTGTACTACTAAAACTGCTAGTAGGGGTACTACTAGTAATAGCAATAGAAAAACAGTAGTAAGACAGTATTTAGTACAGTTACAGTATTTACCAACTGGCTAGTAATAATGGTAATACTACTAGTAATAATAACAGTAGTAGTAGTAGTAGTAAGTACTACTATGACTGCTAGTAGCGGTACTATTACTGCAACTTCTATGTACTAGTATGTACATTTTCTTGGTTTAAAAATGTTCAGGGTTCAAAAGTGTCTCCTTACCTTATCCCAATTAACAAGGGTGCACTTTTAATAATAATTTATAATATAGTGCAGTCGGGCCAGATTTTGTTGGAAATGTCAGTTTGACATCATTGTTTTTTGCGTGGTTGTTGCATTCGTAAACAGAAAGACAATGACCTGGCTACTATATGGTGTGTGTGTGTGGGGTTGATGGTTTGTAGCTTGCTCTCACGACATGTAGATGGCTGCTTTTAATTGGTAAAGCTCTAAATGGCAATCATTGTTGACATATAAGTACTTTGACACAAAACAAACAGTGCACTTGTTTGTTTGATTCAGATACATATCAAGTTTTTTTTTATTTTTTTTATTATTATTATTTTGCTTTAGACAGTGAGGTAAATTGCACTCACTTTCAACTATGAAAGAGAACAGTTCTTTTATGTGATCCGTGTGATCGGATCTGACTGATAAATTGTTAGATCTAAACATCAGTAATGTGATTCATGTAAAAACATTTGTGTTTTTATTTGTTCTAAATAAAATCAATTTTATGTTTCTAACAGAGATGGTGATAGAGAGGCAAAAGTTCCTTACTGCAGCTTTAAGGATCACTACATTTAGTAATTATAGTTACTTTAGCTAGTTTATTTAGTTATTTTGATACTTTCATTTTTCATCATTTTGTTTTCTGTCTTATAAAGTATCCCGCTACCATACTTTAGAAATCACTGAAAAGTACATGAAAAGAAGTCACAAGAAGTGCATGAGTGAACTGTAAGAATGAATCAAACAAAATTGCGATCAAGCAAAATTCCAGTTTGTCAGATTTGATCAAATGTGGGTTACGGTAAATTTCGATAAGTAACTTTGCAGCTACATGTCAGCTAACTTTCATTAGGGTATTAGTAGGCTATTAATAAACTGTTTTAGGGTGAAGGTTATTGTAAGTTGACCTATACTTGCAAAGTTACTTATAGTTAGTAGTGATAGTTAATTCATGAACAATTAGTTAGATTAGTTTATTCCAATGAATAAGAACAAACAAAAGAGTCAGTAAAATGAATCAATCTAGCATCATTAGTTCTGATTCTAAACAGCAGAACTGAAGCACACAGAGGCAGTCAGTTGTTTATGTAGACTTTCGATTTAGCTTTTCCTCCTAATACAAACTCGATACTGCCAGCATAATTTTCCACATTCCGCCAACACATGTTGAGCAGAGGTGGCCAAACCGCACATAGCAACAGACAAGCCGTCTTCACATGAGACAGAAGTTGGTGCCAGAAGTGGTTTGCTCTGCATCCTTATGACCTTGGTGTGATTGCCTCAGAAGCACTTTAATTTAATCGTTTTTTCCCTGCAGGAGCTTCTCATTGTGTGAAGACGTAGTTACACACTCTCCTCTATGCTGAAAGGACGAGGTCAGCACTAGCGCTCTGCTCCAGAGAATACATCCACACCTCCACACAATGGTTCAGGAGACGGTGGAGCACACTTCAGTCCCGGGTACTCTCTCAAACTGGGCCACTATTCATCTTCCAATCAATCGCAATTAAATTGACGCTATATTAATAGTCAACAAGAAGCCCCTTGGACAATCTTTAGTTCAAACGAACCACCAGATGCTCTGATTTAGACTAGATATGAGAGATTCTTTTTGATGAAAAAATGCATGTTTTTGTATTTATAAAAAAAAAAAATTTGCTATTCAGTATTTTAACTATATAATAAAACTAAAATAAACAAATAAATAACATTATTTTATGTTTTAAATAATCATGTATATAAAATATGGCCAACAATAAAATATTTAATTATATATACAGTATGCATAAAAAAAATGTAATTAATAACATTTTTTAACAACTCACTGTTGCAATTTAAAAAAAAAAAAAAACTTTGCAAATAAATAAATAGAACATTTTTAAATAGAAAATGCATTTTTAAATAAACTTTTTAATTGACTTATTCCTGTCAGTTGCCAATGTTATTATTATTATTATTATTATTATTATTATTATTTATTTATTTATTTAAATATATATATTTTTATTAATATCCCTCAAGAGGAACTACCGGATGTTCATATTTAGACTAAATAAGAAATATTCTTAGCTGAAAATTATGTATTTTATGTATTTAAATAATTTGTTTTATTATGGATATATAAAAATAAACGCAATAATAAAAACAAAAAAATAAAAGTAAAAAATGATAAATAAAAACAAATATAAAATGATTTATTTGTATAAAAATATTTTATTTATTTATTTATTTAATCTTTGTTAATCTGAACATGTTTTGACAGCCCTAAACAGACTATATCATTGCTAAAGCATAACAAATAACAGCCTTTATATTACTGAAATGTTAATGTTGGCTGTATCAACAGCACACTGTCAGTACGTGGAATGGCATACCTCTGCATAATAATCAGAAAAATTTAAATAAATATGACAGACCAGAAAAGACTAAGAACATATACAACCCTGTCCATCAAAGTGACAGATAATTATTTGTAGTGCAACCTCTTGAGAAAAAGATCAAGGATCAGAGATGTAATTTCTCAGCTATTTTAATAATCTCATTCACTAATCAGCGCCCATTTTGGCTGAGTATTAAATGAGTTTAACGGGGTGTTATGAGGTCTCCACGCTTCCTGAATCTCTACAGACATTCACAGGTGACTGTTGGACTTGTTCTTTCTTCATGAAATCAACCAGGAGAATGAACACAGAAACTGTTCTACATGAAATGGTAAAACAGAGGTTCAATGCCTTCAATGATTTGAAATTACACGGCTGATGAAACAAGACTATAGGTCGCTGTAATGTATGTGACTCTATACTGCAGCAGTCATGACTTTAAACCGGCTTGTTTTTTTTTTGTTTTTGTTTTTTTGTTTTGTTCTTGAAGATGTCATTTGAATAAATAAATAAATACATACATGCATACATAAATACATACATACATACATGAATGCTTTTATAGTGTTTTGACCATTTTGAATTTGATTGTAGAAGAAAACTGTTACGTCCTCTGTTGTGTGTGTCATGTGTTCCCGCCTCTTGTGTCCATATTTGGTCTTGTTCCTGTCCTCGTTAAGTGTGATTATTAGTTAAGTCTTGTCCAGCTGTGTTTTAGTCATTATCAGTAACAGTCATGTGTATTTAGTTCCTGCCTGTTTAGTTAGCTTTTGTCTGGTCTACTCGTTATTCCCCGGTGTTCCTGTCGATGTCAACCTTGCCTTGTCTTGCCCTGTCCTGATGTCATTATTAAAGACTATTATTTTGAAGTTACTCCTCGTGTCCGTCTTCCTCGTTCCTCCCTGCTGTGTGCACCGTGACAAAAACCAGCTATTGCACTAACATTATGCACAAGCTCAACAATGCATCACAGTTTTTTTTTCAAAGTCATTCCAATCAACAACATGTGAGCCTCTTTTATGCAGCCTCAGCTGAAAGGATGACACCAAAATGGCATTCAAGGAAGACGAAACAAGATACAATTCACAGCATGAACGAAGACATTGCGGATTGTGCACCCAACAGTCTGTGTACAAAGACTCCCTTGAGGCTGAGGGAAGAAAAACAATGCAGCTCATATCTGACTCGAATGACATTGTGTTTCAGGGACTTAAAGGAATAGTTCACCTAAAAATGAATTTCCAGAAAATATACTCACCCTCAGGCCATCCTATATGTACTGTAGTGTTTGTTTGTTTTTATTTTCTCCATCTTAACAGATCTGCAGAAATGTAGCATTACATCACTTGCTCACCAATGGATCCTCTGCAGTGAATGGGTGCCATCAGAATGAGAGTCCAAACAGCTGATATAAACATCACAATGAACCACAAGTAATCAATTCCACTCCAGTCCATCAATGAATATCATGTGAAGTGAAAAGCTGTGTGTATGTAATAAACAAATTAATCATTAAGACAAATGGCTAAAATATCAGTCTATAAACCATAATTGTCTGAATCAGGAGAGGAATGCGCACAGATCAAGCACTGTTTATAATCCAAAACAGCTCTAAACAAATATGGTATATTTTGATGTGAGAGGGCAACATGACAAGGACTTTTTCACTAGAGGAAACTGTTTTGTTTTTTTTATAGATTATGGACAAGTTGTTTTGGCAGAATCACAAGTCAAAACACCTTAATGATGGATTTGTTTCTTACAGACACACATATTGTCTTCACAAGACATTAACTGATGTAATAGAGTCATGTGGATAACTTGTGGATTATTGTGATGTTGTTATCAGCTGTTTGGACTCTCAGTCTGACGGTACCCATTCACTGCAGAGGATCCATTGGTGAGCAAGTGTAAGATGTAATTCTGTATTTCATTTTTGGCGTGAAAATTCAATTATTCCTTCAATAACACAATTGGAATTGAATCGGGGGAAAAAAAATACATATTGCATTTTACAACTTTACAGGTTGTGTGTTATTCGCCTGAGGTGTGGAAAAAAAAAAAAACAGATAAGTAAACTTTCGTGAGTCTAAGTCTGTTCGCAAGTCTATTCTTCTCCTCCGCTCATTCATTTTTCATCAACCCATTCTGTCTGTTTCTGGCCCATTGAGTCTTTTCAGAGCAAACTCAAACTAAATCTGGACAATCCACTTGTGTCTGAACTACACGCCTTGAACTCATTTAGGGTCAGGCACGAGGCCATCCCGCATTCCGAGCCTCCTGTTGGCGTCCAGCGCAAAGAAGATTTCAAAAGGAGCTGTCGATATCTGAACTTTCAGCTTAGTTGCTGAACTTCCTCCACAAAAGTTGTGATTTATTTGAATGGCTAGTATTGATTTGAACCGTGGACACTCGGAGCGGCACAGCAGGCGGGAGTGAGGGGCAGAGCGAGAGGAAAGAGCCCAGACGAGGACGCCCGTCGAGGGGCTAATGACGACTGATTAGATGTCTGGAGAAGGGGGGAGGGGGTCTGAATAGGGGCAGCGATTGAACATGCCCTCTAAAAGGAGCTGACATTGTCTAGATCCTGCTGTGAATGTAATCCGTAGGTGGACAGAACCGTGATCGCTTTTTGGGGGAGTTATGTCACATCCACATTGATGGCAGCTGGAATGAGGCCATTTCCTTTGGTTTGTAGACTGCCGTCCCACAGTTAAACAGTCCTATTGAGCTGGAGTTGCCCAGAGTTCCTTTATATGTCATGTAAAGTCCATCAGCTGAGGTAACGGCTGAAGAAAATGGTTTATTTAAAAGCCAGGAGTCTCTGAGACTCAAATTACCATTTTTATTTTGCAGATATTCTCATATTTGAGTCCAGTGAAAGTAAAGGCTAGTAAGGCTGGTTTTGATATGAAATATGTTGACATTAATATGCTATCAAGCTACTATTATTATTAAGACCATGACTCATTATCTAAGGAACAATATACCTACAAGAGAACAGTATATGTGTGTGTGTGTGTGTGTGTGTGTGTGTGTGTGTGTGTGTGTGTGTGTATGTATGCACACTCACACATATATATTCTTTTCTCTCTGATACACACACACACTTACTACCAGTCAAAAGTTTTTTTTTTTTTTTTTTTTTTTGTATTTAAACATTTATAAACCTTATTAAGGCGGCTTAATATTTTGTGGAAATCGTTTTTTTTTTTTTTTTTTTAAGATACAATTAAAAATAACAGCATTTATGGAAATATTCAAACATAAAACAATATACATCTATACAACCTTATTTTTCCTTAAAGCTTTCATTAAAGGGCACCTATTATGCAAAATCCACTTTTACATGTTGTTTGAACATAAATGTGACCATGGACCACAAAACCGGTCATAAGGGTCATTTTTTGAATTTGAGATTTATACATCATCTGAAAGCTGAATAAATAAGCTTTCCATTGATGTATGGTTTGTTAGGGCAATATTTGGCTGATATACAACTTTGAAAATCTGGAATCTGAGGGTGCAAAAAATCGAAATATTGAGAAAATTACCTTTAAAATTGTCCAAATTAAGTTATTTGCAATGCATATCACTAACCAAAAATTAAGTTTTGATACACGGTAGAAAATTTACAAAATATATTCATGGAATATGATCTTTACTTAATATCCTAATGATTTTTGGCATAAAAGAAAATAATAATTTTGACCCATACAATGTATTGTTGGCTATTGCTACAAATACACCTGTGCGATTCAGCTTTGTGAAATGAATCTTTTCAATCACAGGAACATATGACATTTTTATGTTATATATTAAGATTGAAAACAGTTATTTTAAAATGTATTCATATTTCACATTACTGTCCTGTTTTTTTTTTTTCTTTTCTGTTATTGTTGTTTTTACTGTAAATCCAACATTGATGATCATCATCAGAGACTTAAAAAACAAACAAACAAACAAAAAAACTCAAAAGCTATAATGGTACTGTGTTGTAATACAAATTATACATCCACAATTCACTCTTTTTTTTTTTTTACTATATAGTAATCTGTAGTTTTCAACAGATTGCCATTATTTTGTCTATCCACCCTAGTGTGCAACTTTGCTCTCCATGAACTGACTGTATACTGAAAGGTACTTGTGAAGCCCTCAATTACCTTGAAGTGCATTTCATTTAGCGGTAGAGATCGCCATCCACTGCATGTGTTGCCAATGAAATAATGAGTCTGAATACAAAGATAACAATTATGAAATATTAACATTAATTCCACCCACCTACATCATTTCAGTGTGAACAATGTAAACTGATTAAAAATACCATTTAGAGAGCCAGATAGAAGCTTCTGAATAAGGGTAGTTTTTAAACTCCTAATTATTAATTAGCAACGTAATTACATTCACACATGGAAAAAAAAAAAATACTGAAAAGTATAATTTGCTCTAAAATGTAGGGTATGAGTGTTTCTCAAGGTTTTATTATAGTAATCACATGCAGTGTCACAGTGTTATAGTGTTATAGGCCATTGTGGATTTTGTGCAGAATTCTTTGCTCTAGTGATTGACCCAAATGCAACATTTTGTGTTTACCTTGGACCTGCATTTACAAAACCTTACAATATGATATATTTGACATATCAGTTAATGTCTATATGCTAAAAAAAAATTCATAGCTTCTTAAAGAAACGGCTGTTCTTCCACATACTTAAAACATACAAACAAACATTTGAACTAAAATTAAACATTTTAACATACACATAACCATGCAAACTATAATTAAATTATAGATATGAAGAACATTGATAATTCTCACCTAATATGATGATTTTAGTTTTATACCACTAACACAGGCCTACAATTACAACAATCATTGTGTGGTAATCAGGTACTAAATATAGCACAGAAATAAAGCAATAAAGTAAAAATGTGTTTATTTGTTATTAAGTTCAACCTGTTAACTCCGAAGTTTTAGAACAAAGATTATTGGTGTTACAAGATAACACTAATTTATGTTTAATTCAACCCAGTCAGCAAAAGAGTTTGGCCCAGATTTGGCATGCATCTGGCACAGCTGGCATTCATCCGGCACTGGCATACAGCATGTGGGCCAAACATGGCCCGGGTTTGGCAGAGATGGTACCGGGTTTAAGACGGCACACAAGACATGGGCCAGATGTCAAATGTAGTATTTGGCCCAGATGTCAAATATAGATATGTGGGCCACATAAGTATTGCCGATCTTGACCCACATTTAAAATCCATTTCAAATATTTTTGAGTAAAATACCAATGTTTTCCCATACAGAAAGGTAATATATTCACATATATGTGAAACACTGTTAAATATATTTTGAAAATGCATAACATAAAGCTCATGTTGTGTGTTATTATGTGTTTACTTGTATGCGAAATTATATTCATGTCTCATATGATATGATGCCCGGGTTTGGCAGAGGTGGTACCGGGTTTAAGACGGCACACAAGACATGGGCCAGATGTCAAATGTAGTATTTGGCCCAGATGTCAAATATATTAATGAACGTTTGAGTTTTTTTAGTTTTGTAGATGAGCGGCTTTGATAGTTTTATAAATGTTTTGCTGATACTTTGTCAATAGATAAATGGAAGTCACTATAAGCTAATTAATTTAACCTAAAAGTCTGAACTGTGGGGTCAATCGGTGACGTCACTTACATTAACTAATTTCAAACACATTTTGAACTTTCATTGCAAACAAATATTGATAAATTGTACTGTGATTTCAGGAGTGTCAGAAAAAAATACCTAAAACAGGGGAAGTTACAAGAAAATTTGTAATGGGAGCTGCTGACACAGATGCAGGAAATAGGTGATCTGAGAAATCTTATTAAATAACTTTATATTAATTTTTCACTATATATTTCAACTATATCATCATGCATCTGTAAAACCTAAAAATATGAATTCTGGTATCTTAAGATTTTTTGTATGTTTTGTATATTATTATTACAATTATGCTGTAGTTTCTGCTGTAGTTTGTTTATTTCTAATAATCCTGACATTGTACACTACATTTTGTTGGCTATGTGACATATTGTTCCTGTTCTTCCATGCTGATGGTTGTGCTGCAGAGCTGGAGCGGAGCGGATCTCCTGTCGAAGAACATCTCCAAAGTGCCATGAACCATCTGACTAGTAAGTAAATCCTCAAGCATTCAAAAGTTTATCAAATATTCCAAAAAAAAAATCGAATAAATATCAAATATTTCCCAGACAGCAAGCAGTGTCGGCCCAGATCTGGCCCTATTTCACACGGGCCAGATGTGGGCCGGATCTGGGCCAACACTATGTCCTACAAGGCCATCTTGTTTAACTCTGCTCTGAGGACACTTCATACACAACAACCTACAAGAGGGGTCAATCATAATTAAAAAAAAAGACACAGATGATAATAAAAAAGTTCTTTGAAATTAAAATTAACAACGGTAAGACGGAACCAGAGTACTGTGAACTCACCTCTCTTCAAACTGTAACAGTCTGTATGTATATTATTTTAAAGTTAAATTATTTTAAACTTTAAATGTGAAGTTTTTGTTCAAGCAGACTTTGTTGATTGTGGAAACCTCACGGGAGCCTGAAAGATACTTAAAACTTAAAATATTATTTGCACTCTTGAAGACGGTTCACCAGAGACTAAATTTCAGTCCAGCAGAATTTTCTGCACACTTCAGCACCGAGGCCAAAATGAGCATTGTGAATGTAAGAGCCTCACACTACGTTGTTTGTTTGAATTGTATTTCAGGGCAGTTCGTGAAGACGGATAACCTGGACAGAAATCAGTTTGAGATCCAGCCTCCACACCAGACTTCTCACTCACAAGGATTGCTGTCTACTAGATATTATGTGTACTCTTCAGACTTGGGTTCATACAGATATTATTCAGGGACATGCACACTTGAATATTGCAAAAATAGAGAAACTACCTTATTTAAGAATTTTGTGTTAATTGCGTGAACATTAAACAAATATACTGTATATTTATTTTACTGTTTTTTTTTGTTTTGTTTTCCAAAGCACCTAAAAGCCAATTCACACTGCCATACTCCAACAGGGTGAACACACTGACCAAGCAAAACAAATAAGCATGTTTTTTTATAGTTTTTTATAGCTTTTGTGAAAGTGTGAACTGACCATAATGTTGTATGTTAGGTGTGAGATTCATTCAACTTGGTTTGCTGATTAAACATGATTAAATATTTGTTCAGAATATTGTCGTTGTTGTGACTACTCATCTGGGAGGGGTGTGTATCAAGTGGCTTGGTTATGGTTTTGTTGAGGCTGACATGTGGAACTCATCTGGTCCAGCATATAGGACCCCCCAGACAGCAAGCAGTGTCGGCCCAGATCCGGCCTACATCTGGCCCGCATGGATTTCACACGGGCCGGATCTGGGCCAACACTATGTTGCTGTCTGGGCCAGAATAGGGCCAGCTATGGTCATACAGGTATGGTCCCACATAGCAATTTTTCTCTGGCCCAGCTCCGGCCCACATAGCAATTTTTCTCTGGCCCAGCTCTGGCCCACACAATCAGCTATTGCTTGGCCCACATACCGCAATGACTTACGGTCCTAGTGTGGACCAGGTCTGGATTCCAAACAAAATGGCTTGACACAAACCATTATAGTGAAGCACAGATCAGTATCGATTTTAGTGTGAATATAAAGCTATCTTACCGTTTTTATGATTATTTTGAGTTTATTTCATAGAGAAGTTTATATGACACTGTCATTATCCGACGGCATGTTACACATGTATATAATACATGCAATTTTCATAGAAAAGGGCATTTTTCTAACTTTATAAAATTGTATGTCACCTTTAATATTAAATATTTGAAAAAAATACACTGTAAAAAAAAGATAAGTTGACTTAATTTTAAAAAATTGAGGAAACCCGTTGCCTTAAAATTATTAAGTAAATAATAATAATAAAAATAATAATAATAAGTTAAGTGAATTGTCAAGTTCACTTAACCTTTGTTTTTAAATTACTATTTACTTAATAATTTTAAGGCAACGAGTTTCCTCAATTTTTTTTTTAAGTTAAGTTAACTTATCACTTTTTACAGTGTATGACATTATAGGTGTTACCAATTAAATCAGTACCAACCAAAGCCATCTTTGCACTGTGGCACAGAAGCTGCATCTTAAGTTGAATTTAGATGTATTTACACAATTAATGCTGCTCAGACGGCAGTAAATGCATTAACACAGCAATTGCATTATGGAATGAGATTAATGTTTTAAATAAAAACATTTTGAATAGCCTACAGAAATTTGAAATGAGTGACAAAATGAAACAACTGGATACTTGAATTATGAAGGTTACATCGCCAGTAAGTGGCTGCAAGTCATTTCCTGCATCCCAATGTGCATACTATTCACCCTATCTGCCCTAAATAGTAAATAGCAATTACTAATATCACACAGAATTCAGAATGGATAGTATGCACATTGGGACGCAGGCATTTTGTTGATGAATGAGTCATAGAGTCGTTAATTCAACAGATTCGTTCAAAATGCTGATTTGTTCAGGAGCAAAGCAAATGGGTGAGTGAACCACTCACTCAAACGATTCATTCAAAGACTCGGATTCAATCAAATATGAAACGCCTGTGCTTTAAGTCAAATAAAACACACTGTGTCTAAAATTAAATCAATTTATACTCATTATTAATGAAACTGTACTGTCTGAAATAAATGTTAGGACTGCTGTGTATTCACACTAAAATCAATACTGGTCTGTGCTTCACTATAAATGCATTTGCCCCATGTTGTCCAGTGTGTCACGCAGCCTTGCCAAATAGATTTTGATAACTGGACAGCTAAATAAAATGTGTGCCAAAGAAATAGACTAAAAGGGTAATGAGGCTGCAGATCCGAGGTACATACATATTTCTGCAATAAGCACCTATACTTGTCATACAGAATCTATGCCTATACAGAAGTAAACCCTGTCCATTTATTAGAGAGAACTGAAATGCAGGAGTTGCAATAAATGCTTTAACAGTGGATGACTCTTATTCTTTTGCACAGAACTGAAGATGACATGATGACGGAACCGTTTCATTTTTGCTTGACCAATCAGTGAAAAGGGGCGTTTAATTCCCTCCCACACGTAGAAATTGAACATTCAAGCTGTTTATCCATTTTCTACCCCTGAATGTGAAAAGGAAAAATTAAGACAAATTCTTGTCTTTTCATGTTTTTGATAAAACGAAAAATGGTGCCGTTTTCTCATGTTTCTGTTTTCAATATTAAATCAAAAAACAAATGGACACAGACCCTGAAGAATTTTTATTTATTTGTGTTTTTTTATCTTTCCCTTTTACTGCCCATTACTTTTAAGTTACAAACCACCGGCAACATTTTTTATCATAAATAAAAAATATTTTGTAGAATAAAAAAACAAACAAACAAAAAAACACCTTTTTTAAACATTGGTAAATAAACAAATACATATAAATAAATAAATCTGATAAAATTGCATTTTTGTTAAAGATGTCATCCAAATCAGATTCAGAATGATTATCAAAACATTGTGATTACTGGAGAGTCCACTAACATTTTACAAATTATTCTCCAAGGGCCCGTTCTTCGTACGTCGCTATCTCAGTTAGTTGAATTTGATTGTTGATGATTTGGCATGATCTAGGATTGGTTGGTTCTTCAAAGCTGATCCCGGAGTTGCCGTCATAGCAACAGGTCCGAAAGCTTAAACCTGCTCGGGAGCAGGCTTATTTAATGTAAACAAGATTAGATCGCATCTTTTTTAGGTGGAATTGATACTTCAAATCTGTCCCAACCACAGCTACTGTATTATTACAAGAGTACCCTACTGATCCAGGGACAACAGTTTAAAATAATAATCATTAAACATTAATTTGAATATAATGTAATAATGTTGTGTAGTCTATAATTCTATAGACACAGTCAGTTTTACTCTGAAATAATTATTCATGATAAAATACTTACTTTATAACTGTATTGGAGTCTTACACACATTCTATGCAGTTCATCAGTCGTGCATTAATTAGTATTTCTGCACAGGCCACTCCCACACTAGTTGATTGAGAAGACCATCTTACCTTAGACCCCCCCTGAGTGAGCTGAAAGCTGTCCACCATTGTGTCGACTCTGAAGTTTACAGTCTGCTCGTCACGGAAGGGAGGGGCGGGGTCAGCAGAGCTCATTAGCATTTAAAGCAACATGGACTAAAAAACAGCTAGCTGAAAACAGAGCTGATTTTGACAGGGTAAAAAGGGTGTTATTTTTTTTTTACACTACCATTGAGGAATTTTAACCAAAGTATATAATAGACTTTTCATTAAGATCCTAAAGAATCATATCAACTTGAAATTGAAAATGGGCATCCAATTACCCATTTAAGAAAGTTGAATTAATGCTGTAAAGAAAAATAAATTAATAAATAAATCTGATTCAAAGATAAAATTAAATGAAGTGCTTATTACAGCATTGAAATAAAATGTAAAGCCTGTACAAATACTAGAAATCGTGAATATAATTAGATATGCTAATTAAGTCCGCAAATCCGTTTGAAGAACTAAATTAGAGATCAGAGATCAGTTCTCATGATTAGAAGATCTTGCAGAGTCATATACCCTTTCATTGACATTCTTCTCAATAACATAAAGCTGTTTTGATTTATATGTTGCAAAAAGTTTAGTGATCATTTTAGCTTACCTGTGCATAAACAACTTCTATCCACTCCTTCTGCTTTACGCAGATCTTCTTCGCTTGTTTTTTTGGATGCGGAATTACTATTTCAGAAGATCCATAACAGTGCCCCCTACAGTAACAGTGAAAACACAGACTGCCACAATAACTCAATGACAGAGAAGCACTGTGTACTAAATCACTGAAAAGGATGTCAATAACAGGAAAAGAGTTAATAAGCAGTCACTACTATTTTCATACATGTCAAGTATAGTGCCTTGAAAAGCCCTGAAAATGGATCATCAAATGGATATTTTTTTAAACTCTATAGGTAGAGCTATAGGTATTATCGACCTCCTTTGTCAAGGCTTATACTTTTATAAACACTGCTATATTAAAACACACAGCTGAGAGCTGAAAGTTGGTACAACACCCTGCCAACTCTCATGACAGAGGAGGAAGCCTCTTCTCGCTTTCCCTTTACACAGATATTTCACAAGAAACCTGACACTTCAGCGATCCAGTCAGAAACCTACTGATGTCCAGTGTGAGCCAGAAACACTGAAGTGCTGGGTGTTAAAAAAATATAAAATAAAAAAAAACAAAAAATAGAAATAGAAGGAGAGCATAAACCTTCAGCCTCAGCCATGAATCTGACGAGACAGCGTTGAAGACGGAGTCCCTGAGAGTGATCGATAAAGTTCTCCTCCTGAAGAACCTTTTATCCTCATCTCCAAGACTGATGTTTTATATATATGTGTTTACACGTTTGATGTTCGTTGTAGCTGTTACTGAAAACACAGTGTTCTTGGCTTTCCATCTTCAATAGATAACCCCTTCGTTGGCCCCGAAGTGGTTTCATTTGTTTTGAGGGCAACAGTGGGTTATTTCCTGCTGGGCATCTAAGAGAATCATGCCCTTGACATTTCGGCGAGGCTGAAATAATCTCACTGCGCGGCTGGAGGAGGCAGAAATTGGGCTACAGGGCAAGAGCGACACGGCTTCGTATTGTGGGCATGTCATTTTACCTGCTGTAATCGTGCGGATTGCCGCTTGCCTTTCAAAGTCGTCAAATATCATCTCCGAATCCTCACGCATCTTCACATCCCCCGCGAAAAACGTCACGGCGAAGGTGACCTTTCTTTTAGCTCTCCCGTTCCTCTGAGGAACTGTCAGCTAGTAGGAAACAAAAATATATCAAAGGAATTTGCTGTTTGGATACCTCCTGACAAGCCCTCTGGTGTCTTGACAACAAAGAAGCAGATAAAAATATGTTTGTGTAATCTATCCAATCAGATTAGGTTTGGCCTTCCTGTGGCTGGATCATGGTGACAGCAGAGCCGTTTTTATTTATTTATTTAGTTTTTTACAGCTGAAGTGTTCTGTAATGAATACGCCGCCATCTCTGTGATAAAATACGTCATCTCCTATCTCACTTCAGATTTTTCTTCCAGCGATATTTAATCCTACCATGTCGGTTTTATTAAATGTTTGATGTATTATATTTTGATGTACTAATTTATATGCAATATCAGTCAAAACAGCAAGCCAAGTTTTATCTGGAACACATGAGGGAAAAACAAGAAAAGAGGAGAAGGCAAGAAAGAAACAGTGACTCAGTAAATTCTTGTGTATTCCATATTCAATTTCCATATTCTCATTTTGCTATATGTATATACACACACATACATACATCAATACAGTGCACAGAATTGGATTATTGTGATGTTTTTGTAAGCTATTTGGACTCTCATTCTGACGGCACCCATTCACTACAGAGGATCCATTTGTGAGCAAGCAATCTAATGCTAAAATTCTCCAAATGCGTTTCCATGCATTGAAATTGTGTGCCACAGTTTTAACACAGATTTGCCATATTTATGTTTTCTTTGACAGCCAAAAAACACATTCAGTTTCAGTTAAAACAGGAACAATAATTAGAGCTGCTATACTTCTTGCAAATATTTCTTTGCACTTATTTAATCTTGATTTTTTTGTTCTTCTCTTCTTTTCCCAAAAAAATGTTAATGGTCATAGACAAACTGAACAAAAAAAATAAAAATAAAAAATTGAAATCTTTACTTCCAAAGCAGTGCTGAGTAAATGTACAGTACCTTATTACCGAGTTTGACATTCTGAAATGTTAAACAGCCAGTGGGAATTACACCACCCTATTCCGGGCCTCTGAAGGAAAAAATGTATTTAAAAAAGCTTAACTAATTTAATGGGGTGAAATTAAAGGCAATTTCTGCTTCACCGTTTCTTTTTCAAAACATAGTCATCAGCAGCTGAAGGTCATCATTTTAGATGGCAGGTACTTCACACCCTGACACTGAATGTAATAATCAAATTGATCTCAAATGTCATCTGAAAAATGTGTTCAGTATGACAAAATCCATCTCTAAGCAAAAATACTGTATAAAATTGATTCATAGATCTGAGACATGAGTGCATAGAAGGGACACTAAATGAGTTTCTGTAGAAAGCAGATTTTGCATTATCAACATGGTCAAAAACATTGTTGGAGAAAGTTATTTTGCATTTTTACTCAAATCAATTAAGTGATTTCATCTTTAGCTAAATACAAAGCAGGTTTTCTCTACATGCTTACACAACCAGTTTATGTATTCATTTTTTTGGGAGGGCTAAAACAGCATTACTCTCTTTCTGTATCTGTATCCTTGATCACAGGAAATACGTGCCTTTCTGACAATGAATAGAGTGCAAAAGAACGGCAAAATTGGAAGTAACACAGCTGATGCCTTCAGATGTATTAAAGGCTTTTTGTCATCCTATATGACCAGTCTTCCTTTGTGGATGGCATTACAACAGAATAATAATAATAATAATAATAATAATAATAATAATGATGATGATGATGATGATGATGATGATGATGATGATGATGATGATGATGATGATAATAATAATAATAATAATAATAATAATAATAAAAGTGTATTATTGACAAACACTCCACTCAGCTCCTTGTCCAGGCACTGGTTTCATATTTCATGGCTGTGCTACTGTAAATCCACCATCTACTTCACAACCCCTCAAGAGTATATAAAGCTTTTTCTACATATCACATATATGCTGGGGATGTTCCCAGTGTTCGAATTGTGTCAAAGCTTTATATAATTCTAAAATAAAAGCGTATTTTACGATGATCAGTGAATTATGTGCAAACAGCAAAGAATAATTAAATATCTATTTTAGGGGTGTGCAATATAGACAAAATAAATGATATCTTTTGGCTATATATAGATATATATATATATATATATATATATATATAATTTTCTGGGATTTTATCGATAACAGACGGCATTTTACTGAGTGTGTTGCGCTGCAGGACTGCAGTGGGCAGCTGACTCCTAAAGTTTTTGATATTCTTCATATTCTACGTGGTCATTTCACAGCAGTGATAGAAATCTATATTTTAAAAACAAGTTTAAAGTGATTTTTACCCTTTATGGGCATTTTTACCATTATAAAATATTTTTTTCCCTAGAATATCATTATTATTAAAATCATTATCAACAAAATTCATCTTTGCAATGCAGAGGAAACACAGAAGCTGCATCTGAAGTGGCATTCAGATGTATTTACACACTGTTTAAAGCAAGACATGAATGCATTTAACCTGCAGTTACAAATGCATACATGTTTTTATATTTTAATCCTAAAACATTGAATACTGATATTTGAAATTATTTTAAAATATATACTTTAAATGTGAAATTAAAACCGCCAATAGGTGGCAGTAAGTCACTGTTATTAAGTGAGTCATTGCGATTGAACCGAATCATTTAAACGGTTGATTCATTCAGGAACAAATCACCGTCATGTTGCTCAGAGACACAAAACAGTGCAGTGTCTAAAACGTAAGTCTATTAACTTATTGTTTATTGAACTGTTGTATAAATCAATATCACATTTGTGATTTTTGCGGGGGAAAAATGGCACTCTTCGTGTGATATCGATTAACTAGATGAAATTATATAAATATACATATTTTCTGCCCCATCTTGAATTTTGGGAGCATTCTGCATTTTATTAGACTGAATCATGCAGTGAAAGAATGCACTCAGTCAGTCTAGCTAGTGTTTAAGCTCCTCTTATAATCTGTATGATAAATGAATCTCTTACTTTTATCGTACGTACGTCTGCACTTTTATTGCTTATGATGTGGGAATTCGCAAGTTTCAGTCTGAACAAAATTCAGCGATGACTAATCTGACGGCCTCTGATTGGCCACTGCATTTCTAAGCTCAACAGAATCGTGTGTGATTGGTTATGAGCAACGCTGTACAAACGTGTAAATATAAAATATGATGTAACATGAGCAGGTCTAAATATAATACAACTATGGAATCTTTTAATTTTCACTAGTTCAATGTTTCAAGTATTATAGTTTTATTGAAAAACCAGGGGACCCCCCCCCCCAAGTATATATTTTTGGGTGTTATGGGGGTCCCTTAATGCTTATGGGAGGTCTGGGACCCCCCCAGCCCCCCCTCAATTCGAACACTGGATGTTCCAATGCCTTCCAGTATCTGCTAGATGAACATGACAAATCCACAATAATGAGAGGGATATTTGTGTTGGTTTCATAGTGTAAATAAATATTTAAAAAAAAAAGAAAAAAAAAGCAACCACTGCAAATGTAATAGGTAATTGATTTTATTTTTTCTATGTATGTATTTATTTTTGTGGAGTTGCACCTTTTAATATTGCCTTATGAAAATGTCAAATTAGCTGATATTAGACTTTTTGAACTTGACATTTTTACGGATGGACTCTGACACGAAGGTGGGTAAGGTAAACCAGGTGTTTATTTACACAGGTGAGACACACAAGTGACGTGAAGATGCTTGAATGGTGGGAAGTTGACTTCTGGGTGGTTATGGACTGGAGTGAATCGACGTTCTGATAATTCTTCTTGTTCCTTTAGACGGAGGGTTTCGACAAGACAGGATCGATCCGGGGAGACACACACACACTTCGATGACGGAGATTCTATGAAGAGAGGAGCATACAAGGTGGGAGAACACAACAGGTAAGTCAGACAGGGTAAGTATAGCTTAGCTTCTTTGAAGGATATGTTCTCTGGCTGAGACGGGATAACAGGGTGTTGAGTCCAGGTAACTCTGACGAGATCGGACGCTGAAGTGTGTGTGGTGATCCTTTATAGTGCGGGTGATAAGCATGGTGATCAGGTGCAGGTGTGTGTGATTAATACTCAAGGGATGTGGAACGATGTGATTGGTGGAGTGAAGGGCCTGACTGATCCATGACAGTACCCCCCCCTCCACGACCCACTCCTGAGGGTCGACCCCGGCGTCGCGGTGGTCTGCCCCTGCCTCGGGGTGCTGGGTGGTCTGGATGGGCTGCATGGAAGTCCTCGAGTAGAGTTGGGTCCAAAATGTCCTCTCTGGTTACCCACGAACGTTCCTCAGGGCCATATCCCTCCCAATCCACGAGGTATTCGAGTTTACCACCACGACGCCGGGATTCCAGGATATCCCTTACTTGGTAGACTGCACCTTCGTCTAGGATCTGTGGGAGAGGGGTCTCTTCCTCCAAGTCAGGCCCTGTGGTGAGAGGTGGAGAGAAGGGTTTAAGTAGGGATACATGGAACGTAGGGTGAATTCTAAAGTGTTGTGGTAGTTTTAACTTGTATGTGACCGGGTTTATACGTTCCAGTATGGTGAAGGGGCCAACAAATCTGGGACTAAGTTTTTTTTACAGGGCAGGCGTAGACGGATATCCCTGGTTGACAGCCAAACCTTTTCCCCGGGTTGGTAGTTGGGAGCTTCCGATCTGCGGGTGTCGGCTGTCATCCTTTGTCTATGCACTGCCTGTTGGAGTTGGCGATGAGCTAAGGCCCAGACTCTCTCGCTCTCCCGGAACCAGTGATCGATGGAAGGAACGTTGGAGGGTTCACCTGACCAGGGAAACAGGGGAGGCTGGAAACCGAGTATGCACTGGAATGGGGCAAGTCCAGTAGATTGCTGTCTCAAGGAATTTTGCGCGTACTCGGCAGATCGGACGCTGAAGTGTGTGTGTGGTGATCCTTTATAGTGCGGGTGATAAGCATGGTGATCAGGTGCAGGTGTGTGTGATTAATACTCAGGGGATGTGGAACGATGTGATTGGTGGAGTGAAGGGCCTGACTGATCCGTGACAGACATATAGTCACAAGGATCTGAAAGGGTCTTTGCTATAATTTAAGTAATTCATTCATTCATTCATTGTATGACTTTGGGAGGCAAAGCATTTGAAATACTAAATAATTACTAGAAATTCTGAATATACAATAAATATTAGCCATGCTAGAAAATAGTATTTTTTAAATCTATTTTTAAACATATTAACAGATCTACAAAAAAAAAAAAAAGGGCAACATGCAATGCAATGGAAACACAGCACTTAAGGTAAATCGGCATACATTATATAAAGCAGCTTCTCCTGAATGCTATGAAAATAATCTTACATGACAATGATGATGATGATGTAACAATGCTTTTGGCAAAAGCCTGCACTATTCTAGTATTCATACTAACGATGCTATTATTGACAGTGTTTCAGTTGTAGATGATATTTCATTTGTTGAGCTTGAGTGATAATTATATTTCACCAAACAAAAGGGCAGCAAATGTTCTTTCTGTATTTGATCTGTTTAAGAAACTCTCATCTAACACAAGCACCGATTGTTTTGATTCAGTTCTGGTCAGTTTTATGTAATCACTGTATGTTGTCAAAATGAATAAAAATGTGTTAATGTCATAAATAAAACAACAGGCATTCAATATATTTTATTGTCCGGGTTAACTTTGACAGTCCTTAAAAATAGCCTTATGAATATTGGCCGAAATAAGGATTAAAGGGCTCACCAACAAAGCTCAAGACAAGGTCTGATGAACAACTAAATTACCAAAAGATTGTTAAAAGCACTAATTTGTTATCAAAACCAAACACCTGGAAAACAAAATAGAGGATCCCAAAATAATGTTACAGTTTACTCCATGGTTTTAACTAGACAGCTATATTTTCGTTTCGCATTTACATGACATGACGAAGGTCAAAGTAAAAAAAAGGTCCAAAAGAAAATGTCAAAAGGCAAACTGAATTTCTGAGGTGAGAGGTTAGTCCTTCTCAAGTCATTTTGTCAGCAGACATGTCTGCTCTAGCATGTGTCTTATATACTGTTTAATACTGGAATA
Organism: Acrossocheilus fasciatus; assembly: GCA_036784905.1. Classification (NCBI taxonomy): domain Eukaryota; kingdom Metazoa; phylum Chordata; class Actinopteri; order Cypriniformes; family Cyprinidae; genus Acrossocheilus; species Acrossocheilus fasciatus. The sequence goes on along the minus strand of CM071957.1, from coordinate 11,236,434 downwards.
CATGTTTGGTTATTTCTGCTACATCCATCACTAACAGGTGCAAAAAAATTCAGTATTCAGCCACACATTTTCTTTTGAGTAAAATGAAATGTTCCAAATAGAGAGAGCAGAAGCTGTTAAAGAGGACAAATTCTCTATTAATGCCAATGGTTATGAAATGTTCAGCAAGCACATATTTGTGTGATGTTTGGGTGCCCACATCCTGTATGATGTAATGTGTGGTACCACGACTGTTTATTCAAAGGTCTGTGAGGCTCTTCCTAGCCAATACTCATTTAAAGCCATTTTAATTGCTCATAGATTCCCTTCTAACCTCAATTTCCCAGCACATTTATTTAACACTTCTAGTCAAGACCCTGCAATTCCCCCAAAGTCCCACAGTAATTTCTCTAATCCTACAGTTGAGCACACATGCATGCGGTACTGGAACAGTTTGTGTATGTTCCAGATGATGAATTCAATTCATTCATATTTCAACCCTCAATCAGCCTTAGTTTCTGGAAGGAGACTCGCGTTCTCACTCTCTGCCTCTCTCCTCAAATCAGTGGCTATCATTTACACCTGCCACAATGGATGAATTTTTAAAGCATGAAACTGCTGTAATTATGGACTTATAAATAAAATATTACATAATTTGTGCAGACTGTAATTCCTGTAGTTTGACTGATAGTGCGTCAAGATTCATTCATCCACATGGAGAAAATGAATACTGATGTGCAAAAGGTCAATGGCTGACTAATATCTACGTAAATTATTGTCATTCTAATTTGCACGTGGGAAGATTCATGCCGTTACATTATGTCATTTTAGCTGCAGGGTTCCTGTAGCCGAAGAAATAGAAGGGAATCTTTAAACTGGTCTGGAAAAAAGATGACAATATACGTTATAGACATTTCTGTAATGAAAACATTTAAAACATGTAACTGGAAAAATGGCGTGTGTTAGACTTGCCATAGTGATGTCTGATCAAAAAGTAATTATTTTTTGTCAATCCATTGAAACAGTTTAAATGTGTCACTATCAAATAATTCTTATACTGAATGCTTAAAATAAATAAAATCATGATCTACTTACCACTGGAATGGTTAAGAAAACCAGTTACATCGAGTAATTTATTTTTAAATGAATTGGTTGAATCAATGCACAATACGATCTAAATGATTTGTTGGTAAATTATCTGAAATTCAGTGATTCAGCATTAAATTAAATTAAAAAATAAACAAACAACTGGAAAGTGTCATGGTAAAATCATGACAATTCAGTGACTTTTCTCAGTGACCATTTCTAACATAAACATGCATACTAAACCAAAATGGTAAATGGTGCAAATTAATATTTTGCATTAGTTTATTTTAATGATTCAGACAATTACATGTGCAAATTGGTCTGGGTTGTGTCACAGATGTAGTGCAGAGATAGGCGCTCGATGAAGAAGATACAAAGATCCAAGGCACTTTATTTAAATTAACCAAGATAAACACAGTAGCTTGCAGGAGAAATACTTCTACACTACTATTAGACCTTCAAAACCAGAACACCGACTAAGGAGAGACTGAGGGCTTAAATAGAGCAACCAAACAAGAACTAAACAAGCAACACCTGAAATGAATACATAGTCAATTAGTAACTATAGAAACTAAACAGGCAATGAACAGAGGAGAGCATGAACTAATTACCAGACTAGAGAACTGCTCAGTGTTAAAGACAGAAAACAAGACAGGAAAACAGATCAAATACAGAACCAAACAAACTCAGAATTTAACAGGTTGCCTTTCACAAAAGTGCCGTAAGCACCAATGGTCTGTACGATCTACTTACAACGCTTTTAGTAAATACGGCCTTGATTGATTTGTTAGTGACTCATTGAGAAAGTGAATCATTTTTAGAAAATCTTAATTAACATGCCCTGAAAAATAAATGAATTCTTAGTCAATCATTCTTTTTATTGATGTGTTTGAATCAATTTAGGGAATAACCTTAAAATTTCTTATTTATATTGACTGGGAAATTAATGGAAATTCATTAGTCAGAATCATTCAATGTAAAAGTAAATGCTCTTAGAAAATTATTATTTTACATAATTTTATTAATTATTTTTTTTTTTTTTATTGTTTTAGGAATAGGACTGATTTGCAAATCAGTCCTAATGATTTGTTAGTGAGTTATCTGAAATGTCCAAATAATCTAAAAATCTTTACCCATTTTCCACAAATGACTGGAAAGGTCATTGAGAAGTAATTCAGTCATTTCAGAACTAAATATTATTTTGAACCAGTTGCTTTTAATGAATCAGTCAATTTGATTCGCAAATTGGTTTGAAATTGAATAACTTTTAAATGAACTCTTTCACTCGTAACCACAATGTAATTTTAGTGTTACGAATTACAAAGAATACAATTCTAATACTTTGAGAATGAAGTCAAAATTATAAAATAAGGTCATAGCATGGTGAGATCAATGTCAATATATTCTGAAAAATAAAGTCAAAATTGTGACATTGTGAGATTAAAGTTATTAACGTCAAATTTACCAGAACGAAATTTGTGTATTCTTGTAATTTTATTTAATATGGTATTAAAATGCTATCATAAATTACAAAGAACTGAAAAGCTCACGGAAAAAAATTGCTCACGGGCTGGGAATTGCATATCGAACTGTCTAAAATAACAAAAAGGAAATTTTCTAAAACTGTTCTATCCATCCATCGTCATCCATCCACACCAGCATTACACCTGAAAGCAAGAACCGACAGACGATTTCAGAACATTGTCGTGAAAGCAATAGAAAACTGACAAGAACGTCGAGCAAGATGCCAGCCATGGGAAAGATGTGTGTGAGAGGCCTGGTAAACATCAATGGTTTTTCTCACATACTGGTCTGGGCTAGTGCTTGTGACAGTATGACAGCTAGGAATCCTCCGGGGATGTGCTTTCAGATCCACAGCAGGAAATGATATATGGAGACGATGGAAACGACGAGCCTCTAATGGCCAAACGGTGTTGGGAATGTAGTTATTTGCTGCTGCTGTCTATGTAAGTGTGTCAGTGTAAGTATGTGTACTAGTCTTTTAGTGTGATTTTGGGGTGACAACATCTGGCTCTCAGACGCTTGGAAGGAGATTTGCTTCCCAGGACGGAGGGGCGGCAGACGGTCATTCCAGCTGGAGATGTCTGACACCATCCGCCACTGGTGCAGTGGACCAAAGAGAAAGCAGTCTGAGACTCTCACACACGCACACACACACACACACACACACACACACACACACACACACACACACACACACACACACACACACACACACACACACACACAGACACAGTCTCACCCCCCAGCTGCTTCTTGGCTGTAGATGAAACAGAATATTAATATAGACTAAATCATTTCAGGTTACACCCCATCCTGTGGGTACAGATGTGTCCTGCTGAAATGTATGATGCCAAAAGTATGCTTTTTTTGGACACTGCTTTATGGTTTTCAATAGGTGGGAATAGAAACAATTTGTCAGAAATGTCAGTAAGTGGGTTGGCACGGAACGACCCACTCACAGTCCAGTAACTGTAATTGACAGCACGGTAATTGACAACCCAATATCACGGGAAGACGTAACTATTCTACAAGGTGATTTCATATGGAAGGAAAAAAAAAAGCATGAAGCATGAAGATCCACTCCTAATCCCACTTTTAAACAAAAAAACATAATTGGGGTGTAAATAGATTATATGAAAACATTATATAAATTTGCACACACCTTTTGTATAAATACTTTTTTCTAAGAACAACTGTATAGTAACTGATTACATGTAATCTTTATTATGTTACCAGATCACAAAAAATTAGTACTTGTAATTAGATTGCATTACATTTTAAAAATACTCATTTTCAGATTACAGTTACTGTTTATGTATTACATTATTGCAACTTATTAACGGCAGTAAATTCTCCCTGATTCTTTTCATTGTGTGTAATATTGTTTTACTTTGAATAACCATAATATGAATGGCCATGTAAAAATCATGCTTCTGAATTTGGGAAACTCACATGTACAGTATGAGACAAATAATTTTGCAAGTTACTAAACACTGCCAAAGTATAACTGCCAAAATGTTTAAAACCTGGAAGACTTTGTCCATGTCATTGCTGTTTTATTAATGTTTGTCCATCTGATGGGAGCTTATGCTACGCCTACGTCATCTGCTGGAACGCCACTCTCTTCGGGATGAGTGTATGACAGTTAGCAGAAACTAGAGATTATGGCTTATAAAACTCACTTTTTTTATAAGCTTCAGATTCACTTCAGAAGGCTTTTATTAACCCCCCCCCAAAAAAAAAAAGTTGTGTGGAGCACTTTTTATGATGGATGGATACACTTTATTTTGCTTCAAAATCTTGACCACCATTGACTGCCATTATAGAGCTTGGAAGAGCCAGGGCTTTTGTAATATATCTCCGACTATATTCATATGAAAGAAGAAAGTCATATACACCTAGGATGGCTTGAGGGTGAGTAAATCAAGAGGTCATTTTCATTTTTGGGTGAATTATCCCTTTAACAAAACAACCAAAAAAAAGCCTTGTAATGGGTCCGAATTGGAGGAAAAAAAAATGGCCAGGTGTAACAGAACCTTGCAGAGACAATACATGTTGCAGAAAGTATCGTGATAACGTCACTTTTGGCATACACACACACACCCTTGCGCTCAGACACATCAAGCATGAAACAGGCTTTACAAAGATCTCCCATCTCCACCCTAGGCAAGTCACTTGGACAGCAAAGACTGTCTCTACTAATACTTCACCATGAGTTGCTTGTGATAAAAGGTGTCTGGTGTAAATTGACCTGACTCTTTTGACATGAATTACATTAATGAGTAAAATCTTCTGACTACCACAAAAGCCAAAGAGAGTTGCATGGTTTTTGGAGACAAAGCAGGGTATGCAGGGCTTACAAAGCTCTTCCTGGAACACAGAATACTGAGAAGCAAGAGGATGCATTGTTCTTCATGTTCCTCTTCAAAAATCATTTGCAATGCTACACTCAGTTCCATGAATAGTGAAAATGTTGCTCAGCAACGCAAAGAAACAATGAGCCTTATTTTCTTATTTTGAAGGAAGTGCTAAAAAAAATCTCTAACTATTCATAATTCATAATATGTCTGGCAAAAAGCCGGTATTTAACTGAATTTCATATAAAAATAAATGGTCCACAAATCCACAGACAATACCTTTTTTGTCTGGTTGAAAATCCAATTTACTCCACGAAAGCTTGTTTGTTTTATTGTTTAGTTCATTTTAATTTTGGGATCAAATTATTCAGATTGGATATTTCTCCTCTACAGTAATACAGCTAAGCTGCAGTTTTGGCTTATTTGAGAGGATCCATTTATGACTGTACATTTTATTTGGCATTTCAAACACCTTTAGTGTTGAACGCTAAAACACACACACACACACACACACACACACACACACACACACACACACACACACACACACACATGCAAAAGCAACACATGCATGTGTTTAATCCATACTGAATAAATCCATATGATATATACATATTCCATGCAAAGTCCAGTTTTTGTTTAAAGTTTATCTTAACACGTTAATAGCAGGATCAAAAAAACAAAAAAAAAACCAAAAAAAAAACACCGTGGTTTTACTCTAACTTTAGCTTATGCCCATTCCTTGATATGCTGATATTAGCAACATTACCTTCATTTCTTCATTTTGTTGAGGCAGAATATGGTGAATGATCCCTGCTCTGAAGACTCACACCGCAACAGATTTGGCCTGATAAAACAGCTTACCGATAAGAATCTCGTCAAGGTCACGGTGGGTATTTCATTCACGGCTGTGATGGGAGTACAGACACAATATATTCTCAGGATAGCAGCGAGCTCCTACTGTTAGATCCTAAGATATTACACCACTGATTGAGATCAAACCCTTCTGAGCACACGACCCTGAATCTAAAACTGTACTGATGCACTTTGATCAGAATTCAGTGAATACTGAATTTGAATTGACCAAAACATGAGTTTAAACTTTCTTGGTTTAAGTCATGAAAAAAAAATAAAAAAATAAATAACTAAAATAAAAAAAATAAATAAATCAGCATTAATAGGATTTGAAGTTGCTGCTTGTTCTAATCTACTGACCTCAAAAAGTACGTAGTGTTGGACTTAGTGTTGACATAAAATGCAAATGCAACCCATCAATTTTTCAAATGTGTTACTTTTGTGAACAAGTCATCAATGTGTTTGTTTTTTTGTTTCATTCATAAATAAATAAATAAATAAATACAATAGACGTCATAATTTTAGATCAAAATATCATAACTCAGTCTTCCAATGACTTCTCTCTGGTGATGTAGGATGAAGTTCTCTAATCGTTCATTTACATGACAACAATGTACTTTTTAGTTCTTGCTAAATTTCACACAGATGTCAATGTCAAAATGATCCCCTTTCACACCAATCAGTGAAAATGCAAAGAGCGTTGTATTATGCATGTCAGGCCAGTAGTTGGCATGTCACTTTGTAAAGAAACACTATGCGTCTACACGTATGCAATCCTATAGACTGAACACAATGCGCATGCGCATGACCTCACCATTTTCATAAATTCGTACTTGTGTAGTTTACACAGAGACAATGATGTTTAAAAAAAAAAAATGTACTTTGAAACATGTTTTTAGTTGAAAACAATGTTATGTAAACACACCCATAGTTAAACTCCAACCCTTGCATTTAGATCTCCATCCTGCTAAGCTCTCTTAAAAAATGAATACTTTATATTTTGTCTTATCTAAATCAACAATATTACAACATTATGTGTAGCTTAAAATAATTCTTTCTCTAATGGTCCATCTGTCTGAGTGATCAGGATGCTCTATAAAGTTCTAGAAAACATCATGTGTGCTCTCATCGCTTGAACATGGTCTTCTCTAGCATGTGCATCATTGGCATCTTGTATCTTTTATGTTTGAGTCATTGACCAAGAAGAAGAAAAATCATAAGTTGCCCCTTTTAGCAATATAATTATATGGGATGTTATGGAACAGTAGAGCTGCTGGGGGAGAGAAAAAAAAAGTGTATGAACCCTTGGATTTCTGCACAAATCTGAACTCATTCTCAAATGTTTGTGAATCCCTAGGTTAAGGTCTCCTCCAAACACTAATTGGAGTCAGCTAACCTAGAGTCCTAGAAATACAATAAAATTGGAGGTGTTGTCTATGAACTGAGAAACTTTAGCACTGTTATTGCTACTCTCTCGGCAGGAGTGAGTGTCCAGTAATATGACTGCAAATGTACAGCAGAAAGCTCAGTGATGTTACGAACAGTAGTACCGTGTCAGCTAAGGACTTATTCCTAAAGAACATCAACTGACGTGCCTATGAATAAAAAATTCTGAATGGTGCTCATGGGTGAAAACTATGTAGGAAGCTACTGCTGTCAAAAATAAATAAATAAAATATTATGTCTGAAGTACACAAGCATGGTTGTTCCAGAGCACTACTGGCAAAATATTCTGGAGACTGATGAAGCCAAAGTTGAGCTGTTTGTGAAACACAGATACTATTACAGTATGGGTAGAGAAAAAAAAAAGGTTTAGGGTAACTCTGCTGCCGCTGGATAGGTTGCAATTAGGGGTGGGCGATATCAACGGTACACACGATTAACTGGTAGAAGTTTGTCAACTGGTAGAGATTTTGGACTATTGTCTTTATCGTGGTTATGCACTCATGTCACGTTGCTATGCTCCATGGACGAAAATTTTTTGTTAACACATTTTTAAGCATTGCGTTTAAAAACAAGTGATTTTAAGCAGTTGGAATGCAAACAACAGCACTATATGCCCATGCTGTAATATATATACAGAGTTCTGGCATGAAACTCTAGATGCCGCAGTCCGATAGGTCTAACTCAATCTGAACTAATGACATCATTATCACATGGCACAGCTGACTGGTTTTCTCCTGTATCAGTAGCCAATGAGCTCACTGCTCAATATTCAAATACCTGGCTTTTGTTTTCTGTAGCAGTTTGCTGCGCACTTTAGAAACCCTCCCCCTTCCCCAGCTCCACCTGTATAGAGCTGCTACGAGGTGATTCATGTATGCCAGGCATCCTCAAATCTGGCCCATTCCTGCAGAGTTTAGCTTTAAACCTAATCAAACACACCTGAGCATGCTAATCAGAGTCTTCAACATCAATAGAAAATCACAGGTAGGTGAGTTTGATCAGGGTTGGAGCTAAACTCTGCAGCAGATTGGCCCTCCAGGGAAAGATTTGAGGAACCCTGATGTATGCTATATTGGGGTCATTCATATGTGTTATATGTGCAGCATCAGTATTTCCTAGATGCTCACAGCAGCATGTTGTGGATGTATTGGCAGTAGCAAGTCTTGGTACTTTCTCTGCTGCAGCAGCAGCATAGCAGATCTATTCTGCCAAGACCAAATACATTAACATTGTCATGTACATTACCATGCTAATCCCTCAGAGAGTTGTCATGACAGAAACACATATATATGTTTCAGTGAAGACCTTGCAGTGTTTTTGATTAATTTATACAATGTATGTAGCATTTCTTATTTATTGTAGTTTTTTTTTTTGTTCTATTGCTTTTAATCCTTATCCTTATTTCATCACTGACTGTTTCAACACTGTTTACTTATCTTCAGTGAAGCCTGAGTTATCTCTTTTCCACCCTTTTATAGGCTTGTATTTTTTTTTTTTTTTTGTGATATTGACAGTGGTGACAAGAATTATGAAAATTCTGTGGTATCAAAAATATTGATATCATAAAATCCTTATTAAAAATGCAATACTGTGAGATCAGAGTAATGGTCTTATATAGTTCTTTTTTTTTTTTTTTTGGTGTGTGTGACAGACAACTCAATAACTCCATCTGACAACCTATAAATGGCCTATCCATCGCCACCCAAACCTACTCTAATATCAAATGTCAATCGGCCGTCAACACAAATTGATAAAATTCTTCATTGCTTTTATTAAAACTATACTTTTTTTTCCCTTTCTTTCTTCAGCTGATTGACAGACATGATTGAAATAAGTGTCCTGAGCAATCACACTTGTCTCGGTGACTGCTTTAGGCTCTGTGAACAGAATGTGGGGGAAAAAAAAACAAACAAAACTAATTATGTCACTTCACTTTCATATATGATGTTGGGGTCATTCATATGTGAATGACATATATGTATATGTGTGTGTGTGTGTGTGTATGAGGGCTGGTAATTTAACGCGTTAATTTGATTAATTAATTACAGTGAAAAATAACACATTAAAATTATTAACGCATGTAACGTACTTGCCCCGCCCCAGACCTATGTGGGTCATCTGACATTTCATACAGTTGATTGATGACAAATATGAGGCAGGGTCACAACTAACCATGTGATGGAGTCTAGAGAACGTAGTTAGAATGTCCCTAAAATTAAACATATGGGGCAAAAATGGCCATTTGAGTTTTCGTCTCATATTTACATCATATAGTTAAAGGAACACTCCACTTTTTTTGGAAATAGCCTCATTCTCCAACTCCCCCAGAGTTAATAAGTTGAGTTTTACCGTTTTTGAATCCATCCAGCCGATCTCCGGGTCTAGCGATAGCACTTTTAGCATAGCTTAGCATAGATCATTGAATCCTATTAGACCAGTAGCATCGCGTTCAAAAATGATCAAAGAGTTTCGATAGTTTTCCTATTTAAAACTTGACTCTTCTGTAGTTATATTGTGTACTCAGACCGGTGGGAAATGAAAAGTTGCGATTTTCTAGTCCGATTTACCTAGGAACTATACTCTCATTCCGGTGTAATAATCAAGTAACTTTGCTGCCGTAACATGGCCGCAGCAGGCGCAGTGATATTACGCAGCGTCTGAAAGTAGTCCCCAGCTAGGTAACTAGTTATAATATAGCTGGGGACTACTTTCAGGCGCTGCGTAATATCACTGCGCCTGCTGCGGCCATGTTACGGCAGCAAAGTTCCTTGATTATTACGCCGGACTGGGAGTATAGTTCCTAATCATATCAGCCTAGAAAATCGCAACTTTTCATTTTCCGCCGGTCTTAGTACACGATATAACTACAGAAGAGTCGAGTTTTAATTAGGACAAATATCGAAACTCTTTGGTCATTTTTGAACGCGATGCTACTGGTCTAATCGGATTCAATGATCTATGCTAAGCTATGCTAAAAGTGCTATCGCCAGACCCGGAGATCGGCTGAATGGATTCAAAAACGGTAAAACTCAACTTATTAACTCTGGGGGAGTTGGAGAATGAGCCTATTTCCAAAAAAAGTGGAGTGTTCCTTTAAGCAATAGGCTAAGTGCAATATCACACGAGTGCAAATGTGATGATTGATTTATACAACAGTTCAGTATGTAAAAAGTTATGTTGTGTTATTTTGGACACAATGTTGTCTGTTTTGCTCAATTTTGCCAATGAAAATATAAAAACAAAACAGAACTGTTTGTCTCCGAGAAACACGCAGCTGCATTTAATTTCTTAATGCATGTTTTGAATTAATTGGGTGAACCATTTGGCGTGTTGTTGAACCACTGGCCATAGGCGCATTTGATCTGAAGCGGTTCTGCACAGACAGATCGGTGTATGACAACAAAGGGCTCTCTTATAACTCTTGCGGTACTTTGATGTCACACACTGATTGGTCTGATGGTGATGATCCGCTTCAAGTCGAACAAGCCTATGATTCAATGGACCATTCATAAATAACCATTACTTCACTCCTAAATGAATCAGCCATTTGAACAAATCAACTGAATGAATAAATAGGCTTGTTTGAGATGGGCCTCGCCTCGCCTGAAATGTAGGTGGCTGCAGTGAGGGGAGGAGTGAAATAAGCGCAGTCAAGATGGACAGTTCTGCCCTCTCAAAGTGGAACAGATACCTACGAGATCAAAGGGGGATATCCCATTATTGTCAATCATACGCTGTGCTGCTGATAAACATGAAATAATTTCAGTTCTGTTGCTTATATATGATTTACATATGATGAACAAGACACTTCTTTTTCCATACAAAAGGCGTATTTATCATTCATGTTTATTTTAATTCAAACATGTATTTTAGATTTTTATAGAAAATATGAGAACAATCACATATCTCACACAGAGATCGCACTGTCATAGTGTTTGGGAATTCATGCACAACTTAAATACATAATAGCATGAAATCAGATTAAAACAATAAAACATTTTAGCAGAGAACACAGCATCATGGTTGTCTGAACCAATGAGGATTAAGCTGTGTCGTCAGTCAGTCGTTTCCCATCATGCTTTTGATCAGCGCAGTCGGTGGAGCGCAACTGAGCTCGACTGCTCAATCCAACACAGCCGCCTCGCCGTCGTGAGAGCTTTTGGCACATGTCAGCATGACATCAAAGCAAGGCGGACATAACCAAAGTCTCTTTAAGACAAGTCATGTCACTCGGCGGCCATCTTTGAAATGCCTCTCGGGCATCCAAGTGCAGCTCCTATCTCTTTGAATGGGGAAACATCAAATTCTCCAAAACTTAAGCTTACAATTAAACTTCATATTTGAAATCTGACGACAACTGTATCATAAATGTTGTTTCTTTAGCTCAAATAGCGTTAAAAAGCTTATTTTTCAGGTTAGATCAGCCAGTGCGCATGCGCAGTTCTAAGCGCACGTCTCAAAAGGATGACTGTTTCTATAGCAACCGGGACTTATAACGGCAGCTGCAGTGACGCGTTGACTTTACCGATTATTGATTGGCTCTTTCATTCAGAAGGCAGCGCTTCCTGCGATTGAGCGGCCATACTGAGCGTTGCATTTTTCCCCATTCAAAACTATACGAGTGACATGTCTTGGGTATTTTATAGTCTTTGACATAACTCGGACACGTTTCTAACCGGCATGCATCTCGCAGTGATCACCAGTGATCGGTTCTGCGCAGATTTTGCTCATCTCAAACAAGCCTAATGACTCGATGGCTTATTCATTAAGACATTTACCACCACCTTCTGGCAGTTTTAGTTTATTATTTAGAGTATCATTTCATTAAATAAATAATTTCATATTTCCATAGTAATATTTATAAAATTAATAAAATAAATGAATAAAGGCATAGTTCACCAACTCAAAAATGACAATTGTGTCATTTTTGGACTCACCCTCATGGTCCAAAAGAGTATATGTAATAAACTGTGTAAAACAAAATATTTCTTGCTGAAGCTATTTTTTCTAATGTCTGTTTTATGCTTTACACAACAATGATTTTAAATGATCTTAAGGGACTAATTTCTCAGCCAAACTTGATGTGCAATTGATTTGCAGACCTTATGTATATGTGTGTGTGTGTGTGTGTGTGTGTGTGTGTGTGTGTGTGTGTGTGTGTGTGTGTGTATATATATATACATATACATACGTACGCGTAGCTTGACGTTTGAGCTTGGGGGGGCCAAACCATGCCGGTCCATTTGGTCAGTCAAACTTTCAAATACATTTGATCATTTCTGTAGTAAATGTAAAAGTCACAATCTGTGTACCATTAAAAGCGGTTTTACTATAATTAGAGCAGCAGCAAGCGCATGAGGTTGCCATGGCAACCAGATACATTGCATGCGAATTACTTGTAAAGGCTGTGCTTTCTATTTCTGCTGCACTAGCAATAAACACGTTGAAAAGAATGCACCATAAACCTGTTTGCCAACAGAATCGCAAAGTAGATTTTAAGCAAATCAATGAGTGAATTACCCACTGCTTTAAAACAGATATCTGTTGGACATTATTCAAGTTTGTGCAGGCACACAAATACATTTAGTAATGTTAATTCTTACTTTAAATGGCCGATTAAGCAGTTTATATTCTGAAATATATTTCTAGGTTTTGTTCTGTGTGCATTAAATTACATTTGGATGTAAATGGTCCTTTTCCGCACATAAATGTAAAACACTGAGCTGCTAACAGTGTCCTGTGGATCACCTTTATGTGGCTGTCCGGGTCTGGAGTCGGGCATCTAGCTTCATCTGTCTTTATTTTGGTTAGGTTCAGATTCCTCTGCAGTTATTGTATGTTGTTTAAAAAAAAAAAAAAAAAAAAAAACGCTAAATATCCATTCATGTCATGCAACCGCATGCAACAGGCAAGCATGCAGGCTATTATCTGCCAAAATGCAGATTCGTCACGCGCCAACTTCTTACGCAAATAAGATTGGGAAAGCCTATTAGTTTGATTTTATTTATTAATTTATTTACAATAAATAACAGTAAAACATATTAAAATAACTACATTATGTGCATATTTACTTTTGTGTTGAAAACATTATTAATTAACATATTTCGTAAAATCTTTCGATCGTTAGGGAGGGCAAGGCAATCTCCGCCTATGTATGTGTATATATGTGCATATATATATATATATATATATATATATATATATATATATATATATATATATATATATATATATATATAATATCATCTCAGTATATCTATATCATAGCCCATGAGTATTAGCCAATAAAAAGGCTTGTAGGCAGCTCTCTGCCAACCTCAGCCAATGACGTGAGTGTGGAGGTGGGACTACCTGTTTGCCAACCTACAGCAGATGTGGATGTTTGGGAAACCTTTTTGAACTATTTTCACAATACACTTTGGTGCCACTAGTGGTGTAGGAAATTGTGTGTGTGTGTGGAAATTGTAATGTGATGGATATTATGTATTGCTTTAGTTTTTATTGTTTACTATTGTTCATTTTGTTGGCTAGAGCCAGACATCCTTAATGTTGCACCGCAGTTCAAGACAGTTCAGGTTTTTTTATTTTTATTTTATTTTTTTTTTTTTTCTCTCAGCCTGCAACATGACAAATGACAATAAACTTCACTTGGATTGACTCGAAAAAGGGGAAAATGACTGCAGTTTGTTTGCTTAGAAGACATGTCTAGACAGACTTGGTGTAAATTAATGGTTGTTCCATCGGAATCACTCAAATGACAAAACGATAAGGCATAGACTTTTAAAAGCCAGAAATGACTGAGTGACGTCAGACAGGACTGTGTGTTGTGACACTGAAGGAGAAGTTCCAATGTACCACATACATTTCTACCTGTCACTTCACTGTGTTCTCAAAACATCACAAGAAAGAAAAAATAAAGAAAAATAAATCCATCTAAAACCCAGAAAGATCACCATTGAATGTACTAAGTAAGAGCACTTCACCCTCCCTAAATCAGAATGAAAGTCTCCAACTTAAGCTGTGACAACAAGCAGTTGTAAGTTTTGTAGTATCAAAGGTTGGTCAGTTTTAACATGACAATGTGGTTAACTTGAGAAGAACTATTATAGCTATGCATATCAAACATATCAACATATTGGGCACACTTGAAGATACTGTATAAAGTCACTCTTTCTTGTAATTGTGACTAAGTGTCACAAAGTCATAATTATGAAATTAAATTGCAATGGTAAGATATAAATTTACTTGATATAACAAGAAATACAACTGCAATTATTACTAGAAATGAACTCACAACTGCGAAAAAAATAATAATAATGAAGTTGCAATTCTAATAGTTGCAATATAAGATATAAAATTGTGACAAATTCATTATGTGAGATATAAATTCAAAATTACAAGAAATGGTCACAATTACAAAAACTAAAGTTGCAAGAAATTACAAGAAACAAAGTGGCAATTTGATGTATAATGTCAAATTATGAGATAGAAAGTAGAATTTTTGAGAAACAGTCACAAATTGAGATATATAATCATACCAGTAACTTTTTGCAACTAATGTTGCAATTCAGGATATAAACGCACATAAACTCAAAATTGTGAGATAAGTTCTCTATGGGAAATATAGAAGTCAGTCAGCATTTAATGTAAAACTGTACAATGAGATATAAAGTTAGTGATATAGCTGATAAAAAATTACCTGACTGGCTTGGACTTCACATGAATTGCTGCATATGCATTGCTTTTATTATTGACTAAATAATAACTCAAGTCAAACACTAATTCAATTTACAGAGCATTTCATTGTGTATCTGCCAGGAAGACAGAAATAAATAAAAATATCTTCTGACAACTAGGATACTTTGAAAAATGTACTTTGAAAAAGTTTGTGAAGAGCTTTGTCCTTTTCCTCAAGATGAATATAAATTAATTTTGTATTTTGTATTTTTTTTTTTTTTTCAGAAAAAAAATAAAATAAAACATCCATAGCATCTATACCCACAGGAAGCCCTCACAATGTTCCTGCAGACCGCAGGCAAACCAAAAACCACTGCTGTCATCCACAAACATCACCTCTCACAGTCTGATGAGTCTAATTGATCAGAGCGGTTCACTTTGAGCAGGAATGTTAAGCAGTCACCGGCACGGACTGCTGAGTTCAATTAGCAATTCACCATTTTAAAGCCGCATTCATCATACTGCGTCAGCTAAAATCATGTCCTAAGACTAAAAATGGCCATTTTTCATGTTCTCTCTAATCATTTCATTGACGTCTTTGAATTTATTAACTTTAGGGAATGGCTTTTAAAGAATCTGAGAACTTATGATGTATAAGGTTTAGTTTCTGAGGACAGGATGATTGATGTGGATATAAACATTTGTCATCAAGACACATATCGCTACAGCTGGAAGATTAATGGAAGAGTGTGATATCACGTCGATATGACATTCTGCAAAATGCCACATCCCTTGGCTGCACATTGAGCTTTAAATTGTTTGAGATCTCGTTCTCGGGAAAAGCTGGTCACGATGTCAACCGCAACAAAAAGATTCACATGCCTGCATTATGTGTGGAGTACTGGTTTGAAGACTTGAGCTCTTTAACCATCATTTGGACGGCTTTCATCTGCACCACTTTAAAAAGTAATCAAGCAAAGTGCATGGCGTGTTAGGGCACTAATATTTCAGGCATCTAAAAGGTTGAAACGACAATTATACACTTGGTAATATTAATATTATATAATATATATTTAAACATCTCATACATTAATACTGCATCTACTCTCAGATTTGTTCATGGATATTATGACATACAGACACTACTGGAGATTCCCAGCATGCATCACATATGATGCATCTTGTGTTTGTTGAGTCTTTGAATTATGGGTCTTTTGTGCCCTTGTTGTACCCAATTAAAAGTACAATACACAACTGATAAACCAATTATTTTCGCACTGTGACATCCCTTTCTTATATCTTATGCATCATCATTACTATGAGAAAATATAATGGAAAAGGAAAAAAAAAATAAAAACAAGACCACTCAATGAGATTGGAATGCACTTGAATTTATGCGGTTATATACATACAAAAAATGATTTATTTTATTTTATTTATTTATTTTTTTATTATTATTTTTTTTTTTAAGAATGTCTTATAATCTCTGAACATTACACCACCTATTCATCATTGAAGAAGTCAGTGTTAAATGCATTTTTTTTTTTTTTTTTTTTGGTCCCACTTTATATTAGGTGGCCTTAACTACTATGTGCTTACATTTGAATTAATCATTTGATACAGTGCATTTATTGTGTACATACATGTTTTTACATTGTACTTATATTTTTAAAAATACATATATGTAATTACATCTATAATTAATTTCTGCAATTAAATTAATAATTACACTGTTGACCCATCCCTTACAGCTTAACCAACCCTTAAACCTACCAATAC
This sequence comes from Acrossocheilus fasciatus, assembly GCA_036784905.1. Lineage (NCBI taxonomy): Eukaryota > Metazoa > Chordata > Actinopteri > Cypriniformes > Cyprinidae > Acrossocheilus > Acrossocheilus fasciatus. The sequence goes on along the minus strand of CM071957.1, from coordinate 11,219,731 downwards.
CTCCAAACCTGTCCCTAACCTTACCCGTATCCCACCTCAATAGCAGCAGAAGTGTTTTGCAATACAATATGACCACAATAAGTACATTGTACTTATTTTTTGATGTAAGTGCATAGTAGATAAGGCTACCTAATATAAAGTGTAAAACCTTTTTTTTTTTTTTTTTAAGTTTCAAAGAGAAGTTAAATGGCACAGATCTAAAAGAAGACCTGATTTTATGTAAGACTCAAGGTTAGTCATTTCTGTAAGCCAGACCAGCCTTACTGAAGTGTGGATCACAATTTTGTCATCGTCAGAACCTCAAAGAAATCCTCCTCATAAAAACTACCACACATCGTGTTAGTTTGAGCTCTGCGGAGTCGATATCACAGCACACTGCCCACCCGCTTTCACTCCTTCTGCAGGGGAGTATCAATACCTGTCAGCGTCCGACAGTTTGTTACGACAGGTAGGAAAACAAATGCTGCGCTGACAATCAGCTCACTGCAAAATTGTCTTGAGTTAACAATTCATCTACAGTCTTGAATTCGCTTTTTATTTGTGGGCGAGTTCTTCAACTACAGAATGCATCTGTCTCAATCAATAAACTGGACTGCCAAGGGGCTGCAAGCAAACTGGTGTGTGTAAGAGTGTGTGCGTGTCCACACAGCTCATTTCTGCCAGCTCACATTAGTGAAGCACCATCCTTATCTAGCCCAGCTATAAACGGGGCTCTCTCTCAACAAGAAACTAATAAACCTTGCACTGCTATTTTGCTCTTGTTCCCATCAAATCTATTACAGACATCAAGGGTGCTTATTGCACCCTATTTTATTGTCAGGTCGGAGACTCTAAGAGTGAATATGAGCTATCATGCTGAGCGCATGAGCCGAACTGATCTGACATGACCTATAATTTCAAGCAAAAGTAGACAATTAGGGCACATTATCAGTATTTTTTTTCATACCTCTCAACTCCGAACAAGCCATTGTGTGGAACAGAAGTCGGCCCCCGAGGCCCTAAAGCTAAGAGTGTGTAAAATCAATTGGGTGGCACCGCACTCATCCTCTCCCATTTCGAAAGTCCTGCAGCTCCAATTAATTTCTTAATGAGAGTTTTAAGAGTAATCGCTCCAGATTGATCCAGAATGGAGGTCAGTGCTGAGTGCTGGTGGGAATTGAGACTGCCTCCCTCTTTTAATCTATCGTTAAACACATTTTAGCTGACAAGCAGAGAGAGAGGAACCGAAATGGAATCCATTTTTCTGAGCTCCTGAATGATGACCATAATGAGAGCGCATTGAAATACGGTAATCCAATATTGAAACAAGAAAACCTGAAAAAAACTGTAATAAAAATAAAAGTACTTGGCTATAAGACCCAACTTTGTATGTATCTTGCAGCCATTCGCATCTATCTGGATATTCATTAGCTGGACTGCTTTGATTTTTATTTTATTTTTTGGAACTTGACCCATTAGTACTCTCTATTTTATTTCTATTCTACCAACCTTTTTGTTCATTAAATACATACATATACATACACACATGTACACGTACACATACACACACGTACACGTACACATACACACACGTACACGTACACATACACACACGTACACGTACACATACACACACGTACACGTACACATACACACACGTACACGTACACATACACACACGTACACGTACACATACACACACGTACACGTACACATACACACGTACACATACACATACAAACGTACACATACACATACACACGTACACATACACATACACATACACACGTACACGTACACACGTACACGTACACACACACACGTACACGTACACATACACACATGTACACATACACACATGTACACATACACACATGTACACATACACATACACACATGTACACATACACATACACACATGTACATATACACATACACATACATATACACATACACACATATATGTGATTATGTAGATAATTTTATCAGTGAAAGTTAATTTAAACTGCTTAATTTTGAAAGATAAAAAAGGAAACTTTGTGTGTTTTCTTTGGGGAGAAAAAAAAACATAGTATGGTGTTAATGGGTTGATGACAAATAAGAGTCTTAAATAAAAATAAAGAAAAGAGAAAATCTTTTTAAAAATCTAGTTTAAACATTGTCAAGTTCTGAGAAAGGTACTCTTTGCATTGCTTTTTTTTGTGGGTAAAAAAGTTCAAATTTAGTGATTCTAAAAATGTCATGTGCAACCATCAAAGGGTTTCTGCAGGTTTTATAAAGGTACATTTAAGACATTTTTTTTTAAGACTAAGCAGCACCATGCTCATCCTCTTCCATTTCTAAAGACCTGCAGCAATTAATTTCTTAGCGAGAGTTTTAAGAGTAATCGCTCCAGATTGATCCAGAATGGAGGTCAGTGCTGAGTGCTGGTGGGAATTGAGACTACCTCCCTCTTTTAATCTATCGTTAAACACATTTCAGTCACTAAGCAGAGAGAGATGAACCTAAATGGAATCCATTTTTTGAGTTCCTGAATGATTACCATAATGAGAGAACACGGTAATCTAATACCGTAACAAGAAAATCTGCAAAAAAACAGTAAACATTAAAAAAAGTTACTTAAAGTTGTTAGACCCAATTCATTTGGAAAATCATGCTATTTACACCTACTATTGACATGCATTGTTTCCAGATGTGTGGATATTCGTTTGCTGTATTATATATTTCAACTTTTCAGTCATTTACATAATTTTAAAAACATTGGACATTTCTAAATGCTTAATTTTGACAAATCATGTTTCCCTACATCAGAAACATTCCCACAGTAAATGTTACTAATGGTTCAATGACAAACAAGCTAACAAATAATCTATATTCTAGAGATGTTCCGATACCCTTTTTCCCTTCCCGATACCGATTCCGATACCTAGGCTCAGGGTATCGGCCGATACCGAGTACTGATCCGATACCTGCGTGTGTATCTGGTTATACAGCTTTGTGTACTACTAGACCTGTATGAATTGATACAATTATTTTATGGTGTGCTTCACCATAGATAGATAGATAGATAGATAGATAGATAGATAGATAGATAGATAGATAGATAGATAGATAGATAGATAGACAGATAGTTAGATAGTGTAGTGTGGCAAGTAATTTTAACTGAATTTAGGACCGGTGGTGGTGCTTTTTTGGTCATTCATTGTTTCTGTAAAAATGGGGAAAAACTATCAATAATACTGATAAGATAATAATCATACTATGAATTCTGCTAAGAACAATATAAAACGCACTAAGGATTAACGAGCTGCTGGATTCATGAATATTAATCAGGTTGTCTGCATTGGCTGGAACTTATTTGCTGAAATCAAAACAGTGATGATAATAGGTGAGCGCCGGCCAATGAGATTGTCGTTTGCGCATTAGCTCCGCCCACTACTGGAGAACCCGGCAGTTCTTAAAAGCTGAAGAATTCCAAAGGAACTCCGTTATTTTGACAGGAAAATACAACAAAGAATAACGTTTACATACCATGCAGAATTGACGCGCTACATGTAAGACTATCTCGCTCCCTCTCCCTCTCCCTCTCTCTCTCTCTCTCTGCGTGCGAGGAAAAAAGCAAAGCGACGGCGAGTCGTGCGCTTCACACTAGAGCTTACAAATACAGCTAGGTGCGCTGCGCATTCATTCAGATGATCTGAAAAATAGATCGCTTGACAAGTGACAATATATCTGTGCTAAACTTATACATAGCCTCCCAGTAAAATCTGATCATTTATTAGACAGTGGCTTATATTAGACATCATTTAGTCGCGCAGGGTGAAGATTTAGTCGCATATGCGAGTGATTTAACTTAATGGCAATGTGACAGCACGTTTGTATTTCTTCTTCGAAGAAGAATTGATTTCCGATTTGCAGCGCTAAGCAAAGCTAGCGCGCATAACTATAGGTCTTGTTTAAGAAAATGGTATCGGATCGGTACATGGGTTCAAGTACTCGCCGATACCGATGCCAGCATTTTTTGTGGTATCGGTGGAATTTCCGATACTAGTATCGGAATCGGAACAACCCTACTATATTCTTGAATTTGCGTTCTATTTGTGACTGGGTTCTTTAACTACAGCCTGCATTTGTCTCAATCAATAATCATCATTATTTTGAAAGATAAAAAAGGTATGTGGGGTTCCAGGGAATGAGAAATTTGGCATTTGTGGTGAATAATGTGAGTTACTCTTATGTTTCTGTGCAGATAACAATATGCATTTACACTTACAAAATGCATTATTACCTACATACATTAACAACATCAATTAAAAAAGCAATGCTATTAAAAATATAAAAAAACAAAACAAAACAAAAAATTAAATAAATGACATTAATGTGTTGATCACATTATAATATTTAAACTATTAATATCAGAAAAAAAAACTGAATTTAATTAAAATATAAAATTAAATTATTATATGATGGCACTTGGTTCTTAAGAGCCATATAATGTGTCTATAGCAAGTAACGTTTGATGCTTGGCATAGAGAAGGTTTCATGAAGGTCTCATTAACATTCATGACACTTGACAGTTTTGAGTGAGGAGATGAAGTGTATTTATGACTAGAATGACTTTTCACAGAACATTTATGCATGTGAGGGGCTCTGTATTCGCCTGTTGCATTACCGTTTGAATATTAATGCAAGCAGAAAAACGGCTTTGCGTTTCTCCAGCCTATGTTGAACTGAACAAGGTCATGTAACCAAACTGGGCTGTTCAACTGAACTCTACCAAAAGTGCTTTAAATGTTCCCAAAGAAAGATACCAGAGCACATGAATTGTTGACTGCAAAATGCACCAACCTCTTGGTCAGTCAATTCTTGGTTAAAAACCCATTACTCCTTGTAGAATAATTCTATTTGAATGAATGCTCACAATTATGTATCATCAGGTTCTTTATATTTTTTGCCATAATAAGACTGAACTAGTAACACTTTGGTCAACATCCTGCATGATTTATACCTCCTCTCATATATCTGTTGAGCTCAAGTGTCATGTTTGCATGCAATTAGCACTGGTAATGAAGAAATTAACATGAATTGTGGCATAATTATTTTTAGATGATCCCCACCAGGACTGGTCATGCAGTTCATAAAAGCCCAATTATATCTCAAATTAATTATATTAGGCCATTATTCATAGTCACGCTGCTCACATCAACCAACAAACAGCAAAATATATTAATATTGCATAGGGCAACAATATGCAGGCCTAAAATTTGCAAAATGTATCTTGAATTTTAAACGTTCTTGTTCTCAAAATGAAATAACATTAAAGCAATATCACAGTGTTTTATGGCTGGCGGCTTTTATACAACAGTGAACAGTTCAACGATCAAGATGTATAAATAATTAGGGAAAAAGCATTATCAAAAAAACTATTTTGTGTGAAACTGCTTTCTTGTGCCACGGTTGCAGGATCTGTAGCTAGTATGAAAGACCCTCCATTATTAATTTGACCGCAACGACAGCATTGTTTCTGACCAACTGGAGTAACAAGAAGGCAGCTTCTAAGTTAATTGTTTTTTCATAGTATTATTCAATGAATAAACAGTAAGTTGATATCGATAAACTTATGTTTTAGACACAATTGCCAGTAATTCCGTCTGTTTTGCTCCACCAACGAAAATCTTCAAACGAAGCAGAACAGTTTAAAAACCACAGTGCTGTTTTGTTTGGCCACGTTCACACATCAGCAGAATACAGTTATCAATCCTGTATTTGAGTCCTTAATACGGTTACTTTCACACACAGTTTAGTTATTTACGGGCGTGACAACCGCATTTTCTAACCAAACTCACACCTCAGGACTATTTTCTTGATTTGCTGGTGCCGTTTCTATGTGTTTTCTGAAGTTGCAGCGCATTGAGCTCTCTTGACCACCGTACAAGAGAGCCACTCTGCTGCACAAACGCGCATCTACCGTGTTACGTGTTTTTGTGTGTTCATGTGTGTTTTCGGTAACATTTGCTACGCCTACTTATACTACGCCCTTAAAGTATGTACTCTTTTGGTGAAGAAAAAGTACACACTTTTGAGCGTGTAGTAAAAGAGTAGGTAAGCTTTGGGACATACTATCACGTCAAACAACTGCGTCTTTAACGGACTGCTCTGTTGCACCTATTACACGCATCCTGTCACTGTAAACTGGCCTGTCAATCATCTTGTCACTGTTAACGTCCTCCACATTTAATTTCATACCGTATTGGAGAGAAAAAAGTAGCTCGTTGATCTGCCAATCTGTTCTCTTTCGTGGCGAGAACTCTACTCATATTTTCTGCATAATGATGCATTTAAAAGTTAACGACCAAATGGATGTTTATAAAAGTTCACATGGCTGTTGCAGATGAAGTGATGTTTTATTAACAAATTTCGGGAGGAGCAAGCGCAGATAATTAACGCAGCCACTTCATCATCAGCAATCACACCATCCAATCAGCTCGAGAGAGAACCCCTATAAATAACCAAAGCAGTCTTACCTCCATCAGTTCTAGTTTTTCAGCATTCGGTTCGGTCCTTTGCCATTATATCGCAGACCCAATTTTTCCTCATCCAAACAACGCGAGCCATACTCTAGATTCCAGATCCTCTGCATCAAATCCGCCGGCCCCAGGATCACTCCTCCTCCGCCAGTCACCACCGACGAGCCCCAGGCTCCATCGCGGCCGCCGCTCTGCTCGACCAGCAACGAGATTTTCCCGACACCGAGGCTTGACCTCGCCTCCACTGCCTAACTTCCATCTTCCCCGGCATCCTCGTATCATTCGGCTGCACCAATAATTCCTCCGATCGGAAAGTGGTGAGAATTTAATCCAGAGGCAAACGCTGATGAATTCCAACGCTCCGTTCTCGCAGAGAATAATCAAACGGACGTGTACGATCTATTCGTCACCCCGCAAATCAGCCAACCTCACTCCTAAATCCACTCCAGCCACCAAGGCGGCCAATAGATCGAGCAAAGCCCCGAACTCGTCTCGCTTGACACCACCATTGTCCCGCTCAAGACCCGGCTCTCCGCGAGCGTCGGGTCGCAGAAGCAGGCCTTCAACGAGCCTGGGCCGCGCCCAGTTCTTACCGCAGCAAAGCCTCACTCGCTTCCCGCTTCGGCTCAGCCTTCACCGTGGCTCTTCCGGCCGCAGCGCCGCATGCAGCCGGGCCTCTAACTTTTGTTTCTAGACGCAAGCGAGAGGCTGCCTCCGCTAGCAGCGCAGGCCACCAGTCTTGACAAACAATTTTCAGGTAAAATCACTAAAGGCAGATCATTGTTGTTAAATCGTTAAATGATGTCGCAACATCATCGGATGTTGATGTCATTACGTAATCATGACGCAAGTGCTTAGAATACATACTCTTATTTTCCACCTGCATTTTTACCCGTATTTCATTTATTCATTTAATTTCGATAAATGGATAAGTCAGATAATCAACAGTGAAACTTCTCTTCCACTGATCTTAACCAGAAACAAATGAATCTCAGTGGACCAACTGTAATGATTAACAATCATAAGTACAAACGAAAAAAGGTATACCATAAATAAACAATTGTCGAACAAAGCAACCTGCAACTTAATTCCTAGATGAAGTGCATAGCCTACTGCTAGACACCTCCCTCAAAGTGTCTACGTTACCAGCCGATGTGCTAGCTGTTCCAATATGTTTTCCTTTTGTGTGGTTAAGAGGAAAACGCATGCCTTTTACCATTTTTAAAGGTTTCCAAATAAAATTTTAAAATGGCTTCAAAAAAAAAAAAAAAAAAAATTGTTAAATCCAACAACAGATTGCTAAGTTGGCAACGCTGCAGACTACCCGGACATTTCAGCATGTCCCGCCAAAGTCACAAACCACTCCCCTTTTTTTTTTCCGTAGCTGACAGCTGCAGAAGCAAGCATGTGGCTGCCTTTGCTTGCAGGCCCATCTCAGACTTTCCTTCTACTTCCCCTAACCCTTTCCTTTTCAGCAGCCTCCAGATCCTGTAGCAGGTACTAACGCAAGGCCGCCTCTGCTAGCAGTGCAGGCCGCACAGGCTTTACAGCCTTCCTCTCCGAATGCCACAAATCCCTGTGTCACGCAGCTGAAGCAAGCGCAAAGCTGTCTCCGCTTGCAACACAGGCTCTCATATGTCTTTGTCTCTTTCTCCTGTTACTCCTAAACTCCCTTTTCCTTTTCAGTGACCTCCAGTTTCTATAGCAGACGCTAGCGTGAGGCTGCCTTTGCTAGCGGTGAAGGCCCATCCATATCAAAGAAGCTCACCGAACCCTCCTCAGCAGACCCTTTCAACGCCAGTCCAGCACTGTTCACTCTAACCTCGGACCCGCCATAGCCATCATCTCTAATACCACAAATCCACCCGCTGTGGCTCACTCCACTTCAACCATCCCAGCAACACCCCGCCCCCGCAGGAGACTTATCTGATTTTCTCAACTGCCGCAGCAGTACTCGATTCCGCAGAAGCCTCCTTCTCTTTTCAGATTCTATAGCAGTGACCGCTCCCTCAGAAGCCTCCTCCTCTTTCCAGATGCCTTAGCAGTGATGGCTCCCGCAGTAGTGACCATTTCCACAGAAGCCGCCGCCTCTTTTCAGGTACCATAGCAGTAACTGCTCCCGCAGGAGCTTGCATCTGTATTTCCTGTTTCCGCAGAAACCTCCTACTCTTTTCAGATGCCTCAGCAGTGACCGCTTCCGCAGAAACCTCCTACTCTTTCCAGAAGCCTCAGCAGTGCCAGCATCCTCTTTCCAGGTACCGTAGCCGCTCCCGCAGGAGCTTGTATCCGTATTTCCTGTTTCCGCAGAAACCTCCTTCTCTTTTCAGATGCCTCAGCAGTGACGGCTCCCGCAGTAGTGACCACTTCCACAGAAGCCTCCTCCTCTTTCCAGGTACCATAGCAGTAACTGCTCCCGCAGGAGCTTGCATCTGCATTTCCCTACTGCCGTAGCAGATCACGCTTCCGCAGAAGCCGCCTTCTCTTTTCAGATACCGTAGTAGTGACCGCTTCCTCAGAAACCTCCTCCTCTTTCCAGATGCCTTAGCAGTGATGGCTCCTGCAGTAGTGACCATTTCCACAGAAGCCTCCTCCTCTTTCCAGATGCCGTAGCAGCGACCGCTTCCTCAGATGCCGTAGCAGGGATTTGCTCCCGTAGGAGCCTCCTCCTCTTTTCAGGTACCGTAGCAGTATCTGCTCCCGCAGGAGCTTGTATCTGTATTTCCCGTTTCCGCAGAAACCTCCTTCTCTTTTAAGATGCCTCAGCAGTGACGGCTCCCGCAGTAGTGATCACTTCCACAAAAGCCTCCTCCTCTTTTCAGGTTCCGTAGCAGTAATTGCTCCCGCAGGAGCTTTCATCCGTATTTCCCTACTGCCGTAGCAGAGCACGCTTCCTCAGAAGCCTCCTCCTCTCTTCAGGTACCGTAGCTGTTCCCGCAGGAGCTTTCATCCGTATTTCCCTACTGCTGTAGCAGAGCACGCTTCCGCAGAAGCCTCCTCCTCTTTTCAGAGGCCGTAGCAGTGCCCTGCTCATTTCATACTGCCGCTGCAGTGCCCGTCTCAATAGAAGCTATACTCTCTTTTCAGATTCCACAGAAGTTCTCACTCCCGCAGGAGCCTGCATCTCTACTGCCCACTCATCTCTATTTCCCACTGCTGCAGCAGTGCCTGCTCCCGCAGGAGCCTGTATCTCTACTGCCCACTCATCTCTATTTTTCCACTGCCGCAGCAGTGCCTGCTCCCGCAGGAGCCTGTACCTCTGCCCACTCATCTCGAATTCCCACTGCCGCAGCAGTGCCCGCTTCCGCAGAAGCCACTTTCTTTCTTTCGTTTTTTTCAGTTGCCGTAGCAGTGCCCATCTCAATAGAAGCCACATTTTCTTTTCAGACTCCACAATTCTCACTTCCGCAGGACCCTCTATACCTACTTCCCACTGATCTCTACTTCTCACCGCCACAGCAGTACCTGCTTCCGTAGAAGCCACTTTCTCTTCTCAGATGTTGCAGCAGTGCCCGCTTCCATAGAGGCCACTTTTCTTTTGTTTTTCAGATGCCGCAGCAGTGTCCGCTCCCGCAGTAGCTAAACTCTCTTCTCTAAAGGCCACAGCAGTGCCGTTACTCCAAGCGACGTCCAGCACCCCACCAATACGAAGCTCTGCCAATTTTTGGGGGTATTAACACGCCTCTTTGGCTGCTGTCCTGTGCTTATTGCATCTTTGGGGGGAACGCTCTGGGTCCGGGCTAAATGCAGAGCTCGGACCCCTCTCCCCGTACAGGGGGAGTACCCTGGGCTCGGGGGTAAGTACCGAGCTCGGAGCCCTCTCCCTGGACAGCACGCCAAATACGCATAACCTTTACTCAGTTTATTATATGTAAGTGTGAACTCGTGAAATATAACACGGGTAACAATAAATACATATTTTTTTACCAGGTTAAATGTTGATTATTAGTATCTCAAACCCCTTTTTGTAAACCTTTTGGTCGATCGTGCACGTTTGTAGTTTTTCTAACGCGTTTTATTCGTGTTTGTAGTTCTGCACTGAATCCTTCGCCCAAGCTCAATGGATTATGGGCAATTTTATCCATTAGAGTGTGCATGGATCCACACTTTAAAAATCGACCTGAAATAGTAGACCATCCGGGGACTTTTGGCATTCTCTTTTCAACATACTATGCTTTGGGACACACTTATTGTAATCTTACATAGTATTTAGGATGTATAGTATGAACATTGGGATGCAGGGTTACAGTGATGGAGAAATGAGATGCTGCTTATTGTAGTTTAACGGTGACTAACTCTTTAGGAGCATTATCGCCACCTACTGTACTGGATATCAAATAAACTTACACAGGTGATGAGTCTGAAATATGAGAAGGGGAAGGATTGGAAGAGGAGGGGAAGACAAAAAATTAAAATATTTATTGTGGATGTTTCATACCATCTCCAATCTATTGGACACTCAGATCACATGCTAATGCTGAGAAATAAGCTGCATGTCATCTGAGCTTCTTCCAAAAATGCTATGGGAACACTTTCAGCATGACCATGCAGTACTGGGGAAAATTACTTTTAAAAATAATGCATTACAATATTGTGTTACTCCCTAAAAAAGTAACTAATTACGTTACTTAGTTACTTTTTATGGTAAGTAATTAGTTATTTTACTTTTCCGTTACTTTTTAAATCTGAGCAGGGCTTGATTGTTTTTAATATAAGAAGTTATTAATAGCAAATGTAAAAGCCCTTTCACACCAAAAAGTGTAATGAATAAACCTCAGGCTGAAGGAACCTAATGGACTTACACGTTACATTTCGTATTGCCGTTGTCTTTTTTTATGACTCCATCAACAGTGTCTTTTGAGATGGCTTCAGCTGTTAGTGTCATTGTTGTCTCTTTTTATGTGCCCTCTGTATCTCTGGAATCTCTCCCTTTTGTTTATACAATGCGGAATTTCTCAGAGGAGATTGATATTTTTTTGTATATGCGAGTTGCCGAGGCAACGCATGCTTTACGGTTATTCCCAGTTCTTTATTGAATCTTTCACGTCAGACCGTGTTTACTTGTCTGGTTGTTTGGCTGCATTTAATTTGGAGAAATTAAATTATGTATTTCATCTGACTATGAGAAGTTAGAAGATAGATGTCCAGCTCCTCATTCAGGGAGCGTCACTTCTTGTATTCCCCAGCATTTTTGGTGCTCCCGGGCCAAAGGCTTCTAGAAAAAGGTGGATCTGCAGACCATCATTCTCGCTGGATAGTCTTCGGCTAGAAAGTCCTGATGCCTGTGGCCCAGGACTTTTGATGGCCGGCCCCCTCTGGGGAAGAACAGTGCACACCGCATTACATGGTGCCTGTCTGCCAACCCTGCCAGTGTTCCAGGGCACATGGGTCTCCAGCGAGAGTTTCTCTCAGTCTCTTCCACCTGGAAACGTAGCGGAGCTCAGAGGCTCGCCACCCCTTCGGGGGTCTCTAAAGCAGCTAGATCGTCCGTCTTCAGAGCACCAAGCTAGCCGCTCTAAGTACACCAGAGGCCAGTCTCAAGAGACCGGTTCCCTTAGTAGGTCACCTGGTGGTGTGGGAGCCCCTGCCAAGCATGTCTCATTGGGTCCTGCCTGAGCAGGCTCTGGTTCTATCAGACTAGTATTCCTAGGAGATGATACAGGTCTGAAGACTGTCGGTTTCAATAGGAGTTGAGGCAGTTGAAGCAGTCCTGCTGGGGTAGAACAGCGTACACCGCAGCACACAGTGCCTGTCTCTCCTCAGTGCCCCCAGGAGATCAATCTGCCAGCCTTGACAGTGTTCCAGGGTGCAGCGGTCTCCAGTGAGCGCTGCTCTTAGTCTCTTCCACCTGGAAATGTAGCAGAGCTAAGAGGTTTGCCACCTCTTTGGAGCTCTCTAGGGTGGCTAGATCGTCCGTCTCCTGCCGGTGTGCCGCTTCAGGGCACCGATTTAGCCGCTTCAATTACATCAGAGGTCAGTCTTGAGAGACTGATTCCCATAGTAGACTATTTGTCAGCATGGGAACTACTGCCAAATGTGTCTCAGTGGGTCCTGCACATGATAGAAGGTGGCTATCGTATTCAGTTCGGCTCTCCACCACCGTGTTTCAGATGAAGTTCAAGATGCTTGCTATCAAACAGTTCATGCCTCAGATCAGGTTCAAGGACTGGTTTGTCACGATAGATCTAAAAGACTGTCTCCATCCATCCCACTCACATGAAGTTCCTGAGGTTTGCTTTTGGGGGCGAAGTATACCAATATCAGGTTCTCCCCTTCGGTCTTGTACTTTCACCCCGCACATTCACGAAGTGTGTGGATGCTGCTCTGGCTCCTCTGCGATTCCAGGATATCTGCATACTGAAGTGCATCAACGTTTGGTTGATTTTAGCTCAATCGGAGCAGATGGCGGTTCGACATCACGACAGGCAAGAGACTGAATGAAGGCCAGTCACTCACTGTCAAGCAGATTCAGAGACTGCTGGGTCTGATGGCAGATGTGTCCAACGTGATACCCTTTGGCCTGCTGTACATGAGGCCTCTACAGTGGTGGCTCACGACCAAGAGGTTCTCTCCAAGGGGAAACCAACTTTGCATGATTAAGGTCACACAGCATACGTGCCTTAGACATGTGGAGGAATCTTTGGTTCTTGTCTCAGGGCCCAGTGCTGGGAGCTCCTTGTCGGTGTGTAATGCTAGCGACGGACAAGTCACGGTGTTGGTGCGCACCGACAACACAGTGGTGGTCTCTTACATCAACCACCAGGGTGGTCTGCGTTCGCGCCCCTTGTACAAGCTGGCGCACTAGATCCTTGTGTGGTCCCAGGGCAAACTCAGGAGACATCGCAATGTCCCCTCTGGTTCTCTCTGATTCCTCCAGCTCCTCTGAGACTGGCTGCTATGGTGCAGACTTGGCCGAGGCTTCGTCTATACATTTTTTTCCCTGATCGCTCTGCTCCCGGGAGTTCTGGAGAGAGTGCACCGGGGCGGGCTCCATCTGTTGCTAGTGGCCCCATTCTGGCCGGGCTGAGTATGGTTCTCGGACCTGATTTCTCTCCTCAACTGCTCTCCATGGGAGACTCCCGTCAGGAGGGATCTCCTCTCACAGACGGAGGATACGATATTTCACCCCCGCTCGGAGTCATGGAAACTGTGGGTGTAGCCCCTGAGGGGGCACAGCTCATAGCTTCTGCTCTCTCAACCGAGGTTATTGAGACCATCCTCAAATCCAGAGCTCCCTCAACGAGGAAACTGTATGCTCTGAAGTGGAAGCTTTTCACTTCATTGTGCGGAGACTGCCAGCTCAACCCAGTCAACTACCCAGTTGGTACAGTTATGGAGTTCCTGCAGGCCCGATTCTCCGCAGGGTTGACCCACTCCACCTTTACGTGGCGGCCTACCACGCCCCCCTCGGTGGTCGGTCAGTGGGCAGACACCCCCTAGTTACACAATAGGCTTGTTTGAGATGAGCAAAATCTGCGCAGAACCGATCACCGGTGATCACCGCGAGATGCATGCCAGTTAGAGAAGTGTCTGAGTTACGTCCGCCTTGCTCTGATGTCATGCTGACGTGTGCCAAAAACCTCTCGCGACAGAGAGGCGGCTATATCGGATTGAGAAGTCACACACAGTTGCTCTCCACCGACTGTGCTGATCAAAAGCAAGATGGGAATTGACTGACTGAAGGCACAGCTTAATGCTTATTGGTTCAGACAACCGTGATGCTGCGTTCTCTTCTAAAATGTTTTATTTTTTTAAATCTTATTTCATGCTATTATGCATTTAAATTGTGCATGAATATTCCCAAACACTATGACAGTGCGATCTCTGTGTAAGATGTGATTGTTGTCATATTTTTCATAAAAATCTAAAATACATGTTTGAATTAAAATAAAAATGGATGATAAATACGCCTTTCGTATGGATTTAAAAAAGCAAGCACTTTGAGTGTCTTGTTCATCATATTTATATTCATATAAAAGCAACAGAACTGAAATTATATTATGTTTAATCAGCAGCACAGCATATGAGTGAGAATAACGCAATATCTGCCTTTGATCTCGTAGGTATATGTTCCACTTCGAGAGGGCAGAACTGTCTGTCTTGACTGCGCTTATTTCACTCCTCCCCTCACTGCAGCCGCCTACTCTCGGCTACATTTCAGGTGAGGCGCATCTCAAAAAAGCCTATTTCCTCCCCGGTATGCTGAGGCCTGTGTCCTCCTGTGGGATTTGTTTGGGGTGTTAGAGGCTCTCTGTAAAGCTCTTTTCGAGCCAGTTGAGGATATTTCTGATCACCATCGCCTTCCTTTTGGCTATTTCCTCTCTGAAGAGAGTTGGGGATCTTCAGCCCCTCTCAGTGGCCCCTTCACATCTTGATTTTGCATCCAGCATGGCCAAAGCATTTCTATACCCTCAAGCAGGGTATGTCCCCAAAGTTCCCTCTGTCACACCACAGCCTATCGTACTTCAGGCCTTCTGTCCTCCACACTTCAGGGAGCCCGATCAACAGAAGCTTAATTGTATGTGTCCAGTGCGAGCACTGGGCATGTACATCCACAGAGTTGCCCTGTGGAGAAGGGCAGACCAACTGCTAGTGTGCTATGGTCTCCCTAAGAGACCCCCTGCTATGAAGCAGACCCTCAGTCGGTGGATAGTTGATTCCATTAGCATTGCCTAGGAGTCCTCTGATCTCCTCTCACCTTTGGGGGTCAAGGCTCACCGCTCCAGAAGTTGGCCTTCGGGACGCGGGCCTCGCCCGCTTTAGCCACTCCCGGCTCCTCTGTTCTCTCACCTTAGCTGTGCTCTTCCACACTAGGCAGGGATTTGAAAGTCAAGTCATCTTTATTTATATAGCGCTTTTAACAAAGCAACTTTCCAATATCAAAATAGGAAAATAATGTGTCAATAATGTAAAATAATAAGATTAAACACTCAATTTCAGTTAAAGGCATTTCATTATTGAATTCAATGATGTCATCATCCAGCTCAGTTCAGTTTAAATAGTATCTGTGCAATCAAGTCAACATTAATAGCTGGAAATTAAGTGTCCCCAACTAAGCAAGCCAGAGGCGACAGCAGCAAGGAACCAAAACTCCATCGGTGACAGAATGGAGAAAAAAAACCTTGGGAGAAACCAGGATCAGTCAGGGGGGCAGTTCTCCTCTGACCAGACGAACCAGCAGTTCAATTCCAACTGCAGCAAAGTCAGATTGTGTAAAGGACTCATCTGATTCCCGAGGTCTTGTCCTGATGGCCATCTAGGTGAAGAGGTCTTCACTGGGGATCTGTCTCTGGGGCTCATCTAGGTGTCCTGGTCTCCGCTGACGTTCAGGGCTGTAGAGGTCATCTCTAGGTGCTGATCCACCATTTGATCTGGATACGGACTGGATCCAGATGACTGCAGTAACCATCTGATCTGGATAGGGACTGGATCGGATGGCTACGGTGATCTCGGAATAAGAAAGAAACAAACTAATATTAGCGTAGATGCCATTCTTCTTACGATGTAACAAGTGCATCGGGTGTTATGGGAGGTGTTCCCGGTTCTAGTTGATCTAATTAATGCAGCCTAACAATCCTATAATAGATTTGAATATTAAAAGCAAATTAGTGTGTTGTGTGTTCGCCAGGTTAAAGAGATGGGTCTTTAATCTAGATTTAAACTCTGAAAGTCTGGTGGCGTGGGCATCTCGTTCCCATAGCGTTTTTGGACTCAGCTCAAGTTCCTGAAGGGGAACGTCTCAGGGTACGCATGGAACCATTGTTCCCCGAAGGGAATGAGACGCAGTGTCCCGAAGCCCGAAGCCACACTTCTGGCATCCCTGTGAACGGTTGCTTCATTCCTAGAAGCTGACGCCAGTTCCACTGCACATACTTTTAAGCTTCCTGGTCGCTATATTACCCTGCCCGTAACGTCTCGCCCATCTATTGGACTGATTACACATGTGATTCATGCAACTGATCCAGAATGCAGCAGCCAGAATGGTCTTTAATGAACCGAAGAAAGCTCACGTTACCCCTCTCTTCATCAGGTTACACTGGCTACCAATAGCCGGTTGCATCAAATTCAAGGTACTGATGTTTGCCTACAAGACAACAACTAATGCTGCACCAATATATCTAAACTCACTAGTTCAAACTTATGCACCCTCCAGAAGCTCGTGTTCTGCATGTGAACGACGCATTGTGGTGCCATCACAAAGAGGTACCAAATCTCTCGCACGGACCTTTTCCTGGACTGTACCCAGCTGGTGGAATGACCTCCCGATCTCAATTAGAACAGCTGAGTCTTTACCCCCACAGACAAGGCGAGATCAGAGGACTCATAGGCAATAGTAATGTCCACCGACTGAGGGTCTGCTTTGTAGCAGGAAGCACAGGCTTAACTCCCACTGCACGTTCATACAGACAGAATTCTGAACACAACTGTAAGCTGCTGCGTGAATGAGACATTTCAAGACCCACACCAGTAAAGAAAATATGGCTGTCAATCCCAAAAACTGACAGCATGAACGTAGCCAATGATTCAGTGTTTTTGAACACATCGGTTAAACAAAATGAGCCAATGACTCATTCGTAAAATGATTCAGTATGCATACTAGCAAACTAGTCTTACTATTTCTACCATATACCATATTCTAGGGCTGTGCAATTAATCAAAATTCAGTTTCGATTTCGATTTCCACCTCCAACGATTATGAAAATACAGTAATCAAGAAAAAGATTTTTGCGCCTCCTTTCCAGCGGTGCACTTTTGTTCCTCCATAAAAGCCCAATTTCACGTGCAAATCAGTAAAATTGTGTAACGAGACTTTTGCAAAATGTGAACTGCTTGATTTAAAAGCATGAAAGAGAACTTGCGTGCTTCCTCTGGAAGATTACTGTGTAACTTATGCGCTCAGAGATGGAACAGAACACGGACATGTACAGTAATCTTTTAGCGCCTACATGGTCAAATGCACACAAAAATGTGTCAAAATGCGACACTTAGTGTTTATTCATGTAAACCCTCATCAGTTATGGAATAAATGAACGTAAAGTGTTGATAATGAAAATACATGTGTAACAGTAAATTAGATCGATGCGGCTCTTAAAGTGACACCGGGCTATATTCCTGCTGCCGACCGTGTGTTTTATATTAATCAAGCAACAAAAGACTAATTCAAAATCACTCGCTGCTCTTGACTAAAGGACTTTTGTAGCTTTAATAAGAAACAAATTAAGTTTAATTCTTACAGTGAAGACTATGCTGTTTTATTTTACATTAGGTCATTCAATTTATCTAGTAGGTTGTTAACTGAATAGCTAGACTTGCATTAAAAAAACAAAAAAAAAACAAAAAACAAAAAAAACAGTGCAGTTTGTTTCTTTTTTTTTACTCTATTGTTATTTTGCTTTTTTATTACTGGCATTGTATTCCTTTGTTTTTTATTACTGACAGTTTAATTATTTTCAATACTTTTGAGGACCTTTTTGTTGTTGTTTGTTTGTTTTTGTTTTTTAAACTAATATACTAGTTACTCTGGTATTCGGATGTGGTATTGAGAATTTCACTGGTCTCTAAAATGTAGATGTCATAGCAACCTTATTTACAGAAAAAAAAAAATAATAATAATAATGATAATATATATATACACACCCACACACACACATATATACACAGGTGCATCTCAGTGAATTAGAATGTCGTGGAAAAGCTCATTTATTTCATTAATTCAGCTCAAATTGTGAAACTCGTGTATTAAATAAATTCAATGCAGACAGACTGAAGTAGTTTAAGTCTTTGGTTCTTTTAATTGTGGTGATTTTGGCTCACATTTAACAAAAACCCATTAATTCACTATATCAACAAATTAGAATACTTTATAAGACCAATAAAAAAAAAAAAAAACGGTAACACTTTATTTTGATGGTCCCTTTTGAACATTCTGTTGACAGTAAGTAATGTTGTAACTACATGTCAACAAACTCTCATTAGATTATTAGTAGACTGTCTGATTCATATCTGCTAACTCCTTATTGTGTTGGTCTCCCAACAGATGATCTACTGACTGTAAGTAACTTTGCAACTACATGTCAACTTATTCCAAACCTAACCCTACCAGTCAACTAATACACTACTAACACTCTAATGAGAGTTGGTGGAAATGTAGGTGCAATGTTCCTTACAGTCAACAAAATGCGTTAAAGGGACCATCAAAATAAAGTGAAACCAAAAAAACATTTTTAGTAAATTGTTGGCCTTCTAGAACGTATGTTCATTTACTGTATATGTACTCAATACTTGGTAGAGGCTCATTTTGCTTTAATTACTGCCTCAATTCAGCATGGCATGGAGGTGATCAGTTTGTGGCACTGCTGAGGTGGTATGGAAACCCAGGTTTCTTTGACAGTGACCTTCAGATCATGTGCATTTTTTGGTCTCTTGTTTCTCATTTTCTTCTTGACAATCCAGACAATCTAAAGATAATCTATGGGGTTCGAGTCTGGTGAGTTTGCTGGCCAGTCAAGCACACCAACACCATGGTCATTTAACCAACTTTTTTTGCTTTTGGCAGTGTGGTCAGGTGCCAAATCCTGCTGGAAAATGAAATCAGCATCTTTAGAAAGCTGGTCAGTAGAAGGAAGCATGAAGTGCTCCAAAATTTCTTGGTAAACGGGTGCAGTGACTTGGTTTTCAAAAAACACAATGGACCAACACCAGCAGATGACATTGCAGCCCAAATCATCACAGACTGTGGAAACTTAACACTGGACTTCAAGCAACTTGGGCTATAAGCTTCTCCACCCTTCCTTCGGACTGTAGGACCTTGGTTTCCAAATGAAATACAAAACTTGCTTTCATCTGAAAAGAGGACTTTGGACCACTGGGCAACAGTCCAGTTCTTCTTCTCCTTAGCCCAGGTAAGACGCCTCTGATGTTGTCTGTGGTTCAGGAGTGGCTTAACAAGAGGAATACAACAACTGCAGCCAAATTCCTTGACATGTCTGTGTGTGGTGGCTCTTGATGCCTTGACCCCAGCCTCAGTCCATTCCTTGTGAAGTTCACCTAAATTCTTGAATCGATTTTGCTTGACAATCCTCATAAGGCTGCGGTTCTCTCGGTTGGTTGTGCATCTTTTTCTTCCACACTTTTTCCTTCCACTCAACCTTCTGTTAACATGCTTGGATACAGCACTCTGTGAACAGCCAGCTTCTTTGGCAATGAATGTTTGTGGCTTACCCTCCTTGTGAAGGCTGTCAATGATTGTCTTCTGGACAACTGTCAGATCAGCAGTCTTCCCCATGATTGTGTAGCCTAGTAAACCAAACTGTGAGACCATTTTGAAGGCTCAGGAAACCTTTGCAGATGTTTTGAGTTGATTAGCTGATTTGGCATGTCACCATATTCTAATTTGTTGAGATAGTGAATTGGTGTGTTTTTGTTAAATGTGAGCCAAAATCATCACAATTAAAATAACCAAAGACTTAAACTACTTCAGTCTGTCTGCACTGAATTTATTTAATACAAGAGTTTCACAATTTGAGTTGAATTACTGAAATAAATGAACTTTTCCATGACATTCTAATTTGAGATGCACCTGGTGTATATATAGATACACATCACTATCTTTAAATAAATCTTTCATATAAAGTTTTGATCATATGGCCCACTAAGAATCGTTTTAAGTAATCGTGATTACAATATTGACCAAAATAATCGTGATTATGATTTTTGTCATAAATCAAGCACTCCTATCATATATTTATTAGAGTACACTGGTACGCGATAGTACGCTATCCAAATCCAGTACTGTGTCAGTCTTGAATGAATCAGTGTTTAATTATTCAAATGACTCACTCCTAGAGACAGTCACCTGCTGCCACTTAATGCCGATACAACTTTTTGAATAGTAGTGTATCACCGTTATCACAAAAATATTGAGCAACAATTCGATATTGCTGCTTAATATTGAAACATTAATCACAAATCATTAAGCACCAAGTCATTGCAACACCAGTTAAAATTCAGTGCTACCTATTTGAAACGCTCTGGTAGGCATAGTATCTATATTTATATTGCCTACCTAATAATTAATTTTGGTTTCACTTTATTTTGATGGTCCCTTTAACACATTCTATTGACTATAAGTAATGTTGCACCTACATTTCTACTGACTCTCATTAGAGTGTTAGTAGTGTATTAGTTGACTGGTAGGGTTAGGGTTAGATTAAGTTGACATGTTCTTGCAAAGTTACTTATAGTCAGTAGAATATATGTTGGGAGACCAACACAATAAGAAGTTAGTGTATTTGAAGTAGACAGTTTACTAATACTCTTATGAGAGTTTGTTGACATGTAGTTGCAACATTACTTAGTGTCACCAGAATGTTCAAAAGGGACCATCAAAATAAAGTGTTACCTTAATTTTTAATTCTAATATTTCAAACAATTCTGATGTGTTTTGTGTTGTCTGTCATTCATGCTCTAAGTATAAGTCCCTGAGTAATTTGTCATTTCTCCTGACATGAGGGGGCCAGAGGTCAGACATTGCTACATACTTAATATCTGCTTTGCCCTGAGCAAGAATTAAACATTCACCTTCTCAGACATTTAATTTGCCCTTGAAAGTTCAGTTCAATCCATCACAAATAATGATTCTCACCTTCCCACAGGAAGACAATTAAGCATCCGACACCATGGGGTTTACCTTGTAGAGTTCTAGGGAAAATCAGCAGGTCTCAAACCCTGGAGAAGAGCAAATAATCAGTCATAGTGTAACACACACCCACAGCACTGGAGAACTGAACAAGTGATACTTCAACCAAGGTAAGCAGCAACATATCTCACATATACTTCCACTAACTATTTATAGTTATTCCTCAGGTACTGTCTGATGTAAATACTTTATTAGATACAGTATGTGCTAATGAAAAACACTGCAAAGGTGAAAGTGGTGGTGCTAAATGGCTTTTTCCTTGCTAACTCTACTGTTAATGTGACATTTTAAATGCCAGTATGTTATAATGCTATATTGGGATATTATCTTAATATACCTTGTTGTGCTGCTTCATATTTTTGTAGAAAGTTTTTTTTTAATAAATAAATGTCTGTATCCTGTTGTTTGATCAATTTAATCTTAATATCATAGTTGGCAGAACATTTGTGGACATATAATATGTTATTATTACATTAAAATTGCATTGTTATTATTATTATTATTATTATTATTATTATTAAAACCTTTCTTTCATGTTTCTAATGCTCCTATCTATCACTGGTACAGTTCTCGTTTTACATTTCCACATCATACTGATCTGATCTTCTCAGTTTCCTTTAGCATGATGTTAGTATCATCTGGAACAGCTATATCAATCAGCAGACATGTTTTCTCTTTTTTTTTTGTCATGTAACACTATGTTGGGACGATTAGTTATTATGGTTCTATTAGTGACTATTGGAACATCCCACATAATGATGTTATAATTGACACTGATGACTTTTTCTGGTTTATGTTCCTAGTATTTATGTGGAACTTGAACTCTCAGATATTTGCACATAGAGCAATTAAACGTATGTTTGTGTACTCAAACTGTGCAAGTCTAGTCCAGCCTGCAACAATTTGGCTTATGTGCTCTTCAGCCTTGTTGCATATCCTGCATTTACTGTCTTGTTTGTTTCAGGATGTTCTTCTGGTGGCACTTGGTGTTGAGTGCCTGGTCCTGCGCTGTAAAAATCAGGCTTTCGGTCTCCCCTTTTAAACCAGAGCTGTTTATCCACTGCATAGATGCCTGCTAATCGACACATGGTCTTTCCAAGTCTCTAAAGAATTGTCCATGCATAGGTTTACCCTTGAGGTGTTCAATTTAGTTTTTCTCAATGTTGCTCTTTAATTTAATTTTTATATTCTGCACATCAGTGATTTGTTTCAAGTGTTTTCCTTTTATATTCTGAGCTTCTTTCTGAAAAGAGTATTTGGCCTTACCAGCATTGTGGTCTCTCAATAGTTGCATAAACATATATTTGCTCAGCATGATGTAGTTGCTCGTCTCCTGATATACAGTCTTTGAACATCAGCTTTAGGGTGATGGATGCCTGCAATAGTCAGGAGTTTCCTTGTTTTTCTATCCATCCTATTGATGTCTGTTCTCAACCAGTCGATGATACCAAAGCTGTAAGCCACAACTGAAATATCTAGGGCAGGGGTGTCAAACTCAGCTCCTGGAGGGCCTGAGCCCTGCAGAGTTTAGATACAACCCTAATTAAACACACCTGATCCAGATAATTAAGTCATTCAAGCTAGATGGTTTGTGTGTTGGAGCAGGCTTGGAACAAAACTCTTCATGGCTGTTGCCCTCCAGGAACTGAGTTTGACACCCCTGAGCTAGGGAATTAATGGCTGTGATTTTGTTTTTGGAGCTTAACTCAGTCGTCAGTACCTGACGAACTCGACGATAGTACTCTTTCGCTATCTTCACTTTCATTTGGATGTTATCAATACTATCATTCTCTTCGACACCTAGGTACTTGTATATTTCGTTCTTATCCATATTCCTAATGACTGTTTGGTCATTCAGTTGGATATTCTGACTTTTGATTAGTTTACCACGTTTAAAGACAGCCGTGGCACACCAAATTCAATTTTGATGTCATCACTGAACCCTTTGAGACCTTGCTTTAGTTGAGTCTCATCCTTTGCAAACACTTTCAAGTCGTCCATGTAGAATAGGTGGCTGACTTTATTGTACATGTCAACTTCAAATCCAATACCTTGTTTGTTTAGCATGTTAGTTAGTAGGTATTAATGCTAAGCAGAACAGAAGGGGAGCTTGTAATACACCTCGTTTAATTGCGATGCTACCCGTCTTGATATGACCTCTGGTGTAATGGAGCACCATCTCAGTCTTCCACTCTCTCATCAATGTCTCTACAAATCAAATTATAGATGGACATACTCGATAGGTTTCCATAGCTGCTATTATCCAGGTATGAGACACACTGTTGAATGCCTTCTTGTAATCAATCCATGCCATATCAAAATTTCTCATTTGTTTCTTTGCCAGGGATTCAACCATTTTACTTACTAATAGATGGTCTTTATATCCTCTAAATGATTTTGCACCCTGTCTGTTCATCTGGGAGGATGTCATGCTTAATTAAGTGGTTGTATATTCTGTTCTTCAGTGCAGCTGTCAAGATCTTGTAGGTTGTTGGGAGGCAAGTTATCAGCCGGTAGTTCTTCGGGTCCCTTGTGTTCTTGCCTTTGGAGATTAAGAAGGTGGTTCCAGATGTTAACCACTAGGGTATACCTCTTGGATCATGAATGATGTCATTGAAAGCTCTTGTATGGTGTTTGTGAAGGCCAGTTAGTTGTTTGCACCAGAAATTCTGGAGTTTATCTGGTCCAGGAGATTTCCAGTTGTGAGTTTGCTTGGTGACTTTAGCCATCTCATCAACTGTGAAGTCGTTCCATGAATCTTGTTTTATATGCTCATGGTTCTTCCTCTCCTTTTCGATCCAAGTCGCTTGAATATTATGGACATTATTTTCAAGAATTCCACGCAAGAAGTTTGAGACTTCTTCTTTGGGAGAAGATCGTTTTTTCGGTTGTTCAGCTGATGATAGAACCTTTTTGCGTCTTCGTTAAATATTAGGGACTAGTGTTGTCAAAAGACCCGGTACTTCGGTACCAAGTCGGTACTAAAAAAATGAAAACGTCACGGTACCAGGTTTTTTAAAGTACCGGTGGTACCGAGTACCTGGTCAACCCGGTTCTCGACGCGTACGGCCCGATGATTTCCCCGATCCAGTTATAAAAACGGAATTTACAGTTTAGCACGGAATGTCACGGAATTTGTCAAAGTTTGGATGAATTAATCAAAAGTAGGTCATTACATTTAAATCAAATCGCGACATGGACTAGTATTTGAAAATATTAAGCTGCAAAAGTTGATTCAGACATGAGTCCCCCATGTTCTGTGCAGAGATGCGTGGTTTTTTTTTTTTTTTTTTT
Source organism: Acrossocheilus fasciatus (assembly GCA_036784905.1). Taxonomy (NCBI): domain Eukaryota; kingdom Metazoa; phylum Chordata; class Actinopteri; order Cypriniformes; family Cyprinidae; genus Acrossocheilus; species Acrossocheilus fasciatus. The sequence continues at coordinate 11,195,236 of CM071957.1, read as the reverse complement.
AACTACACACACTGAAGCACGCGTGACGCTCGTGATGATTTCAGCATCTGCTGTCTCAATGAGGACATAAATACATAAACAGCGTCTCCAGAAGTGCTCTGAGAGTCACTTCACGAGCATTTTACCGTTTCATTTGAGTAAAACCAGTGTCATATCATATAGCTACACCATAGACTGTATAGAGCTACACACAGAAATTTAAAGGTATTCACGGCAACCCGTCAAAATAAAAGTTTCTTAAAGACATTGTGCCAAAAATATTTTACTATTATTTAGTAGAATGTATGTGATACTATTACTACTATTATATACTATTACTACTGTTACTACTACTGAAATAATAACACAATATTTCTTCCATATTTTAATAGTAAATCCCCTTTATTTACCAAAAAAAATATATATAAAAATTAATATCATTAATTAAAAGACAAATTCAATTTGGGTGGTTTACTGTTTTTCATACTTTTATTACTTGCGGAAAAACTTGAAACACAATTTAAATAAGTATAAAGAATGGCATTGATTTTTGTACATTTTATTTTCGTTTGACTTTATTATTAAAAAATAGTGTGTTTTTAATTAGCATGTGATACCGAAATTGGTACCAAGAACCGTGACTTTTACTGGTATCGGTACCGAATACTGAAATTTTGGTACCATGACAACACTATTAGGGACTTTAAGCAGCCTCCACTGTTGGAACGGCAACGGCATTCCGATGTCATATTGTGCATTCGTGACTTCAGCTGCTACTTTGTGGCATTCTATTGTAACCATCTACTATGGGAGAACAGCTGCTTTGCTGTAGTTGTTACAACGTGACAGTTTAGGTAGTTAAATTTTACATTTTATGGTATATACCATTTAATTCCATCCGTATACGATTCTACCATTAGTCTTTCATTTAATCTGTTTTGAATATGTTTTAAACTTAAGCTAATTTTAACAATTATTTTCGTTTGTACAAAGATATGTCTGCTGTTAGCAACAGCACCTCAGGTAGCACTGAGACTAAAGATATGTGAAGAGAACAATGTAATTATTGCCTAAACATCCTCATAATCCATCATTTGTATTTAAATAAATGACTGAATGCCACGCTGTGTCGTCTTGTTTACGGTTGCTTAATTAATTTTTTTAATGTTCTCGCCTACGGCGGTGTAACAGCTTACTTCCGGTCAACGTAGCCATTCCATTCTGGTTCAGGTTCAGCCGCTTTGGTTACGATTGGTTGTTGTTGTTGTACATCAGCTTGCTGGGAAGTACTAAGGGAATCCAAGGCTTCTGTTTGAAATGTTCATTTAACATCAGCCTGGATTTGTTCAAGCTCTATGTCGGTGAGCTTTTTTCTTATTGATTATGAACTGCTGCTGTGTTGCTAGAGTATTAGGATTCAAGTTCAGAAAGATGTCTGGATTTATTTTTCTCCATGCATTGTATGTACCTTTGACTACTCCACCTTCGATCTTAGTTTCTTGAGCATAGAAGAAGCACCACATCATTTCCTTGTACTGCTCAATTGTACACTGCTGTCTAGATTTTCTCTGGGTATTTTCAGACAATGCTGGTGTCCGATCAGATAGGCCAGTTTGAGACAAAGTCTGGGTTTGGGTATTATCTGATTCTCGGTGAACACATTCTTGTAGGTGGGCAAAATTTTGTTGGATGACGACCTGGGATACCTCATCAAATCCCCTGCCAAGTACGACCTTGTTTTTGGTGAAGAGAATAATCTCGTTTACACTGTTTAACTGCTTTCTTTTATTTTGTGTATTCATTATTTGGTAACACTTTATTTTGATGGTCCCTTTTGAACATTCTGGTGACACCAAGTAGACTGTCTGCTTCATATCTGCTAACTCTTTATTGTGTTGGTCTCCCAACAGACACTCTACTGACTGCAAGTAACTTTGCAAGAACGTGTCAACTTAATCTAACCCTAACCCTACCAGTCAACTAATACACTACTAACACTCTAATGAGAGTTAGTAGAAATGTAGGTGCAATGTTAGTTATAGTCAACAGAATGTGTTAAAGGGACCATCAAAATAAAGTGAAACCCATTATTTTTAATCAGGCTTAAAAGCCGTGTGCCTTTACTCTGTTAGCTGTTCACGATTTACTCATATCTCTCCCACAAGCATGATGGTAACCAAGGGGGGTAATGGCATAAGCACAAGAATGTTTTCAGTCAACACCATGTGGAGGTAGAGTTGGTATTTTGAAGACCTTATTATTATTATTATTATTATTATTATTATTATTATTATTATTATTATTATTTAGATTTTACAAATACATTTAATATGAACAGACGTTCAAAAAAACAACACTGTAAATGTCTTTACTGTCAATTTTTATTATTTTAACGCACCCTTGCAGAATTCAAAAAGTATTAATTTCTTTACGAGCATAGTTGACAGAACATTTTTATTGTAAATTAATATTTTCTTACTAGAAAATTGCCTTTAAAAATACCCTACATTTCAAACATTTTGTAATTAAATTTAATATGAACAGAATTTAAAAGAACAGCATCTATTTGAAATCGAATATGTTTGTCGCTGTCACGAATCTGGTCCATGGCTTTCTGTCCAATTGTCACCAGAGGTAGCCCTTCCATCATATTGACTCTCACACTACACAGACTGTTACACTTACACTGAACTTCAGTTCCCACAATCCATTTCACTCTGATTATGCACACGGCTGTAGCCAATCACACACTCTACATAAGCTGTGGACTTCCTGTTTCTCACTGCCAAGTATTGTTCAGCGTTTATCGCTCACCTAGTAATGGCTGCATTACGGAGCCAGTTTTCTGCCCAAGTTTCTAGTTCATAGTGTCTAGTCTAGTCTAGTCTAGTCTAGTCTTGTGTTCGCCTGTTACCCAATTCTTGCCTGTGTATCTTCGACTTACCCTTTGCCTTGCTGTTTCGGACTGTGTTTGCACCTCGCCTGGACGCTCATGTTATTATATTACCCCTTTTGTCAAGCCCTCTGGATAGTGTTCATTGTCGACTGACTCACGCCCATTTTGGATTACTCTTTGTCTTGCCCTCAATATACCTGTTTGCCATTGTCAGAACCTTGCCTGTTTTATGACCAAGCCTTTGAATAAAGCTTTGCATATGGATCTGCACGTCTCACGTCTCGTTCGCCCCATTACAGTCTCATTATAAATGCATTTAGTGTTGCTTTTATAAATTTAGGCATCCTTCCAGAATAAAAGTAGCAACATCTTGTTGACATAACTTTTGTGGACATTAATGTTTTCTTTATTCAAAGAAAATGGCTTATTATTATTATTATTATTTTTATTATTATTATTTGAAATATTTAGATTTTAGAAATAAATTTAACATGAATAGAAGTTCATATAATTTCTATAATTTATTTGAAATATAAATGATAAAGTTATAAATGTCTTTACGGTGACTTTAAATAATTGAATGCACTCTTGCAGGTATTTAAAAAAATAAATAAATCAATCAATCAATCCATCATACTGACTTAACGCTATAATGACTTTTTATATTTGATCGAATTATCCCTTTTTGTATAGTGGAAGAGGAAAATAATTTTAGAAGGGCCTTTTGTCCATTCAGCCTGATCTCCACCTTGAGGACTTTTCGACATTCTAGTGGTAGGGAGGAATTTGTTTAACTACACTGGCTTGATTCTTGCCAACCCTGACCTACTTTGGCCAAAACTAGTTTTTGGTTGCAGAGGAAGCCCTATTAATTAGGATTTTAATTCGTCCTACGACTGGGAGAGGATTATACGGCACACCAGGTCTCACACACTACTCATTACCAGTGTTCCTGTGGACTCACTCATTTCTGATGTCCTGTTCCACATTCCATCAGGAGTTGGGATAATTTCCATTTCAATCCAACAACAATTTTAGATTTGTTTGTTGAAAGAAAACCCAACCCCCTTTGGACAGCTACAGAAGAGTAGGTACACTTATTTCTGTGTGTATATATATATATATATATATATATATATATATATCTCAATAGATGCTGCCGAACACTTAGACCTGTGAAATTTAAGTTAAAGAAATGTTAAATGCGTAAGTAGTGTTAAATGGGGTTCTGCCTGCTGACTGCTGTGAAAATGGCCTTTTAAATGTCAATAACTTGAGTAAGCACTCTTCTCAAATTGGTTTAACAGGACAGAATGATGGACAAAATGCTGACAAATATTCCTAAAAATGCTATTAAATTCTGCAAAATTGAATGCCCCGTTGTCCAAATAAAAATGTCAGAAGGTACATCATATTATTGAGAGCTTTCATAACTGAAAGTCTCGACTCTTTTGTTGAAACAGTCATAAACGGCACTAATGGATTCAAAACATCACAGGCCATTTGTTATATGGAGCACAAGAACACATGCTGTGTGAACAGACTCTAAACCTAAACCTCTGACAGACTGACTGACAGCTCATCTGTAAGTCAGTCTGATTTCAATCATAAATAAACGATTGTTAAAAGTATATACCCAAATTTCAAACTAACCTTTTTATACATACTGTATATTTAAAACAAGTCTGCATTGAAAACTACAGTAAAAATAGTAATATTGTGAAATGTTGTTACAATTTAAAATATTTAATATGCAAATTTGGTGCTCAAGAATATTATCAATGTACATGTCACTGCAGTTTCCAAAGAAGTGAACACTAGAGGCAGTAAATCTCTGACGCCTTTTTGTTATTTCACACGCAAATTTACGGAGTTTTAATAAAGCGTAATTTTCACACAGTTACTTGAAGAATATCATGTTATGACTTCAAAACAATATTAATATGCTGGGAGATTTGAAAACTGATGCTTTTGAACGTTAGCATTACACACATACAGCTTCATGTCTATGGGTTTTCATAGATAGTAGGTTTGTTTGGTAGCTCACGAAGTACGGAGATGGACTTGAAAGCTGATGAGCTCCGGTTTGAATCCTGTGTAACTACGGTTCGACAAAACAGTTCAAATCTAAACATATATCTGCATATAAGGAAGTTCAAACAACACGGTTGCATCAACAAATGCATTTTTATATCAGTTTTGCATTTGTCAATACTATCGGGTAGGTTTAGGGTTGGATTTGGTGTAGGGCATATTTCCAACACGATAAACCGTTAATTTTTAGCGACGGTTCCCAGATATTTGAATTTTGAACTGCCGCAATACGTACCTGAAGCAACGTAATAAAAACACAGCAATATGTCCCTATATCAACATAATAAAATCGTGTCAGGGTTTACATATTGAACCAGTGTTTTAGCGCCACTAAGTGGACATTTCTCTTTGAAACTGCGGCAAAACGTGCAGTAAGGTACGTAAAAATGGTCACGCTAAAAACTTCACCCAGGTACATTTATGCCATGAGACCAGGATGATTTATTGTATTACTTTTTTTTAGAATTCCTTGATGAATAGAAAGTTCAAATGAACAGCATGCATTTAAATAATATTTTTAAATGCTGTCCTTGACTTTTTTATGATATGTTAACGATAGATAGATAGATAGATAGATAGATAGATAGATAGATATTATATTGATTTGTCTTATTTAATTATCTGTTTTGAAGCAAATATTCATGTATGCAGTTAATTCACATTAATTTGATATATATAACAAGCACAACTTCATAAATGTATAGAAACAATGTCTGCTGACATAATAGAATGTTGTACATTAAACCATCTTTATCTCTCTTCCAACATCTCTGAATCTAACGATCTGCAAAAACACAGCGTAACTGAGGGCACATGTCATCTGCCATTGTTGAAAGCAAATCACGTTTAAATATGGATGAACTCTTTCATACAGAACTGAAAGTCAAGAAGCTGAGCCTTCCAACTTTTTGATTTTCAGCTGCATAACTGTACAGTATAATGGCCTGGAGCCCTATAGAGAAGCAGAAAGGTGGCAGTCAGAAGAAATGACACTGAGCGTAAAGAAGAGGCCTTATAGCTGGAACCAAAGTAACAAGCAATTTGTCTATTTACATTGAAGGTGAAACTGCTGTGAGACATGACACAATCACTGCCAATCACATTTCTGAGGAGAGAAGATATCTGATTTTTAGTCTACAGTAAGTTCATATTTACATGAAAGTGATGGCTTTTTTTTCAGCATCTGTTAGGATACAATGTATTAGTGATTGCTATTTCATAGCAATAATTTGTTGTAGCTTCTGTAAAATGTACTAAACAATTAAGCCACTGTATATGATATTTCAGGACAAAATGGAAAATATTTCAATGAGTCAAACAGTCACCATATAATAGGCATCATAACAGTTTACTAATAAATAATATCAAATTGTTGACTCCATATTGCATTGCACAAACATATACTGAAGTTTGATAACTTCCTAGTAAACGTCTGGTGCCCTCTATGCTATTCATCACATGACATTTAGTTATTTTATTTTATTAATCATTTATTATTCTGTTATCCAGTATCAGCAGGTAGTAGTTAAAGCAAGCAGTGTTAACATTATATTTTGAAGATTCTCAGTGGTGAAAAAAGTACTTATAAAGGTCAAAGTTTACACTAAGGAAAGGCTGTCTAGAGTGCATTTGTCCACATTAAAAAAAGTATATATACAATTTAATGTTTTTATTACTTTATTTTATTTTTTACATGCTTTATTTAAATGTAATTGACAGTTTTATGCTAAGGTTTTCATTGAGGGGAAAAAAAAGTTAATTTATTGATTATAATCTGATTAAGAGATTTTGATTTTGAGATGATACTGACATTTTAGAGTTTTTTTTTTTTTTTTTGTACATTTTATTTAAACCTTTATATAAAATATCCCTGTTCTTATATAACATATACAAAACTTACACTTACAAAAAAAGAGGAAAAACTAAAAATATTTTGCTAATGTATAACAGATAAAAAAAATAAAAACTTATCAAAAAAACTAAAGCAACATTTCTCATTTTTCATTTACAGTATGTTATTTTTTTTATTTTTTTCTCCATCTAATATTTTGTATTACATTGCAGCTTTATTTAAATTAACTGTCATGGTCTACAAGTCAGATGCAGAAGAGAAGCAGGGATCCATAGTCAGCCATATTTTATTAAAAAGACAGAAGCAACAAAAATACAAAGAAAACAATTGACAAAATGGAGTAATGCTAATTTACCACAGGACGTCTGCAATAGTAATGGCCAATTCGCGTGGGATAAGAAATCTCAGTAAAATTACCAGAAGTGGGAGGAGTAACTCAATTTACGCACTGCCTTCCGTTCCTGTCGTCATGTGCATGCTACATCCATCGATTTATCAATTAAATTATGATTGGATCCTGTTTGCAATAGATGCTTACCTAAAGCTAACAGAAGTTTTGTGTCTCTAACAAGTGCTTTCGACCTTCTTTTTAATCTGAATGGAATGCATTGTCATATGCAGAAAACATTCGAGGTTTGCCGAAGACTTGTCCCACTGCCTAGAACGCAACTGAATGTTTCTTCAAGAGTGGAAAAAATGCGGAAAACTACTTTTAAATAGGAAATTATGGAATATTTACGTACATTACCTGAGGGAATTTTTCCGGACCTTTTTACAGAAGGTAAAAGTCACTGTAAACTTTACTGACATCGTCTGTAATGATTACTGAGATGGCACATTTGGACAGGACTAAAATCACTGAGAAGCTCTGGTAAAAATTACTTTACCCCACCTCTCCATGTTAAACTAATCCCGTCTGAATAGGGCTAATGACAGACTGAAATGCTGGGCTATATATACACAGGGAAGCTAACAAGGTAACAAGAAGACTGGACACACCTGGGGATACAATCAAGGGAACCAATGAAACAAAAGTACTACAAAGGGACTAAATTAACAATAAGTCTGGGTGCTGCGACTCAGTTTGACAAACCAAATTTAGACTTCAGAATTGGTGATTTCCCTCACAGGTTTTTGTTATTGTTTAACCTTTAAAACACTTTTTCCTCCATTGGCTGAAATATCTGAGGTGGCACACGTTGGCTCTTGTCTCAGTGTCTGCCATCAACTATATCCTGCTTGGCTTCTGTACTGCATTTTGTTCCAATAGCATACCTTCCAAACACCCCTGGCAGACTGTCCTACCTTCACCTGCGACTGCAACTCAGCACCTCCCCGGCTGACCCTCACTGAGGTTTCAGCAGATAGTTTGGCAGGAGAGCAGCCCCACACCTCTTAATCACATGCTCATTATAAAGACCCTTCAGTCAAGCCCAAACAACACAAGCGTATCTCTCTAGTTCCTGCACGCCTCTTCAGACATGTACATAGGGGAAGGTTAATATGCTAATTGGATATATTTTAGGGTCAAGTGTTTGAAATTAAATTTCATAGATCTGCGTAGTAAAGCCTGTTAAGATGTTAGTAGTACTTGCAGGTAGACCTTTTGCAAAAAAAGAAAAATCAGGTCAGTGTGAGCTTGATCATTAGGCAAATGGTAAAATTATTAAACAGACAGCAATTTAGCTAATGAAAAAGCAAAGAAAACTGTTATACGATGACATACATTCGCAGCTCATAAAATACATACATTTTTATTTACGTTTTTATTTCGGTTTCAGTTTTAGTAATTGCAACATTTCAACAAGGCAACATTTCTCATTTAAATAAATTTAAATAAATTCAGCTTTAATAACAAACTTCAGTTCGACAAACATAATTTGGATATCAGAATTAAGAAATATATATATATATTTTCACAAGATTTATTATTATTATTTACACCCCCCCCCCCTTCTTTTTAAAGTTCACTTAGAATACTACTACTGAAAATGAAACAAAATGAAAATAAATACATTCATATTGCATGTATATTTATCTTTAATTTATTTCAGATTTAGTTTTAGTCATTTCAACACAAACCTTTCTTTAGTTACGCATTTCTCATTCAGTTTCATTGCATCTTAAACATTTCTCATTATTTATGTATTTATTCATGTATTTTTGTTTGTTTTTTATTTGTTTGTTCTGTTTAAGTTGTTCACATAATATTTATGTTATTTACACTTTATCAATTAATTAACAAAAATGTGAATAGCAAACTTCAATTTGACAAGACATCAAAATGTGTGATTTCTGGCAATTTATGTATGTATGTATGCATTTATTTATTTATTTGAACAAGCAACTGAAATAATCAAGCAATTTTCAAAAGATACAGTACACTTTTTACAGTTGTTTTTTTTTGTATTATTATTTTAAAGTCCACTTGGCATTTGTCAGGAACTCATGGACTCATTAACTTATGAACGAATAAACAAAAGAAAGAAGGAAAGAGAGAAGGAAAGAAAGAAAGCAATTGTTAATGCAATATTAAATGTGATTGTCTTGATTTATTATTATTATTATTATTATTTAATAATACTAATAATAATAATTATATATATATATATATATATATATATATATATATATATATATATATATATATATATTGTTCAGTGTGGAAATTAATTAATTTATTATTATTATTATTATTATTACTACGTTATTTTGACTGACAGCAGTCCTGTGCTCCAAAGCCATGATTTTGAATGGGAAATAAATACTTGTTGATGCTTACTCCAGAAATTGCTTTCATTTCACATGCAAGAGTTTAATGTAAGCACATGTCTGAACAGGAACAGAACCTTGTGTTCCCCAAAGACTCACTGAAAAGCTTGTTAGCATTGTTCAGTGTGGAAAAGCAGAGTCCAACTGTGAATCACAACTTGTGGTCATAACCCACAGTGCTACAGGCCCTCTCATGTGACTGACACAGCCATCAGAAGGCAGAGCAAAGGCGAAAAGGAGAACATAATGAAAAGAGGAAAGCAAGCGAGAGAGAAACGTTTCAATTTATTGAGATTAGATTTCAAGATCAAACAGCGGATGGATTTGCATAGCCCAGGGTTGGCTGTGGCCCACTTTCCCCTGCTCTCCTGAAAGACAGCCAGTGCATGCCATTATCTGTGCTGAGGTTCCACAGCTCAGAGAAAGAGCGAGGCTGGCAGTGGCACAGCCTCCAGTGTTCGGTCCCACAGCCTGTAAGGAAAGAGTGGCACAAATCAGCCTCCGTTTGTGTATTGTCAGGCTGATCTGTATTATGTGATGCAATTTTGAATTTGGTTAGCGAGCTGAGATAATTCTGAACGTGGCTGAATGTTGCAACCTGGATACTAATCTCATCCATTTCCTCTCTTTTGTTCCTTTTGTATGGTTTTAGAGACCTGTTTTTATGAGTATGAGATTAAACACACTAATGAGGTTGTTGGCTTAACCTTAGAAAACCGAGGTCTCTCTTGTGTGGGTGTCAATACAGAATGTAACAGGAGGGAATTCACTAAGAATGAATCGCATTTGATTAAAGCAGCATTTATTTGCTCTTGCTTTCTGCATTGTTTTAGCACCCATGGGTTTATGCAAATCAGTGCAAACTTGCCAAAAATTTGTGCTAAATGTAATTTGCACAGTGCACCAATGCAGTCCAGGAACCTGAATCGCCACATGGCTCTTTAAAATACTAAAAAGTGTATTTGTCTACATCACATATTCAGCTTAGAGCTGTCAATTTATCGACCCTGTAGGTTTTTTTTTTTTTTTTTCTTTTTTTTTCTTTTAGTTATATGATACAGTTTACCAATATCACACAAGCAAGAGTGCTTGTTTCCCAATAAAAGTTAAATTTTAGGTGTCCGGTCACTTTTGACCATGAAGAGCACAAGCGTGACTCCGAAATGAGGAACACTGGTAGTTTCCATACCAGAGTTCAAGATAAATCTTTTCATTTCTACTTGAGCTGCCAGTTCTCTTTTTGAACTATTAATAAACAGTGAATCAATATTGTTAAAACCCCAGATAATAAAAGTTTGTTCTTCTTGGGAATAACTGGCCTTTGATCAGTTAAATGAACACAATTCCAGAAAGTGATCTCCTGCACTACAAAGCCTGGCTTGTTTAAAGTAAGCCCCTGCTGGGGCAGCTAATGATTCTGAGCATCAGGAACTGCTTTGGAGGACAAAAGGTAGTTAAACCTCCCTGGGCATTTTGGACACCACTATACTGTATTGTCTACTTTTCTTGGGGGGAAGTATTGTGAGATTGAGTCAGTCTTTTATAGGTGCTTGTTGGCCATAAATCAATATGTAAATGAGCTGGTGCTCATGCAGGCAGGATATGAGATTTGACTCAAAAAGGTTGGCACACTAAAAAAGGTTATATATTTGATTAGAATTGCTCACATTCGAAGCACAGATGTGAAACTTGGCACTTACTTGCCGTGACGTGAATAGGAGACATACCTAATGCTGAGACAATTTTAATCACTACACACAGGGCCGCTGCTGGCCAAATGGGTGCCCTAAGCAGAATTGTATTGTTGTGCCCCCTCTATCAAATATTATGGAAAAAAAAAAAAAAAAAAAAAAAAAAAAAAAAAAAAAAAAAAATATATATATATATATATATATATATATATATATATATATATATATATATATATATATATATATATATATATATATATTTAGGGATCAAAGTATAACTTTAATAAAATATAAAAGTAAATAAATAGTAATTAAATCACATTATTTACAAATTACAATTTTAGCTCTAGACAGTTACCTGCAGCTACGATTTACAGTTGTCTGATTGATTTTATTGTCTCAGGCATTCAGAAATCATGCAAAAGAAAATTTAGCAGTTTTACTACGATAAGACTATGGTAAAAAAAAAAAGAAAAAAAAAAGAAAAATAAGGGTTGTGATGTCCACATGTTTTTGTTGAAGAAACTATAGATGCTGTAGCATTTCTATCGCAAAAAAAGGTGGCCAAAAATTAAAGATTAAGTGGATATTTGAATTAGCCTATGTTTGGTCAATATTAAACAAGGACTTGATCGTCCTGTAAGTGTAACAGCAGCAATTACCAGGCCTTTGGCACCCTTTACAGGCATTTGTAATAATATGTAATGTACATAAATGGTTTATTTTGTATTATATTATGTATTTTAACATATTTAGTTATTCAATGAAACCATGTAATTATTAATTAACCAATCATTATTGATTATATAATGCATTTTAAGTAATTTTAAAGGCTGATATTGGCTTAGGTCTGTTTTATAACAAAAAAAAAAAAAATATATATATATTATCCTAATATTTCTTTGTAAACTATTATTTGAAGTAACAAAACCATGGTTACTTTGTGGTTACCATGGTTACAAGAACCATGATTTTTGGTTTTATTCATAGTAAAACCATGGCTAATTCAGAGAGAAACTCAGGGAGAATATTAGATGCATTGTTGGTGGTTAAATTATTACCGACATTAAAACGCATTAACATCAACAGCCAAAAAAGTTTCACAGGATTATGAATGTAGCCTACCTGAAAGGGATGCACGGGATTCATCTTTTTATTTTCTCTGCGCTGGATTGCTGATGTCTTTTCATGGGTACAGTTGTCCTTCATTTGATCATTTGCATTCCGCCGCAAACAGGAGGTGCGAGCGGAATGGCGCGTCACTTGTGCTTAGCCTGCTGCCTACTGTGTTCACCGTAAAATGCATTTTTTATAATGATATATGTTTATATTTTTATTTATGTATATGCTCATTTTAATATTAATATAGAACAAAAGTGTTTTTTTTTTTTTTTTTTAGCAACTGGGATGGTGCCCCCCTGGGGGATGGTGCCCCCCTGGGAGATGGTGCCCTGCACAAATTGTGTACTCTACATATAGGGCAGCGATTCTCAATTCCAGTCCTCGCGCCCCCCTGCTCTGCGTATTTTGCATGTCTCTCTTAGTTAACACACCTGATTCAGATCATCAGCTCGTTAGAAGAGAACTACGTGCATGAACTGTGTTCCGATTGACATGCTCCCTACAGTGTTCGTTGCTCAACTTCCTGAGCAGGGGAAATTCATTGAAGTTTACTTCTTTGGAACATTCATTACATTTTTGCGCAACGCCACTGCCTGCAGCGTCTTCACAAACCAACGAAACTTACTAGAGAAGTGTGAAGTGTGACATAAATGCATGCGAGGACTGGAATTGAGAACCGCTGATATAGGGAGTGGTGGTACTGACTACACACATTTCCATATCTGTGGAAAAGTAGAAAACAAACGACACAATGTTCAATCACCATGTTTTCATGAAATAAATGTGAATGGTGACCACTGGGACTGTATAGAAAAGAGCAGCTTGGGCATTTAACTAATGTTTTCTACTTGTGTTTTACACGACAATGAAAGTCATAGGGGTTTTAAACAAACATTGAGGGTGAGAGAAAATCACATTTTTAAGCAATTCATTTATGCGCACTATCACTCAAACGAATAATGAAGAATTGTGTAATGATTTTTTGAAAGTCTCTTATGATCACTGTAAAAACAGTAATATTGTAAACATTATTAAATTACAGTTTTTCTGTTGAAATGTATTTTAAATTATATTGAATTTATTATTATTTCATATAATTCTATATAATAGTTATTACATTAATTAATTATTTAAATTTATTGTTTTGTGATGTAAAGCTTAATTTGCAGCATCATTACTCCAGTCTTCAGTGTCACATGATTATTCAGAAATCATTCAAATATGCTTATTTGGTGCTGAAGACACATATTTTGCTATTATCAATGGTGGAAACAATTGAGCTGCTTTATACTTTTGTGAAAAAAATGTGAGAAATTATCATTTAAAAGTTTGGAATAATAAAATAAAATAAAATAAAAAGGAAAATAAAATATTTACTTTTTATTATAATAATATTTAACAATATTAATGTTATTGTTTAAAATATTACTGTAACAATATACTGTTTAAAATAAATAAAAATCAAATAAATGCAGCTTTGGTAAGCAATACATACATATATACATATATATATATATATATATATATATATATATATATATATATATATATATATTTTTTTTTTTTATAAATAAAACATAACATACATAAAACATACATAGCCTACATAAAAACTATTCCAAACTTTTGACCAGAATTGTATTTATAAACGTTTTAATACCAAAATGTACAGTGAGGTAAAAAGTTTATATATATATATATATATATATATATATATATATATATATATATATATATATATATATATATATATATATATATAGTATTTTAAATCATTGAAATAACCAGAAAGTTTTGAAGGATTTTGGTGTTAGGAAAGTAAAACAAAGAAACATGCAATGTAATAACCAGCTGAGACCACTGTAGATATTTGCATTAGGAAGAAGCACAACAATTTCCCATCATGCCCAACACAATTTGCATTTGGTTACTGCTGTTGTATAAGACAGTTATGAGAACGCATGATACATTCCCGGTTCTCTAATATAAAAGTCTAGATACAGCATGCATAATGCAAGGTGCCAGCAAATGCCCCTTGTAAGATGACTGTGTTTCCAAACTCCAGTAATTTTACATGTCGCGGCTGGTATCTCACCTTGATGAATGAACAGAAGTGAAGCAGCGCTCAGCCGAAATGGAAGTCACTTACTGTTGTCATTATTAGAGCAGCGCAGGGCAGATTTATGACTGTAATTTTATCAGGACACACCAGTGTTTGTCATACACAAGTGTTTTGTAATACAGCAGTGGGAATTTGCATAAGACAAATACAAAGAAATCTGCTGATGGAGGAAAGCTTGAGGTCAGCACTCTCAGCCAATCAGATTAAAGGACTGGAAGTGTTGTATAATAGCATATTGATGGCCTCAAAGCGAACAGACGAGGACTATAAACCACAAAACTTTATTTTTCATTTCATTGGGTCTTTAAATATTGAACGAGAACAAATTATGCATGCATGAAAGAGACCAGGAAGAGACGAAAAGAGAGAAACAGAAAGCATAACAAATCTTAGGTCTGGAAAAGTTAGAGATTTCTTTTCACCTTTTTGACCATGAGAAAGGTACTTCAGCCTAAACTGTTCCAGAGGGACTGTGCCTGCAATCAGTGCAGCTGTAGATCAAAAAAGTGTCTCCTAAATATCTAATACTGCCTTACAAGGGCAAAATGCAGTAACTAACTGTTTTTTTTTTGTTTTTGTTTTTTTTTACACCGTTTTCTCAGAATCTCTCCATATCCTGAGCCAACATGAATGTATGAATGTGAATAAATGAGTAAATGGATGTTTATTTACTTTTTATGCCATTTTTTTTTTTTTAATTTTTATGTTTCTAAAATGTGTTTTATGCTCTCCAGATCTGCATTTATTTGATCAAAAATAGTAATGTTATGAAAAAAAATACTATTTTCTATTTAAATATATTTTTATTCCTGTGATGCAAATCTGAATTTATCCAGTCTTCAGTGTCACACGATCCTTCAGAAATCCTTTTAATATGCTGATTTGCTGCATAATAAACCTTTCTTATTATTTACAATGGTTTTACTGCATAATATGTTTATGGAAACATTTTTAGAAAAAAAAAGTTTTTGTTTGTTTGTTTTTTTTTTCTTTCTTTCTTTCATGAATAGAAAGTTTGAAAGAAAAGCATTTATTTAAAATATGTTTATTTATTTATGAAAGTTGGCACACAGAAAGAGGACAATCTCATTATTAACCCCAGCAAATTTGCAGTCTTTATCTCAAACTCTCTAGCGTCACCAACAGGCTAAATTTGCACTCATATTTCTGCTAATAACTTTTGAAATGTAAGGTCTAGAAGCAACAATCTTCCTCTGATTCATGCCGAGTTGAATGCATACCAAAATGTAAATTTCTTTGGGTCAAGATTTTTCGTAATTTTTAATTTTGCGGAAAATGTTCTTTTTCGAAGTTGTCCTAAAAGTTTTTTCCAATTTTCACCAAAATTGGCTCAGATCATCTTTAGACAATGCTAGTCAAAAGTTATCAAAAGTTTTTTGATATACCAAACGCACTTTTCGTAAAGTGTCAATTTAATGCATCCTTGCTAAATAAAAGCATTAACTTCTTTCGAAAATAAACCTTATTGAGCCCAAACTTTTAAATGGTAGTGTCATATGTATGTATATATATATATATATATATATATATATATATATATATATATATATATATATATATATATATATATATATATATTGTATGATGTACTGTAAATACGCTAATTTTTTGTTTCATTCAGTTTTATTACATAAACATTAATGTATATTATAACTATTCATTATAATAAAGAAAAAAAATGTTATATGTGCCATAGACTTTTTAATAATAAAGTTCAAAATTGTATGAGATCACATTAAAAATCTGAAATTGAATTAAAAAGATAATATAGAGAAAATGTTAGAATATTTCAGATTTTGCACTTATTCTAGATCACTCATCAAAAAAAGCAACAAATGTTGCCTGGCCCTTTAAACCCCACTGTGTATCATCCTTCACAATTCACAGCATTTAATACACATTCCTATTCTGTTTTCACTCACTTTCACCTGTCAGAGACCATCTAAACCACGACTGACTTCACAGGATTGAGCGCTCAGTAGTCGGCGGTGGAATGCCAAGTCTATTCTGAGGTACCAGCGTTGATTCGAGGCTCATGTAATTGCTGTCTGTTCCCCACACTGTCAGCTACACAACCTCCAAGGTCAGAACACAGTTTCAACAGCCCCTCATGCATGTGCCGCCTTCATAATTAGTCACTGCTATAGTGAATTAAGAAGCATTCAGTGTAAAAATGCCGCGCTTATCTGCCTCTCTCCTGTGTCCAGTGTCTCTTCATTGTTTCACACTTATTTCAGGCAGGTGCAATAGTAATATGGGATAGTACCACCTAGTCCTAAAATGTAAAAAGTAAATCTCTTAAAAAAAAAAAAAATTGATTGAAGAATATATATATATATATATATATATATATATATATATATATACAGGTGCTGGTCATATAATTAGAATATCATTAAAATGTAAAAAGTAAATCTCTTAAAAAAAAAAGAAAATTGATTGAAGAATATATATATATATATATATATATATATATATATATATACACACATATACAGGTGCTGGTCATATAATTAGAATATCATTAAAAAGTTGATTTATTTCACTAATTCCATTCAAAAAGTCAAACTTGTATATTATATTCATTCATTACACACAGACTGATATATTTCAAATGTTTATTTTTTTTAATTTTGATGATTATAACTGACAACTAAGGAAAATCCCAAATTCAGTATCTCAGAAAATTAGAATATTACTTAAGACCAATACAAAGAAAGGATTTTTAGAAATCTTGGCCAACTGAAAAGTATGAAAATGAAAAGCATGTACAGCACTCAATACTTAGTTGGGGCTCCTTTTGCCTGAATTAGTGCAGCAATGCGGCGTGGCATGGAGTCGATCAGTCTGTGGCACTGCTCAGGTGTTATGAGAGGCCAGGTTGCTCTGATAGTGGCCTTCAGCTCTTCTGCATTGTTGGGTCTGGTGTCTCTCATCTTCCTCTTGACAATACCCCATAGATTCTCTATGGGGTTCAGGTCAGGCGAGTTTGCTGGCCAATCAAGCACAGTAACACTATGGTCATTGAACCAGCTTTTGGTACCTTTGGCAGTGTGGGCAGGTGCCAAGTTCTGCTGGAAAATGAAATCAGCATCTCCATAAAGCTTGTCAACAGAAGGAAGCATGAAGTGCTCTAAAATTTCCTGGTAGATGGCTGCGTTGACCTTGGACCTCAGAAAACACAGTGAACCAACACCAGCAGATGACATGGCAGCCCAAATCATCACTGACTGTGGAAACTTCATACTGGACTTCAGGCAACATGGATTCTGTGCCTCTCCACTCTGCCTTCAGACTCTGGGACCTTGATTTCCAAATGAAATGCAACATTTACTTTCATCTGAAAAGAGGACTTTGGACCACTGAGCAACAGTCCAGTTATTTTTTTCCACAGCCCAGGTAAGACGCTTCTGACGTTGTCTCTGGTTCAGAAGTGGCTTGGTAGCCCTTTTCCTGAAGATGTCTGAGCATGGTGACTCTTGATGCACTGACTCCAGCTTCAGTCCACTCCTTGTGAAGCTCTCCCAAGTGTTTTGAATCAGCTTTGCTTGACAGTATTCTCAAGCTTGCGGTCATCCCTGTTGCTTGTGCACCTTTTCCTACCCAAATTCTTCCTTCCAGTCAACTTTGCATTTAATATGCTTTGATACAGCACTCTGTAAACAGCCACACCTTTCAGTAATGACCCTCTGTGACTTACCCTCTTTGTGGAGGGCGTCAATGTTCGTTTTCTGGATCATTGCCAAGTCAGCAGTCTTCTCCATTATTGTGGTTTCAAAGAACAAGAGATACCCAGAGTTTATACTGTAAGAATGGTCATTTATTCAAACTCAAATGTAAATATTCTAATATTTTGAGATACTGATTTTTGACTTTCATGAGCTGTAAGCTCTAATCATCAAAATTAAAAGAAATAAACATTTGAAATATATCAGTCTGTGTGTAATGAATGAATATAATATACAAGTTTCACTTTTTGAATGGAATTAGTGAAATAAATCAACTTTTTGATGATATTCTAATTATATGACCAGCACCTGTATATATAATTTATATAATTTATTTTTTTTAATTTACTTTATTCCTGTGATTCAAGGCTGAATTTTCCGCATCACTCCAGTCTCAAGTGTCACATGATCCTTTTAGAAATCATTCTAATACAGTATGCTGATTTGCTGCTCAAGTAATTATTATTATCAATGTTGAAAACAGTTGTGCTGCTTAATATTTTTGTGGAAACTTTTTATTTATTTATTTTGGATTCTTTGATGAAGAGAAAGTTCAAAAGAGCAGCATTTATTATATTATTATAAATTGTAATATTATTTTAAACTATTATAAATTGTAATACATTTATTTAATATTACTTTTAATTAGTGCTGTCAAATTATTAATCGTGATTAATCACATCCAAAATAAATGTTTTTGTTTGCATTGTGTGTATATTTATTATGTATATAACTACACACACATACAATATACAGTATATTTAGAAGAAAAAAAAATGTTAATTTGCTTTGAATTTCAAATATAATAATCTTTATCAATTACTGCTCCCTAGATGCCAAATTAACGACAAATAAAGGTTTGCTCTGGCTTTGCCCTTAGTTGTAAACTCCCATTAAAGAGCATTGTGAATCTTTTGAATGATTCAAAATAATTAGTTCATAAAAGTGAGTTGTTGTGAAACAGATAACACAGGTCACACTGTACTAAAGAACCATTCATAAGAATCATTCTTCTGCCAGTCAGCTTTGTCACAATCTCATTTTCCTCCAACTTCAGCGCAACTGGTCATGTCATTTATGATCGGCTAGGGTGCAATTGCATCCGAAACGTAGCGCCCATAAACAAAGATGGCAGCTTTCAATGGTGTACTTGCACGAGTCAGAGCCAGCTGTTATTGATATGAATGCGAATTCCAGCAGATAGCTTTCTCCAGGTATTTTAGCTTCGCTCCAGATGTGTGTGTATGTTTCCGTGTGCGCTCATGTGTGACTGTGTGCGCGTTTTCGCTCCAGAGCAGTCAGCAGAAATGACACCTGCCCACCTTGTTCCACTCCACTCTCTTTCTGACTGCTCTTGATGCTTGACAGCTCTACATGTGTAAAGGCCATCTCTAAAGGGGCAGGTGTGCTTCCAGCCAGTAAGAGGTGACTTCACTGGGACTTGTAAACACATTTTCACCTGGCTAAGCTGCACCACAGGGAGCCCTAACTCTGATACGAACAAGTCTACTAAACCAGACTGAGACTCCAGTGCACTTTGCTATAGAGTCTTTGACCTTTTCTCTGCAAAGTGATGAGATCTGACAGTTAATACAGGAGTGGAGCAGCAGTAATAGAGGCTTAATTATAGAATACAGGCAGAGTTGCTCAAAAAAGCAAATGTATCATTCAGATTGTGAAAATGTGAGATGCATTAACCTCTGTAACTTCTAACATATTTTCTCCACTCACAAATAAGCTAAAGAAAGGTTGCATGCTGTGTAGGATTAATCCTTTGAGAAAGATCAAAGCTGTAAATGAACTGATTTGAAAGTTTCACACAAATCCCAGGGTTGAAAGTAGCAGTATGAACATTTTAGACAGGAAAGCAATAAATTCTGCAATCTTGACAATTTACTTCATGGACATATTGCAAACTTGATGCAGAATTGTTATATAATTTTGATGCATTGCATTTTAATATATGCAGTTTTTCATTATGTGTTACTCATAAACCCATAGGGTGTTTTCAGAAACATTGGATGGTAGTGAAAATGATTCAAAATGTCACCTAAAAGATTTTTGTTTAGGACAAATACACTAAATTATTTTATTTTTATTTATTTATTTATTTTTTGTTCAGTCTCTTATGCTCATCAAGGCTGCACTTATTCGATTAAAACTGCAGTAAAACCAGCAATATTGTGATTTTTGTGATGGCTGTTTTCTATTTTGATATATTTTTTAAATATAATTTATTCCTGTGATGCAATACTGAATTTTCAGCAGACATTAATCCAGTGTTCAGTGTCATGATTAATCAGAAATCATTCTAATATGCTGATATCTAATATAACCAAATTACATTTTTTGATATTTCTTTTTATAACACACATTCATCACCCATTTAGCACTTTAAAATGAGACATGATATATTACATTAATAATAAAGAACAGAATCTACATGCATGAATAGTAATGTATATCAATTTAATTCAATTGAATTAATTTGAATGCTTAAATTTATCTGTAACTCAAGTGCTGCAGGGTGTTTTAAATAAACATATTTTTGTCAGTTGAAGTAAACAGATACTCCATGCTCAGGGAGGAAGGAAGTGAACATGTAGGGACCCTGTGAACACTGTAAAAAGTGATAAGTTGGCTTAAAGGAACACTCCACTTTTTTTGGAAATAGGCTCATTCTCCAACTCCCCCAGAGTTAATAAGTTGAGTTTTACCGTTTTTGAATCCATTCAGCCGATCTCCGGATCTGGCGATAGCACTTTTAGCATAGCTTAGCATAGATCATTGAATCCTATTAGACCAGTAGCATCGCATTCTAAAACGATCAAACAGTTTCGATATTTGTCCTATTTAAAACTTGACTTTAGAACTGTTTTCGTTGGCAGAGGAAAAAGCAATGTACAGTATAGGGATGTGCCCGAAGCCGAATACCTTATTCGGAAAGGCACGGATAATGGCTTCAAAACGAATAACGGATTTATCCGAATAACAGAAAAAATATTCGGCAGAAATAATCACGTTTGCTAGAACAGCACTGCATTAGTGAGGTCTGCGGTTGTTAAGATTTGTGCAATAATAATAATATCATGGTGATCATTGCGTTTGTCTAACAAACGTGGTCTCCTCAGCAAAAAACTATCCGCGCTCCTTTTTTGATCGCTGTCTGTCAGTGCTGGCTAAGCAGTGTTGCCAGATATTGCTACAAAAAAACAAACAAAGAAACACAACCAATCTCCTGAGAAATGCACCAAAATAAGTTTAAATCTTGTATTTTGCAAATAGGAAATAGAATCTCTAACCTCCACCTTCATCCTTCCACGTTATTAATGCCTAATTACTTTATTAACGCTGTTACATTAAGTATTAAAACAAGTCCAGCGACGCTTAAAATAACTAGATCTGGCAACGTGGCTGAGCAGAGTGGAGGCTGCACTTCACTCCTGCGTTTCGCAGCTGCTGCGAGTCAGCCACATGAATTTATTCAGCAACATGATTTTAAACAATTTTTCACAAGATTTTCAAAATTTATTTTTGAACATGAAACATTTACGGAGGTCTGGATCTCATAGCTGGCTATGGGCCTGGATGTGTGAAGTGAATGAGTGTAAAAACACATTACATTTGCCCTTTTCGTGAATGGCATTACATTTAATTATACAAGACAAGAAAAGTTTGATCAAAGCTTTTGGAGGGTCCAAATTATTTTTTGCGCTCTGTTGATTAAAAAAAAAAAACTCGTAAATGATCACAGACTACTGCAACACATGATCTAAGTTACTTAAAGTTCAAGCGAGCTTTATTGTCATTCTGCTATGATAGGCTAACTGAACACTTTCTTTCCATTTCTATTTTTTATTTCTTTTTTTTTTCTACTAGTGCTCTTATTTAAGATTATGGATGCTTGTCTCTTGTCAAATTTGTACACAAAGTTTCACCAGCTGGAAAATAAGAAGAATGAAGTTATTTTTATTTTTTGATAAAGTTTTAAATAGAAGATATTTACAGTTATAATTTTAATAAAAATAATACTTTCTTTAGTTATAACAGGCATATTTGTTAAATGAAAACTATGAGTCGAACAGATTTGTATTTAAAATGGTATTTTCATGTAATTTGACGAACTTCCGCTTTAAGCCACACCCACTTCCGGATCTATCCGAATACAGATACAAATCATTTTGAGATTGTCACAGAAACAGATACAGATACAAATAATGACTCCGCTGCACACCCCTAGTACAGTAACTAGCACTGTCTAAAATGTTACTTACTCAATATTAACTTCTTGTTTATTGAATTGTTGTATAAAGACCGTGTCAGTTCACACAATTACATTTAGATCTGCACATTACATCAAATTTATTTACTGCAGCAGCATTATAACAATTACACAAGTTATAAGAAGTATAAGGAGTATATTAGGCATCGAACGCCTTAAGCAGGGGCATAGCATGTGAGGGGGACAGAAATGTCAAATGTAATAATACTTTTATTTTTTAATTGACAAGTTTTATTTTTCTCTTATTTCCTACTTTTTAATTGGCTAAGAAATCAAATACACTGCGGGATAATAACCAGTAACTTGTATTCTATAATGTTGTTCTTATATTTTCCTAATTATAATTGTATGATTTGTTTATATACTACAACCCCATTATTATTATTATTTTTTTTTTTTTCAATTTTTATCACAGAGTAAGGCAGAATAGTTTCTATACTGTAATAAAGGCAATGTCAATTAGCACGGCGTTATTCATATACTTCATTTATTGCCTGGAGTTAACTTTAAAAACACAAATGAACCATACATTGTCACAATCGTGTATTTAACTTGTTTCATCAGTTCAAACATTACTGCTTTTTATTCAGTAAACATGCTTTTGTCCATATTAGGGATTTTCTGGCACATCATAAGTTATTACTTCTATGAGTCTGTATTGGACTTTCTGCACGAGAGAGCCCCCTCCTGCATCAAGTATGAATGACTAAATGCATTTTGTCAAGTGAAGTGACCTTGAACAGATATCCCAGATAAAGACCAAAGGACTCATTTTAGTCGCTTTGTTGAATTATTCTTTACTCGTGTAATTGGTTTCAGTCTGGCAAATCCTTCACTTAATGAAGTAGTTACTTAATAAGAATCTCAAATGCAAGTTATGGTTGCTTTCATTGTTGTCTATTTTAAAAAAATAAAAAATAAATAAAGTGTAGCCTGAAGGCTTGTTAGACTTACTTAATAATGTTTAAGAAGTAATCGCACTGAGCTAATTAAATCAGGAAATGCAGATAAATAGGCCTACATTATTTATTTTGCTACTTATTTGCAGTGTTCCTGACAATTAAATATAAAAAAATAAAAATAAAAACTTTTTATTAACCAAAATTGTATGAATATCATGATATAAGTGTTTTGTTTAAATCTCCCACCTTCAATTGCTTCTTTGAATAGCAACATAAATGAGCCTCCAGCAGTGTTTAGTACAAACAACATTCATCTCAGACCCCAGAATTTGATGTGTTGCTGTCCAAAGCAAAAAGCAAAATGCCTTTGGGAAGACAATACATTTGACTGAAGGTCTGTGACTGAGAGGGATTTACTAGAATTTTATTTTTGGGGAAATGTCTAAAAGAATAATGAATCAATCATTGACAGAGGCATCAACTTCATGCCAAGGCCATTAGAAAAGCTGCCAATGTTTCCAGGGTCCTTCAGTATGTTTCCAGGATCAGTGGTCACGCTTCTTTCGGGAAGTGCTCTGCCATTGTGAGACACACTAAAGCACTATATATAATGTTTATATATATATTTATATATATATATATATTTTTTTTCCCCTCTGGAACAACATGTGACACAAATGTGGACAGTTTCTTCCATTAAGCTACTAAAGTAAACATATGAAGAACAAAAGCAGGATGTATCAGATAAATGCGAACCAAAAACTAATTCATGCTGAGGTGGGTCAAGCAAGTAAATGGATGTGCTGTCCTGTGGGTCTTGCAGTTCACTCACATGGCAGTGCTGCAACAGTGACATTTTTTTTTTTTTTCCGTCTCAAAACAACACTTTTTATGAGATGAAATGTTACTTTTATATAATGTATTATACTGTTAACCTACACTCTAAAAAAAATATATATATATATGGTTCATTAAAGGTTCTTTACATGCAGTAATGGTTTTATTTAGAACCATGGCATTCTGAAGAGCCCTTTCATGCCGAAATGGTTCTTTGTTAGAGTTTAGGGTTCTTAGTCACAGATTTGAAAAACAAAAGGGCGGGAACAGTCAAAGCACTTCATTACTGATTTGCTGGAGTTCAGTGATCCAACTACACAGACTTTCAACACCCTCTGAACAGGTAAATGATTTCATTCTTATATTTAAATACAAATTTAACTTTAAAATTGTAACCGGTTTCCAAACAAACATGTTCTTATCTTTTTCTTTTTTAGTTTTTGGTTACATATAGCCTAAGTAAAAGAGACAATGAATATATAATTCATATAGTTAGACTTTTTAAATTATTACTTGGGTTTATGTATAAACATACCCAGTCACAAAAAAAATATTAAAATTATTCCATGACTTTTTATCACTTTTTTGTTCTTTTAAGATTGTGAAGGGCTCACATACTGTCCATTTTTGCTTTTGGCCTTCATAAACATAATTGTTTTCACACAAACACTTGGACACACTGTAACTCTAAACTCAGTTGTGTATTTCAGATGTATCACATCCTACAACCTCATCATCTGCAGAGAAAAATTACACCAAAATAATGGAATTAAAGGCATCATATTGATTGGAATGTGATTGTTTCACTGAAACAATCTATTTTTTGTTCTTATTTTGTGTTTTACTACTTTATGTATTTATTCATGTTCATTGTCAATTGTCATTCATTAATGTATTCAGCTAATAACTGTTGTTATGAGAACTGACAATTATGCATGTCAATAAAAAAACATACTTAATTCACACAACATGCTGCTGTTGTGGTTATTGTTGTTGTCGTTTTAATGTGAAACCCTAACCGAGACTACACTCTAAGATGCATCATTACTGATTTTCTGGAGCTCAGCCATCCAACTAAGAACTCTTTCTTAAAATGTCTATAAGTTATAACTTTCAAATGCTAATTGGCTTTTCTCTTTTTAGTTTAAGAGAACATGTACATGTGACCAGCTCTATTCAGTTAAGGGTACTCTCCTCTTCTTCACTAAGTGAGTAAAAAAGCATGCATATTGCATTTATGATCCATTTTGTTAGATAATTTTATTGCTAGGGTTTATGAATAAACATACCCAGCTACCCCATGACTTTACATTTACTTTTTCCTTTTAACATTGTGAAGTGCTCACATAAACAATTGTTTTCACATTAACAAATGAAAGGAGACACATTGTATATCTAAACTCAATTGTGCATTTGAGATGCTACAACCTCATCATCTGCAGAGAGAAACTGCCATTCAATCACACCAAAATACAGATAATGATTAAATTAAAGGCATCATCGAGGATTGTGAAGATATTTTACTGTAGCTTGGTCTTCAATACACTATTTTATGTTCTATTTTGTTTTACTTTTCTAGGCATTTATTTATGTTCAATGTCCATTGTCAGTAATTAATGTATTCTCCTAATAACTGTTGCTAGAACACTTTCATTTGTGCTACAATTGCACATCATTATAAAAAAAAAAAAAAAAAAAAAAAATGACTTGTTGATTTTATGTAAAATCCTAGTAGACACTTATATTAGAAGTATATTATAAGATATAAAATAGATGATAAGACCAAACAGACAGTGGGGTAAAAAAACAATATTAATAAATAATATATACAAATAATACTAATATTAATGATATTAACATACTAATATTAATGAAAAACTACCATTAAAAAGGTTATTTATAACACCATTAAGGTCCTATATAGCATTTTCAAAGCATGGTTCTGTATGGAACCCTATAAAAATGGTTCTATTTAGCCCTAAAAAGGGTTCTGCTAATGTTACAAGCCGTACAGAGTGTACTGTATTATACTGCATACTGTATATTATAAGGGTCAATGATATAGTGTCTACAACACATGTAGGATGAGGGTTTACATTGAAGAACATAACTAGAACTACATAATAACTAGAACATTTCAAAATGTGCGGAGGTTATATGGCACAGTATCATTTGCACATGTTGCTTTAATTGCATATAATTTTTAATCTGATTTGAGCATCTGAAAATGTTTAAATTGTCTAGTTAATATTGTTAATAATAAGTCAAATGTATTACATCCAGACCAAATGTTTCCATACAGCAGAAACTAGGAAAAAAAAAAAAAAAAACTCTTCTTCTTCTTTTTTTTTTCAGTTAACTCAGCAAATAATTAAGATTTAAAAAATGGAAAAGGATCAGTACAAATTTGACTGGAGGATATAAAAGGAAACCTAAAAAAATCCTAAAAAAAAAGACATGGTTACAACCTTGTTTTCCTTGATTATGTCATCCGCTTTCATGTCCTTTTTTTAATGTTTTACCACATTCATTTGCTTTATTAAAACCACACTATTTACAGCAGGTTATCAAGCCGCTCTTGAAAACATGTAAAGGAAAACACATCTTGTTTCAAGTCTTTTTCATCCCGGCTCATTTATAAAGTGATACGGGAACAGATCCGGGGTTCGGTTGCTGCACTATTCATTAAATCTCGTTTTGCCTGCAGAGTCACATTCTACATTTCCCAGCATCGGCAGTAATATCGACATCTCTGCGAAATGGTTTAATTTGTCCCTTTCTATCCCGACATAAAAATGATGTATACATAACAAATCATCTGCACATCCTAGCTGGACTATCGGTGTGTGTGTGTGTGTGTGTGTTTCTGACATCTCTATTCAAGCTGTGCATTTGGTAATGGAGTTTCCCAAGGGCCGGCAGCACACTGTGTGTCCTCATCGTTCAAAGGCTCAAGGTTTCAACGTGAAAGGTCCTAATATGTTTTAGTATTGATTAGCAATGTGCATGATTTCCCATAGGAAATCTTTGTACAGTGTTTCAATACGTGCACACTGCTAGCCTGAAGTGTCTGGAATACAAAAACTCTTTAAAGGAATAGTTCACCCAAAAATGAAAATTTGCTGAAAATGTACTCATCCTCAGTCCATCCAAGATGTACAGTAGATGAGTTTGTTTCTTATTACTTGCTCACCAATGGATCCTCTGCAATGAATGGGTGCCATCAGAAAGAGAGTCCAAACAGCTGATAAAAACATCACAATACACATCACGCCAGTTCATTATTTAACATAATGAAAAGTGAAAATCATTTCATTCTGTAGGTGAACTATTCCTTTAAGGGCTCATGACCTTGAGAAACTCAAGCTAAATCTAAACAAAAGCTTTGCTCCCGAGTGCGTCTAGTCTTGACAACATTTGGCCTTGTCTTACATCTGACTTCACCACAAAACAAATCAATTATTAGGACAAGATTTTGAGGCCGCACTGAGCGAACAGCAGCCACTTATCATGTGCCGAAAACCATTTCCAAAATTAATTTCCTGCACTGAGACAAGCCCCAGCTTTCCACTACAACACAACATCATCTCAAAAAGAGTGATGCTTTTAAAATAAAATGCATCTCAAAGTTCTGTTAATTAAGAGTAAGATTGTGACGAGGATGGAAATGATAAACTTAATATAAAATGGAGTCCAAAAGGGCTGAGACCTCTGGGGAAATGATAACATTTTTTTTCTAATCCGATACAGTTTAAATTATATTATCAGCATAACTATTTCTGTGAAATTGTGAACTGAAAAAATATGGACATTTTGAACACCATTTTGCATAAAGGAGTTTATATGGTAAATATCAAACTTTTGAATTTAAGAAGTTAAAAAATATATATATTATTTACGATTAATAATTGTATATGTTAAATGTATAATTGACCATTCGCAAACAGCTTAATTGACAGGTGATCAGTCATTATGCTGAATCTGCCATTTTGTCTATTATCCATCCATCTTTTTCCTATCCGTCTATTTATCAATTTTCCATCCATCCATTCAATCATTGTCTGTCTGTCTATCTATCTATCTGTAAAAAAAAAATACTGTAGAATTTACAGTATTTTACTGGCAAAAAAGTTGCCAATGAAATCCTGTAAATACGATGTTAATTGCTGTAAAATTAATTACAGTATAATAATGCAAAACAAATTACAGTTAATTGCTGTATGTGATATACAGTAATTTGTAGTACAGTATTTAACTGGTAACAAAAGTTGCCAATAAAATCCTGTAAATATATTTTACAGCATTTTTTTTGTAACTTCACTAAATTGCAGTATTTACCTGACAACTAAAGATGCCAATAAAATCCTGTAAATACCCCAAAATCCAAGATGATGTATAATTTAACAATGGAAATGCTGTAAAGAATAATTTTAAAAGTAAACTGTAAAATACTGATTTAAATGCATTATCATGAGCATTATCATGAGAACATCTTAATACATTTACAAATGAATAAAAAAACAAGTCAAAGATGTTGCAAATAAATATTTATTAAAATTTATATTTACTGATTAAAAAAAATGAATAAATAAAATAAACAGTTAAAATCGTATCATAAAAATAGCATAGCATCACAAAATAACTACAAATACCATATAATGTACAAATAATATATAGTGTTAAAAAAAAATAAAAAAAATAAGCCATATTCTGAGTAGAACATTAACTTTCTATAAAAATGAAGGTCAATCAACAGAATTAGTATAATTTTGGTTAAAAAAAGGATTCAAATAAAATGCTGGAATCAACATTATACCACAAATTCTGTTGTCTGAGCTTATGTTCTATTCAATTAAGAATATTCCTGCAAAAGACAATTTAATAAATACATACTGAAAGTCCATCAACTTTCTGAGATGAGCACACACACAAGGGTTGTTCCACTTCTCTGAGACCTTCTTTTGCCTCTACGTACAGTATTTGTCTTGTATCCAGTGAGTGCTGTGGTACCAACAAAACATCTGCACATAAAAACAAGCAGCTGTTTTAGAATAAAGTTCAGTATTGAATGAAACTAGCTCAATAAAATAAAAGCAAAAATGCCACTTACACAATACAATCAGCATTAGGGCTGTGCTAATAATCAAATGCAATAATCATGTGCATCTAGTCAGTAAAGCCAGTTCTGTGATTAGTAGGAAATCTCGTGCTTTCAGATGGAGCATTTACTACACAGATCAGTAGTTCACTGACAAGCTACGCAATATCGGAGATGAATTGCATTCGATTATGAACGCGACATTGCGTAGCTTGTCAGCAAACTATGGCTCTGTGTATTAAATGCCGCTCTATCTGAAAGCACGTGAAGGAGATTTACTACGAATCACAGAACCGGCTTTACTGACTAGATGCACATGATTATCGCATTTGGTTATTTGCACAGCCCTAATCAGCATTTACCAGTGCTTAAACTAAATAAGTAACCTTTTTCACAAATTAAATAACTCAAGTAAAACGTTACCTTAAAAATTCAAGTGTGAAAGAGATGCCTGCTCCCGGGATGCCAGACTTAAGTTGTAATAAGACTGCAAATCTAGCCACAATTTGTGTCTAGCGGATATTCTCCAAAATGATGTTACGTGACGGGAGGTGACAAATTGTTGAATAAAGTCATTATTTTTATTTTATTTACATACATAAAGTATTCTCGTCGCTTCATAAAGTTCAGATTGAACCACTGATGGCAGATGGACTATTCTGACGATGTCTTTCATACTTTTTAGGACCTTGACAGTGGTATTTACTTGGCAGTCAATGGGACAGTCACAAACCTCCTAGCTTTCATCCAAAATATCTTAAATTGTGTTCTGAAGATGAACAAAACTTTTATGGGTTTGGAACGACATGGGGGTAAGTGATTAATGACAAAATTTTCATTTTGGGGTGGAGTAATCCTTTAATAACAATTAATACATTACCTAATATAATCAGCTTCAGAGAACTTGAAACATTTCTCAACATCAGCTGTCATTCTTTGCACCTGCAAGAAATAAAGAAAATTATCTTGTGATTTATGTAAATACATTTACATAAATGAGACCAAAATTAACACCCAAAAAAGCATATATTTTAAAATAAAATAATCAATAAATTCAATTATAATAATAGATTGTAGAACTGTACCACCAATAAAATTAAATAATTTATAATGAAAAATTACAACTGTTATGACATTAATATTATTTCTTTTTAAATTTCAAATAAGAAATGTTGGAAAAATGCAATGATTATTTTAAAAGTGAAACTAAACTGCCATTAGGTGGCAGCAAATCATTTAATGAGTGAGTCAACTGAGTCATTCATTGTACTGATTCATTCAAAATGCTGAATCATTCAGTAAAAACACCGCTGAGTTTTGCTTTGATCGGAGTGATTTTTGTTGGTGAAATAGAACAACAGTCAATATCGTGTCTAAAAAGTAAGTAGCGTAAGGTTAACTAATTGTTTATTGAATTATGTAACATTTGCAATCATGATAATCAGCAAAACAGATAATTATATCATACGTTATAAATAAACTCAACAGTTTGAACATTTAGCTCATGTTTCTTCCGTGAGTTTATGTGTGCCCAAATAAAAATAATAATTATAATTAATTTATTATAAAAATAAGGTTATTTGTATGGTGGCTGAGAAAGATCAACACGCTGCTGCCGAGAGAGCTCAACGCACTGCAAATACACTGTTAAAAAAAAAAAAAGTTGAGCCAACTTAAAATTTTAAGGCAACAAACTTCAGCAGATTTTTGAGTTTTCTCAACTTGTTGTTTTACGTTTATACAACAACAATTTGAGAATCTCCCACAAAAACAAGTTGAGCAAACTCAAAAATCTGCTGAAGCTGGTAAAAAATGTTTTTTTTTAAGTTTGCTCAACTTTTTTTTTTTTTTTTTTTACAGTGTAGAAAAAACAACTGCAAATTAAGAAAACAACTTCATAAATTTGACAAACACATGAGCTGCAAATGCTCACAACACAACCAAGTAAAGAAACGCGCTGCAAATAGAGAGAGAGAGAAAAAAAAAAAAAAAAAAAAACATCTGCAAATTAAGAAAACAACTTCATCAATTTGACAACACACGCCCTGCAAATACTCACAGCACAACCACACAAAGAAACGCGTTTCTTTATTTGTTTGCGCTTTGAGCATTTGCACCACCTGCTGTCAAACTGATGAAGATTTTTTCTTGATTTGCTGGTGCTTTTTCTATTTGAATGCATTTTCTGAAGTTGCTGTGCGGTGAGCTCTCTCAGCCACTGTATATTTGTTTTGATGTTGAATGTATTAAAATCATAATCAGTCTTGCATGTAGATGCTTCCCTAATAAGGTGTTTTATTTATTTATTTTTTTCACTCAAGTTTTAATCAGGCTAACTTGTCCAGTCGGGCATGTAAAGATGTCTTCCACTTTAAAAAAAAAAAAATATATCCATGTCCAGGACAAGCTTTAATGTTGAGTACAGCTACAGTGGCAATATACACAATTTTTCATTTACATGTAGTTTCTAATTATAGTAAGGCATCACATCAATATGGGACAATTGAACACATATGAATAAATGACATTTCACATATGTTGCTGTACATCAGTTATTTCGACAGATAGTAGTTAAGTTACTATATGACAATCGTTTGCGCTGGGCATAACAATAAAAGTTGGGTAAACACTACTTTAAATGCTCTCAATAAGAAAATTAAAGCAGGCTATTGTGACATGATATCTCTTGTACAATAATTTAAATATAAAATGATTTCTTAAGTAAAATTAAGTGAACTTACCAGGAATTATGAATAAAGCCTTTAAAGCCTCTTCAATCGTTCTAGTTGGCTGGATTTCAGATTTGAACAATGCACATGCAATCCCATAATGCCACACTACAGTAAACTAGTTTAAAACACAGGAGCTACAGCAACAACACCTGCTTCTTGTAAATGAATTACAGTTGACATGGAAATATACTGTTAACAACTGTAAAACCTTATTTGACCCATAATGCATTGTGAATTACAGTTGCGTCTTGTAAAATGTTTAAATAGTAATATTCTGCAAATTTTTGCTGTAGATCTATCTATCTATCTATCTATCTATCTATCTATCTATCTATCTATCTATCTATCTATCTATCTATCTATCTATCTATCTATCTATCTATATATCTGTCTGTCTGTCTGTCTGTCTGTCTGTCTATCTATCTATCTATCTATCTATCTATCTAATCATTGTCTATCATCCATCAATCCATCCATCTATCTATGTATCCATTCATCCATATTGTCTATCCATTTTACATCCATCCATCTATTGTCTATCCATAATCCATCCATATTGTCGATCCATCTATCCATTTTACATCCATCCACCATTTATCCCTTCATCTATCATCATCATCATCATCATCATCATCATCATCATCATCATCATCATCGATCCATCCATTTTCTACCCATCAATCCATCCATCTGTCTATGTTCTATCCATCCATCTATCCATTCATGAAGATCATCCTTATGGTTTTAGGAAGGGAATTTGTTTGTATGCTTAAAGATTTAACACTGACAATTGACACAAAAAATATGGGAAAAACTATGCTAAAGATGGAAGCCCATGTTTAAGGAAGAAGTTCATTTGTAAGCACCAACTATAGCTGGAATATTTAAAACAGAAGTAGTAGCATGTAAACACAGATCTATATCATTTTCTCAGAAGGTAGCTCAGTGAGTACAGCTGTGGCCTTGTAACCACAACATTATGTGAATTGAGTTTAATGGTAAGCAGAAACCCACATAATTTCTGAAGTGAAATATAGAAGGATAACAACTTCCTCACCATCATCTGTTACAGTCTCTCTGTTCACACAAAGCACTTGACCTCTGAACCCACAGCTTGCAGTTCTAGTTTTATTAGAGTCTACCAATACAGCTGCACGTAAATTACCACAGCAACCTTCAAAAAGTAATTATTTACACTTTCACATTGCAAGACTTCCTTCAGTTGAGCGACATTGTTTTTCATGCCATTGCCAAACATGAAAGACCACCAAACATATGGGTTGCTGAAGGGTCTGTATGTTTTTTTTTTTTTTTTTTTTTTCTGCAAAGCACCACCTGCAAAACTCTACAAGGTCCTTTAACAACCTACTAAAAGCTATAGTGCATTACAGTGTTTCCACCATGCTACATTAGCATCTGCCGTGTGGCTCTGTTAGCTTGATGAAAATGTGTTGCTGTCACCGCTGACAGAACTCTCGCCCTGGGTTATCGACATCTGCTTCTACGGGTTGATGGGGATTTTAGCCACATCTTAAAAGTGGTAATGGAGGCCTTTTCCAGCTGTCATTGTCACTTAGCTAACAGTTGGGCCTCCTAACAAGCCCCATCCATCAGAGCTGCCATGAGCTGCTCCTCTCGCTGCCCTCTTTCTGTTGCCCGCCATTTCTCTCTCCTGTCACTGACACCTCTGCACATGTCGGCTCCTCTGTGTATATTATAACATTCACCGTTTAACATTGAAGCAAGTGTGCGTTTCATAGCTTAAGATGTATTTGGAAGAGAAATAAGTAACAAATTAGCTTGTGCAATCTAACATAATGTGTGCATGTTGTAGGTACATTGCGGTTGATTTATGGAGAGAAAAAAAATGCCATATATGAAATTATGTTGGACACAATATTTTTATGTTTTTAATAGGATAAATGTTTTTGAAAGAAGTTTCTTATGCCCAACAGCACGACATTTATTTGATCAAAAATACAGTGATATTGTGAAATATTATTATTTTAAAAATAAAATGTAATCCTGTGATGCAAAGCAGCCATCACTCCAATTTTATTTACAGTTTCATTATTATTACCAATATTAAAAGTGAATATAAAAACATTTATAATGTAACTAAAGCTTTATATTTCAAATCAGTTGTTAATTTGAACTTTCTATTCATCAGAGATTCCTGGAAAATCATGATTTCATGGTTTTCAACATTGATAATAATGAGAACCATTTTTATAATAATAAGTGAGCATCAAATCAGCATATTACAACCCGAATTCCAGAAATGTTGGGACGTTTTTTTTTTTTAATTTGAATAAAATGAAAAATAAAATAATTTCATATCACATGAGCCAATATTTTACTCACAATAGAACATAGATAACATAACAAATGTTTAAACTGAGACATTTTACAATTTTATGCACAAAATGAGCTCATTTCAAATTTGATGCCTGGTACAGGTCTCAAAATAGTTGGGACGAGGGCTTGTTTACCATGGTTTACCATTTTTTACTCCAGGACCGACGTTGCCTACCCCTGATATAGACTGTCAATAGTATTTTCTGAATATGATATTATGGAAAAATAAAAATAAAAATTACTCGTTGGCGATTTTGTATCATTTTTTATACAATTTGTTGTATACAATTTAATTTAGTTTAGTTTAGTTGTATTACTATTATTATTATTATTATTATTATTATTATTATTATTATTATTATTATTATTATTATTATTATTATTAACTAAACATGAAAGTCCACCCAGTGGGGTGTAAGCAGATCTAACAAAAAATTATGAAGTAGATTGTTTTTTTGAATTGGTATAAATTTGTACAAACAAAAAAAGTAATGTTTAAATATAACAAAACACATTTAGTTATTGTGTTATATTTGTACAACTACTTATTATTCATTAAAGAAAATCTGCAAAAACTGACCCATGCCGTATTTTGCATATCAGAAAGCTGTAATCCTCGGTAGACTACATTAGCAGTTCATCTCGGGTAATTTTTGTGCAAGCTCTCAAATTTGTGTTTTTACACAGGCGTGGCTTTAGTAAATCACTGACTGTGTGTATTGAGTACTAAATGGTGGAGTAGCTGTTAGTGAGGAGCTGATTAAAGGGGAACTTTGTGCAAATTTCATCAAAGTGTGGATAGTCTTCTTTTGGGACAGTCTTTTGAAATTTGGCTCCACTATGAAATGCCCTAAAGTACACTCTCTGTTCAGACTGAGGTCTTAATGCATTTCATGCCTTAATGCATTATTTTTCAGATTCATGAAGTTTGTTCTGTTTGCTCAGCTAAACCGAAGTACACAGTGTTCATCTGTTAAAAGTTAAGCATGCCTGCAGATTTATAATACAATATGTGTGCTTGCTAATAGCCCGTTGTAATCAAGTTTACATCAGGATTCTTTTTATTAAACATGCATGCGGCGCTGCCAACCATTACACCACTCGAACAACTTGGGCTTGTGTACCTTGCTCAAGGGCATGCTGGGAAACATCAAAAGATCCCCTGCTGAGCAACTACACCTTTTCCCAAGCCTAAAAATCTAGATACAGCAAAATTATGTTGTCGTTTTTGTAACACTACTGCTTACCTAACATTACAATTGTTCCATGGCAAAAAAAAAACAAAAAACAAAACAAAAAAAAACAGGATACACATTATAAAAATAGGTATAGAATATGACATTAGTAGAGCAAGAACTGAAGCTGTGAGAATGGAAAACACAACTTTTTAAATCACAAATTAATTAGTCTTTGTTTAGAATACACTAATGCACATGTCCTCATTTAGAAACTATATAAACCAAATGAATAGTACTAAAAAAAACAAACAGTCTAACTGGTGTACGGTTTAAAACTATAAACTGTACCAAGGGGCTTCTTGGTGGAGCTACTAATTTGCTACTTGTTTTGTAATGGCGTTTGTTCATCCGGTTTGCCATTTTGTGGTCACTGCATGCACAGAACTGAGAGAAGAGTGTGGGTCACCACAGTCTGATTGGCACAAACAAGCTGAATCTAAATGCTCATTAACCCAAGCCTCAATTCAAAACAACATCACTGCACTTAATTTGTTGAGCTGAAGAGGTATTTTCTTCACCTACACGTGGAGACACGTAGAGTACATACAGTATGTGCAGACTAAATTACCTCACTAAATTATAAGCCAACTTTCAATAAAAAACGCAAACATGTTTCACATCTTCACACTATCATGTGCATGTGATATGAAGGTAGAGGAACATTTCAGGAGAGAAAAGGGTGTGGAAAAAGTTATGAACAATTTTTAATGAGTTCCTGAGAGATTTTCAGACATGGCTTGCTTTTTCTTTACTTGATTTTATGAAATATATGAATATCATATTTTATCCTTTATATAGATCTATTTACTGGGTTTTTAAACTATGCCACCCCAGAACATGTTTCCTTGGTAATTAATTCCAATCATGTTCAAATGTCAAAGAAAGAAATATGGAGAAAAAAAAAAAAAAAAAAAAAAAAAAACATTAATTTTAATGCAAACAGTACATGGCAGACTAACACAACTGACTCACCAAACCAAATAAAAAAAAAAATAAAAAAATTAAAAAAAAAATTCCTGGGAATGTACAAATTTTATAATGTATTATTAAAATGATTTTTGGCAACACTTTAGAATAGGTAACACTTGTTAACTATTAGCTACGACTTTCCCCTCAATATATTTTTCATTTTCTGCTTATTAATAGTTAGTAAGGTAGTTATTAAGTTTAGGTATTGGGCAGGATTAGGGATGTAGAATAAGGTTATGTAGAAAAAGACATTAATGTGTGCTTAATTAGCCCTAATACATGACTAATATTCTAGTAATATGCATGTTAATAAGCAACTAATAGGTGTAACTGTAAAATAAAGTGTTTCCTGATTTTTCTATTGTCTTTTTTCCTGCTGCTATGATTGCTAAAACATCTAACAAAAACATTGCTTAAAATTCTGCAATGTTAATTGCACCAAATAACTTTTGAGGCGCAATCGGTAACAAGTCTAATTTACATAAAAAGACTGAGAATGGCTTAATTTGCATAATTAATCATGACACAGCACAATTTCATTTCAGCGCAGTTGGCGCCTGGTTTGCAGGTGCTCTGTGATTTAATACACAGGTTTTGTGCTGAAATACCTTGCAACCTTTACATGCATGTTTTTGTTCTGAGTTAATTTTGTACCATGCTTATTTATTGTCAGTGTGACATGTTTCTGTTTACTTTTTATATATTATCTTGTCAGGGCCCATTACTTTGTATCTCTATAAAATACAGACATCCATCAATGTCCAAAAATAATAGATAGAGCAATACAAAAAAAAGTGTTGCTTGGTCCAGTCAGCGGTGTTGATTTATAACTGGGGTATTAAGCTAAACATAATCTCAGTCTTGCTGCAGGACACTCAGTGATTTATGGACACTTCATCTGCCTGTAAAAACTGAAGCAGATATAGAAGAACATGTCCACCAACCAGGACAGCCTGATACACTCTGTGATGGACAAGATAATAACAGAAGTCCTCAGAGACTAGACACACAAACACAGTTTTTTACAGCCTATTCTACTATTGTATTGCATACTTTGCTGTAACTTCTGTGATACTATATATCTTTGCATAAAAACAAAATAATATCTGTTTTAAATTGTATTGTACATGGCAATATGAATAATGATGGGAATAATTGAACAAAGCAAATGTCATAACCAGCAATTTTAAGAGCAATCTTAAATAAGCGCACACTAGAAGCTTGTCATCTTTGATTTTCAGTCTGTGCTTTTTTAGTGCAGAAACATTTCAATTATTCACAGATACTACCAAAGATTTCAAAATATATTTGTAACCCATTTGAAATCTGGTTTGTAGTAGTTGCAGACACTACAACAGGTTTTATACCTGATTTTAAATTTAGCATAAAACACATTTGAAACTTAATTCAAATTTGGGTTGAAATGTTTTTTAAATCTGGCTTCGAACCAAGTTTGAAAATTTGGTAACACTTCAGGGAACACTTATTCACTATTAACTACAACTTTTCCCTCAATAAATTCCTAATTTGCTGCTTAGTAATAGTTAGTAAGGTAGTTGTTAAGTTTAGGTATTGGGTGGGATTAGGGATGTAGAATAAGGTCATGTAGAATAAGGCCTTAATATGTGCTTAATTAGTAGTAATAAATGGCAAATATTTTAGTTATATGCATGCTAATAAGCAACTAGTTAAGAGACCCTAAAATAAAGTGTTTCCGAAAATTTGGTATGAATCCTGTTTAACAAATCTAGCTTCAAACCTGTTTGAAATCTCATATGAACTGTGTTTGAATTCAGTTTGAAATCTGACTTGAAACTTCTTTTGAAATCTAGTGGAACCGGTTTGAAATTCCATATGAAGCTTTTTGAAATCTGGCTTGAAACCTGTTTGAAATCTCATATACAGTAAAGTGTTCAAATCTAGTTTGAAACCTGTTTGAAGTCTTGTTTGGAACTGGTTTAAAACCGAGTATGAATCCTGTTTAAAATTTGGTTTGAAAGCTGTTTGAAATTTAGTTTGCCAATGGTTTGAAATTTGGTATTAACCCTGTTTGAAATGTTTTTTGTTTGTTGTTGTGGAAGCTATTTAAAATCTGTTTTGATACCTGTTAAAATATCAAATGAACTATATTAAAATCCTGCTTGAAAGCTGTTTGAAATCTAATTTGGAATCATCTTGAAATTTGGTATGAAACCTGCTTGAAATCTGGTTTGAAACCTATTTGAAATTTCATATGAAATATGTATGAATCCAGTTTAAATATATAGCTTTCAAACAAGTTATAAATACAATTTGGAATAATAATAATAATAATAATAATAATAATAATAATAATAATAATAATTATTATTATTATTATTATTATTATTATTATTATTATTAATTAAACAATTAAAAAAAAAAAAACGCTACCAACTTTTCCTGTTCTATGTAAATCAGTGTAAAAACGACAAACCCTTCTTCCATGTTGTATGATGGCATGTTGTCAAAAATAAATTTTCCCCTTGTTACGTGTGTTTATGCACATTTGTTTAGGGATCAAAGCTTTAGTCAGTGGGGAGGATGATCTTGTAAGGCACAAGATTCAGTTATGTTGTGTACACACCAACACGTCAGAAAACAGAAACCAACAGTTTTTAAGTGTGCACAGGGTGACGATCTTCAGTCTTGTAGAGCTTGGCTTTACTTTGCCAATACACTTCAGCGGTGAGCTTTGAACAGTGAGAAACATGTAATCAAAGACTAGCAACCAATCTATAACACAAAAAAAAGTGGTAGGTCTAACTAAACAGATATTCCCGAACCCAGCATTTGAGACAAAGCTTGGGCCGTGAGAGCTATTAACCCCAACCATTGAAGCAAAATCTAGTGAAGGACTTCTCAGCACTAAGGCAAATTGGCCTTGCTTCCGAAAGTTTTGGACATACATCTCGATTATTGATTGTTGAGTGCTTTAGAACTCTAATTGCGGTGCAGCCTTGTATTTCTCAGACAGTAATAAGTTACACACAAGAATAAAGATGCATCTCCTAACATCGATTAGATGAAATCTACACCACCAGAATAATTAACGAGACAATGCATGAAGATCAATAAGCTATTTTCCTTCTAGCTGTTTGTTTATTTATTTATTTGTTCATTTATTTATAGTTGAGAAGAAAAGTGCTGTGGCTCCATGTTTGATCTTGTTTACACTTATTGATGCTCATCTGCGAGTACTACTGTACACTGTAAAGAAAAGAAAAATCTATATATTTGTCATGCTTTCCAGTAAAATCTAAAACAATAAAATGTACTTGAATGGTACAGTAAAATTGCATGAAAATGCATTTCAGAAGATTTAATATAAACAAACAAACAAACAAACATGCATACAAACTATTTGTCAATGCAATAAGACAAAATAAAAATAAAATAATACAGAAAGAAAAAACAAGCCTAATATTTTGAAGGGTGAAATATCTACAGGGATTATGCAAATGGCTGACACACAAAGCAATTAATAAAGTACCATTTTAAAAACTTGTGTTTAATAAAACTGATGTTTCCAGTTTAGTAAGACTAATAAAGTTTATACAAATTTAGGAAAAAAAAAAAGTTTGTATTAGTTATTACCATTCACATGAGAAACAAAAGCAGGACCTATTGCATCTTACACTTGCTTGTCTTATAATTTTTTTCTCGCTTGTTTTCGTCTTAATTTAGACAAGTTTGTTGTATAAGACATTGTAAGAAGTTTACTGCCAGATGAATGTTAAATCTAAAGTGATGAAATGTGTTACATGCCAGTCATTCCTTAGTTCCTAGTTTGTGGTGCAAAATGTTGTCAGTTATAATCTGGACAGCTGAAAGCTTGCTTGCATGTTATATAAAGCACATTTAGTCATCTTTTGATTGCAAGGATACATAATGCACAAACTGTTTCAGAGTTTGTGAGGACGTATATTGGCTGAGAAAAAACAAACCAACAGCCTGTCTGAGTCTGGCACCGCTTTCTTAGAAGAAAAACAGAAATGTTTTACATTCACCATCCAAGACCTCTTTATACATCGGATGATTTGTGTATACGATCAGTAAAACACCATACAAAATTACAACAGTAGACTGCAAAACTTTAGTTGTTTGAATCAAGGTAAAAATTAAAATGTGCAGACTTCCTCTGTGTAACCTAGCAACAGTGGCTTAGGAGTGCTTGACTTGACAGTTGATCAGTGTGTAGGAGCAGTGCCTCTTAGCAGTACTTTTGCACTGCCGTTTGAATTCCCGTGTCAGCACTAGTGAGACTTTTTGTTTGCTAGATTTAGAATAGGATCAGACAATGCAAATGTGCAATGATTCTTCTAAAAAATCAAGGGAGATTGCATAAGCTGTATATCATCAACAATATTCAGTGGCTCACTGTTATTGAGGTCAATTAAGCAATGTTATCATGAAATGTTAAATAAGGGGTAGAACTTTCAAGTTTGATTCCATTTATTATGCGTATGAGGCATGGAACTGAGCAATGCAACTAAAAACCCCGTCACCCTTTTTAATGATATGGCTGCTGACGTGGCACTGCCCTGTTGTACATTGTGCGTGACAAGTTATATCACACACTTGCAGCATAGATATCTTTCTTAGGGCATACAGCAGTGTTCTAGTTTTGTCGCATTGCGTTGTTTGGAGTTGTTTACATTCTATGAGAGTCCAATGACTAAATCAGGGATTTAATTAATGCGCCACATTAATACATATTTATTGTATCTAATAAATATAATATAATATAATATAATATAATATAATATAATATAATATAATATAATATAATATAAATTAAATACAGGGGTGCACATGTTTTTCAGTCCGGTTCTCATGAGAGCACCTGGAGATTTGGTTTGTTGCTCACACTGCACATAGTGTGACCCATTAAATATAACTGTAAAAAATATATATATATTTAATAGTTAAAAATAATTATTAATAAAAATAATGTAATTGTGCTTTATTTAATTAGGTTGTTTAAAATAGTAGTAGTAATAATAAGTCAAGTGTGATAATTGTATTTTTATTTAATACTATTTTTATTTTAAAAATATAATATTATTATGTAGAACACTTAAAAAAATGCAATGCTGATATTTTCTTTTTTTCTTTTTCTTTTTGACTTCTTTCTTTC
Source organism: Acrossocheilus fasciatus (assembly GCA_036784905.1). Taxonomy (NCBI): domain Eukaryota; kingdom Metazoa; phylum Chordata; class Actinopteri; order Cypriniformes; family Cyprinidae; genus Acrossocheilus; species Acrossocheilus fasciatus. The sequence goes on along the minus strand of CM071957.1, from coordinate 11,153,385 downwards.
TGATTGATTGATTGATTGATTGATTGGAATGTTCAGCATTGTCAAACCTAAAATCAGCAAACCTTTATTTTGTCGGGTTGCCGACGAGTAAGTATGCACTAGGGATGGGATGATAAATCGATTCGTGGATCGATACATCGCGATTTTCTTTCAAATTAATTATGAGCTTAGTTTTTAACATCAGATGGCACTGCGTGCTTTATAAACAACCATACTCTGCTTGCTTCCAGTTCTTTACACACATACACCACTTGAACCTAAAATAATCATTCATAAATTTCGAAAAGTTTAAAGCGAATTATATGAGTGTTCAGAGTGGGCTGTGTTTTTGTTAATTTTACATCATCAAAGCATAAAAGTCGAGGTGCAAGTACATTGAAACACTTACATTACTCAGCCGAAATGCACAAGGGCTCTTCTTCATGAGCATTTGAATGTGCGGTTAAAAAATAGCCTGGAGCCAATATGCTGTTAAAAACTAAGCTCAGAATTGATTCCAGAGAGAATTGCTATGCATTCGGAAAATCGCCGAATCTATCCATAAATCAAAGTATTGTCCTATCCATAATTGTCACAATTCACTAGGAAGCAAGGAATGAGGGAATGAGCCATTCTTCAATAACACAGTCTTTAATTATCCAAACACTCAGGGAATGTAGGAGACACAGGAACATGTTTAAGAACCGACAAAACTAACTGAACAGACTGTGGCTTTTAAACACAGGGCAATCAGGGAAAAACGAGACACACCTGGAATCAAATTAACACAAACAACATGAGGGATAAACTGGGTCACAGGGAGTAAAAACACACACAGACAGGTCCATAATCTTGACAAAATGCCCCCTCCCAGAAGGTGTGTCCTCGCGCCGTAGAAACTACATGGGGAGGGACAGGTGGGATCTTGGGAAGCGGCTCAGGAGGAGGACGGACACCCGGGAGGGGGCCGACAGACAGAGACCAGGGGGGCGGCGAAGGAGGGAGGAGCCAGGCAAGAGACAGGAGGGACCCAGAGCAGGAGGAGCAAAGCAGGACCCAGGCCACAGTCATGATGACGGCCCACGGTGGAGCCGACAGAGGGAGGAGCCATGGAGGAGGAATGGCCATCGAAGTGGAAGGAGCCCAAAGGAGCCGGTGTGATGGAGCGACGAGGCGCAGCCAGAGGAGAGGAGTCCAGAGGTGATGGCGGGTCAACGCCCCAACCAAGCCGGAACCGGAGGGACGAGGGAGCCCAGTGGAGCTAATGGATCGACGGGTGACGGTGGAGACCGGGCAAGCTAGGAGCCGAGGTGGAGCCGCTGCGTCTACGGGCCAAGGCAGAGTCCGGGCCTCGGAGGCTGGAGGCGGAGGTGAGGGATTCTCCAGCCACGGCAACGATGGAGGATGACAAACCTGCGGCGCTTGCACCGTACTGATGGTGGGCTGAGGGCGAGCAGAGTGGCTGCCAGATCACAGCGGTTGAGGAGGCAGAAGCAGGTGGGAGGGCGGCCATTTGTCAGCCTCCGGGCTTTCAGGGATCCACTCCGGGCTCAAAACCCACTCCAGACTGGGGGACAGGAAACGTAGAAGGGCTGGACAGGACCAGCGGGGATGACGAGAGAGGAGAGGGGGCAGTTCAATCTACAGATCAGTCTCCCAGTCTATTAAGTCCCCCAGTCTATTAAGTCCAGCAGTCCCAGATGTGTAATCAGCTCACCCTCAGCTGTGGTGTTGGGGGTGGAGCTCTACTCCGTGCTCGGACCATCCATGGCTGGCTCCCTCGTGGTGGGCACTGTTGCCGCCTCTCGCACTTGGTCTGACGGGTTGGGCTCAACTTCCGGGGTGATCCTCTGCTCAGTCGCTCGGGTTTGTGCTGGCTCGTAGATCACAGCGGGAATAGGCTCTCCATCATCGGTGGGCTCGGGCTGATGCTCCGCACCGCGGGGAGATGGTGGGCTGGGCTCTTGGTCGCGGTGTTCAAGCTTGCGTCATAGAATGAGCAGAGCGCGTCGTCCAGGTAGCTAAACACCGGAACAGTCCTGTATGGTCCTCGAGAGATCTGTCCCCGTGCTCCGGCAGAAGAAGATGGAATTTGGGCCGGACGAGGGGAACCAATTGGGTACAACGGAAAGAAATAATGAGAAACAAAATGGGGGGTACAAACGGAGGTAACTGTTTCGGTCGGTTCTTCTTTCACAATTCACTAGGAAACAAGGAACGAGGAGTTCTTCAATGACACAGTCTTTAATTATCCAAACACTCAGGAATGTAGGAGACACAGGAACACATGGGAAGACGTTTAAGAACCGACAAAACTAACTGAACAGGCTGGGGCTTTTAAACAGGACAATCAGGGAAGAACGAGACACACCTGGAATCAAATTAACACAATCAACATGAGGGAGAAACTGGGTCACAGGGAGCAAAAACAAACAGAGACAGGTCCATAATCCTGACAATAATATGCACTGCTGACTGAAGTGTGTCATAATGTCACAGCATTACATTTTGGCATAGCTTAATTTATGCTAGAAGTTCGAATCTTATACAGTATTACGCTTTGTCCTAACTACACACGACGTGACAAGATACCAGCGACAAGCAATTTGGGTGTCCACACGAGACATGACGCGAAACCGCGACGTGATAGAATCAATCATATATCTCAGTCAATCAGAAGCGTGCGTGGGCGGGCTCTCTCTGGAAGCGCACTGCACTCACAAATTTATAAGTTTATAATCAAATTCATAAATATTAAACCTTTTTTAACTTTGTTAAATGTTCAAACTGAGTGACTGATACCATTTTTGTTATGGAATACACTCCTTTTCCTTTTTTTTTTTTTTTTTTTTTTTTTGCAGTGAGATCACAGTTTTAACGTACATCTTTGCTTTTATTTATTTATTATATTATTATATTATATTATTTATCTACTGTTGCTTTCAGTATGGCTATAAATGCCATGCAATATGACATTCAAACTCACATTAGACACATTTAACTTTGAATATAGCACATAATCAATACCTGAGATTATTACTGTCATATAGTTTGTATGTTGTTGTTCCAGCCGCAACATCGCGGAAATAGAAGCCCTTTCTAAAATCGAAATTTTGCATATCGCCATCACGGCTAGTTAGGACTTTTATTTTATATTATATTATATTATATTATATTATATTATATTATATTATATTATATTATATTATATTATATTATATTATATTATATTATATTATATTATATTATATTATATTATGAACTTTAGCACCATTGCATAAGATTGTTGTGTTGATTATGTTGAAGCGTTGGAATACAGACTGGATTACTGCAGAATTACTGCAGCCCCAATTGTCATCAATCAACAACTAGATTTGATGAAGGACCCTGAGTGGCCCTCATAAATCAGAGTTTTTAAATGGGAAGGCAATATAGCATAATTTCTCCATAAATGCTGCTTCTGTTTGGGATAAATCACAGAGATACTAAAAAGCAATAACAGGTCTATGATGGCATCTCTCACTTCCTGTTGTTACCATTAGCAGAAGCTTGAACTGGGTCATCTTTAGCACCCTGGAGGTCGTCCCACTGATCTGTTTTTCTGCAGTTCTGGATCTGCATGGTCCAGGGAGGGGGCAATATCCTTTTAATTAAAGTCTGAGTAAATTAAAAAGTGGCCCCAGAGGGAGGGAGCTCCGCGGAGCATGACTAAAACAGCCATTAGCCCCTCCTACTGCCCCTGGTGATGTATATTGTGGTCCTCTGAGGGAGATGCTTATTGCTGAAGGATGCTCATTTGAGACTGAGGTTACATTAGACGCTGCTGTTAAAACCACTGAAGTAGGACAAATGGCAGGAACCAACGATTGACTTTGAATCTCAATAGCATCAGTGTTGATAGCACAACCACAATGAGATCTATGAAGATTCTTGTGGGATCATCAGTCAAAAATCAATATTTTTATGGCATGGTTGACCTTGCATTGCTAGATCTTTATTAAGAAATATTATGGTCAGGGTTCGGAGGGTTATTTTAAAATGTATTCTATTATACGGAATGTATCCTGGAAAATGTCAGTTGTAACATATTCTGTTAGATTGCATAAAGTAAATATCACAATCTACTTCTCCAACACTGCCCATATTTGCATTTATTGGAATCATATTTTATCCAGCTGTTTTCTGTATGTTGTATGGATAGAAACATTCTACTCTCTGAAATTCCCAAAGGGAAGTTCCTTAAAGGAATGGTTCACCCAAAAAGGAAAATTTGCTGAAAATCCACTCAATCTCAGGCCATCCAAGATGTACTGTAGATGGGTTTATATCTTTATCAGAACAAATTTGGAGTGAATGGGGAAATGCAAAAGCCACATATTTGTTTAGAGTTGTTTTGGACAATCTTTGCTTATAAACAGTGGTTGATCTGTGCATATTTCTCTCCTGATTCAGACAAGACAACCTATTCACAATAGAAAGCAATATTATGGATAGATGATTTTATTTTTATTTATTTTATTATTTGTTTTTTTTTTTACAAACATGGCTTTCATGTGGATTATTGTGATGTTTTTTTCTCAGCTGTTTGGACTCTCATTCTGACGGCACCCATTCACTGCACAGGATCCATTGGTGAGCAAATTATATAGTGCTAAATGAATCTAAATCTGCTTGGATGAAGCAAAAAAACAAAACAAAACAAAACAAAACAAAAAAAAAAACATCTTGGATGGCCTGAAGGTGAGTAAATGTTCAGCAAATTTTTATTTTGCGGTAAATTATTCCTTGAAATGACATCACTGTCACCTTAATGACCTTTAGGTTGTCTTCTCATAGGAATTCAGTAATGCCATCACATTCTGTTCTGTTACTCAACAATCCTTCTGGCAGTGGTCAAAGGATCAAGAATTGCTAACTTAGTTTTGCGATATTAAACTGGGATTATTTGTGTCTTCTACTGAGCGACATTTACTGCCCCCAGTCTCATTTGATTAATCAACTCAGGAGTCAAGGTTCAGTGCATGTCTCTAAATGAGATATCACAGTATCCTTATCTGTTCTCAGCTCAGTTCACAGGAGAGACTGAGGCACTGTTCAGATTATCTGCCACAGAGGAGGTTTTGTCACCAAGAGCTTTTTAGATCGATATCAGTGTGACACTTTATCATTCGATGAACATAACTAGACATATATTAAGCTATCACACACATTTCAACATGAAATTGGAGTGTCAAATCAATAGCTTTTAAATGACACAGCGCTGCATTTTTACCTCAGTTTATTCATGACATTCCATATTCTGAGCCTTATGAAATTGACTCTTACTGTACATCTTTATGGAGTATAGGCCTATTACACATTAATATTAACATGCCAAGGTCTTTCAGATTTCTAAAACAATCTGAAATTAAACACTAGAGAGAGATGTAGTAGACAATATGTAGCATATCTATGGCAGTTTGCCTTCAAACACACAACATGAAAAGCTTTTAAAAATATATTAGATGTTGCTCTTAGAAGACACTTAGAAACAAAAAGCTTAGTTGTGGGCACTGTTAATTTTGAGTCATGTCAGCATTGTTGCTTCCAGCAAATGTTATGGAGACAGAAAAAGAAAACAAGATTAACACTAAATGACTGTGCCATTTTACATATTAAATTTTTCTCTGGTGTTGAGGATAACAGAAAATAAGTAATGGTGCGAAAGACTGAACAGAAATCAGATTTGCATTTTGGCCCAGTTCTCTTCAGCAGTCCAGCTGAATTGTAAGTCTATCGCTGCTTGAATCTGATGGCTAACAGACTGTAAGTGGAGCAGCGCAGTCGTGTTTGAGTTTGTAACTATAGAGTGCGTCACAATGAGTCACTGCGGAGTTCAGGTCTGATGAAGGATCCTCTCTTGTCTTTGGTGTGAAATGGAAAGTGTGTGAATGGTCTCCCTCGTGCTGGAGAGGGATGTGCGATTCATTAGCGTTTGCGCTGTCGTTTCATGCCTGCTTTTCCCCAGACATGGCGCTGGCACTATTAGCCCTGGCTGAGCTGTGAATTCAGACTGCCAGGGCAGACTGACGGCTTGAAAACTCAAACTGGCTGATTTCTTTAATTAGCATTTTCCAGACATCACAGTATTTCTCGTACCTTCATTTACCAAGAACAAACCACACAGAGTTAATTATTAACACATTCTTGCACCACGCTTCTCAGAACAAAACTAGATTCAAAAATGCACTCTATCTCCCATTTTCTCAAGTTCTCTTCATGCTCTGTGAACAATGTACAGTATTCATTCATTCATTTAATTCAATTTCATTGATTTAATCAGGGACAATGCACATTAATAATACATACAATGTGAAATGCACCAGATTTAGCCAACACTGGCTAATTTTCATCCATAGTCCCTTTTGGCAGGTTAATGTTAAGGGCAAGAAGAAAATATAAACAAAAAATATTAATACACCAACTTAAGAACAAGAAGAAAATTTGAGCGCTCTCACTCCTTTTGTTGGTTTTGATTATATAGGACATGCTTTGTATATAAAATCATCCATTTGAGCTGAGTCCAAGACTGCGAGCTTCATTCCTTAATTAATAATTAAAGAGGCGTCCTAGTTACTGTTGACCCAAGGCGTCAGTCGCCCCGTCAGATTTAGTTGGCTATAACCGCTCCCTCAGAAGACAATGAAACAAACATGTTCAAGTGTCTCTTCTAACTGAACAGGGAGATGGAAAGAATACTGAGCTGTGATTGTTCGCTTACTGGAACCATCTTATGCATAGTATGCAATATACAAATAGGGGCCTTCATTATTATTCTCTCAGAACCACAAGGCATTTTATTGAGGAACAACAGTTACTATTTAATTGTCACTACAAGACAACACTTGTTTTTTTTTTTTTTTTTTTAAATAACATGTATTAGTACATTCTTAAACATTGCTCCAAATAACTAAGATTCCCATTTAAAGGGATGGTTCAAATTCTGTCATTAATTACCATAAGACCGTTCATCTTCAGAACACAAATTAGAATATATTTGATGAAATCTGAGAGCTTTCTGACCTTCCATAGACAGCAAGTGAACTAAGGCACAGAAAGGTAGTAAAATAGTCCATGCCATCAATGGTTCAACCTTAATTTTATGAAGCAGTGAGAATAGGGGCTTTCGCACCAGATGAACCTCTTCATAGTTCCTAGGAAATACCTGTTGGCGAAAATACCCATTTGTTTTAGCGTGTTCGCACCACAGGAACTAGAAACAGTTTTAGTTCTAGGAACTACGTTTGGGGGAACTAATTTCAGAATAGGGTCTAAAGCAGTTCTACCAGTGACATAAGTGTATGCTGGCCAAACGCATTCGAAACACTGGCTACCCGGCATTTTTTAAAAGCCATGCAAAACTATTTACTCCACGATCATGGGAAAACTGCGGTAACGGCATGTTGTCTGCAGCGTTTTGTTATTTTCCTCAGCCTCGATGATATGTAACAGGAGATTTAGTCAGATTTTCATACCATCTCCATTATCATGAAACCCACGACACACAACAAAAACAGTTCTGATCATGGCGTCCTCCATTCACTGGTTATTGACTTTTCTAAATGCCGCGAATAAAGATGTCGCTGTCGGCCACTTCAGAGTTCCTACCGAACTCAACTGCAAATGCAACCAGGAAAACGGCCCGAGGGGGAAACTGGTTATCTATGAAGCACCATGCTGGCTAGTTCCTAGAACTACTAATATTTTTTTGTGTGCAAGGACAACAAAAACAACAACTTAATTCAACGTTTTCTTCTCTTTTGGGTCAGTCTCCGCCACAATTCATGAGAGTACCACGACGCATACACGTGCATTTTTCTGCTTGCAAACAAGGTTCCACGTCAGAACGCTGGCTACTGCGTCAGCAGCACCACACACATATGTGGGTAAACGTGATTTCACATGCGTGGTACTGTCATGAACATGCATCTAAGTTCTCGTAGCTTCATAAAATTAAGGTTGAACCACTGACGTCAGATGGACTATTTTAACAATGTCCTTACTACCTTTCTGGGCCTTGAACATGGTAGTTTCATTGCTGTCTATGCAGGGTCAGAAAGCTCTTAGATTTCATCAAAAATGTCTTAATTTGTGTTAAGGTTGACTGTGAAAACACTTAAAGAATTAACATATCCATTAATGTCCATTGATGTCTGAGAGTATGTATCAGCATGTTTGTGTGTATTTGTGACATTTCTCCAAAGCTCAGAGTCAAATAAAAGGCTCCTGTTGTTTTGAGAGTCAATGGGGTTATACCTCAAGGACAGCTTGAGCCCATAATAAGGAACCCAAACTACTTCTATTAGACTCAAGGTGAAAAGTCAGAGGGTTTGATCAGTGAGTTTCATGCGTGTTTGCATACACAATGAAACAATTATAGGTGGCAAATCCGAGCATTTAAAGTTACAGTCCTTAATTGCAGAAATAGGGCCAATTGGGCTCCAGGAATTAGCAAAGTAATTGAAAACACATGTGTTGGAGGCAGCATAGACGCAATAGTGCTTTGTTATTTCTGTGTGCAATTTGTTTTTCAGCTGCACCAAAGACCTGCCAGCGGCTGCAGTCATAGACTCTGCTTTAAAGTTCTCTTAAAACAGCTTAATTTATAGCTTTACCTCAGATTTGGGTCTATAGCATGTCAGAAACAACTGAAGCTCAACCACCCATACTTTTACACGGCAAATGAAATCAGTCTTAATGAGTATTTGTATCTGGTTTTTCAGTAAAATATTGTTCGTGCCAAAAACGATACAATACTGTTTTTTTTTTTTTTTTTCCATAAAGTGACAACATTAGATTCCATTTATTTTTGTTACATGGATATAAAAAAAATAAATAAAATAAAATAAATAAATAATAATAATAGTAATAATAATAATAATAATAATAATAATAATAAATAACAAATGTATTTATTTATTGAGTGTAACATTAGAATTGTATTGATGGTGTTTGCATTGCAGGCTTTTTGTTCAATACTCATGATCAAATTGCTAAAAATAACAAAAGAGCTCTTGTCACTGTACATGCAATTTAGCAGATGAAGCTCTAGCTTTGTTTTTCTTCTCTTTTTATCATTGCACATATGATGTAGACAACATGTCATGTGATCGTCCTCATCCATCATTTGATTGAGGTTAGCTGGAGAGATTTAATTACGTGTACGCTCATTAAAATGAAAAGCAATGCCTGAATTAAATATTTAGTATCATTTGGATCATGTACTCTATTTGGCTACAAATTGAAAGTGAGAGGCTAGGCATTTCAGCACAATTGGATTCATCTATCTGATCTATTTACCTCGAGTGAAGCTGTTGTAAAGGGTTGAAGATAGGGCATAGTTTCCGAACCCTTTCTGAAGACTGAAGACTGAAGCAATCTCTGCTTAGAGCTGGCAGAAGAATCCAAGGAAAATGGAAGCTGTGTCCTGTTTCGTCCACCCCAAAAATTGTTGCTAAATTGCAGAGAGATGACTGTATTTAGGGGAAAATGGAAAGGTGAAATTATATTCTCAGAGCCCTTTCCAGCAGCTGGACTTGTTATCTATTCTCTTCTGACTGAAATTTTGAGATGATTTTACAGGCTGATCTAAAAATGTGTGGCTGGAAAAATAGGTCTCGGTTAAGTGTACAGCTTATGGATAAAAACCTATTCATCACCTACATTCTCTCAATACAAAACAGTTCAACAGACACTTATTTTACATGTTGAAGAGATGCTGAGAAGGACATCGACTCCATAATACTCATAAAAGTGTTTGATAACAGTATTAAGGTTGGGAGACCAAAAATTACAATGGATCGCCTACAGGATGGATATAATAGTGTCCAATAAATGTAACAAAAAAAATAACTGCTTTAGGTGGTTTTGTTTTTATACTCACTTTGTGCCTGAAAAATTGATTATATGCACGGTTAGATAAGCCATCTTAGTCAAGTGTTAAAAAAAATGTGTTCATGGCTATGAAGGTACGTTTTTGATTATCAGTAATACCATTATGATATCACTTATGATATATCATTGTCATCTAGGTAATGTTAACTTAAACAGCTACCATAGTGTTTATTTATCTGCCTTTAAATGTACTATTACATGTCTAGGTACTCTCCTGGGATTACCAGGCTTGGCATATAAAATGCTATGTTGTTAAATGACATGAAACTGTATGTTAATGCTGCTATCATTATTTATGGTGTTGCAGTTTCTCAGTTTGAAGAATGAGGCAGGAGAGGTTTATGTGAGGTCTCGAGAGTCTCTACCTATAGGCCTATACCACAATATCAAATGACATTTCACCCGGAAGTTTACAACTGGATTATCTATATGCGAAGTTCTAGAGTACCCTCCGTGCGTCAATTATTTATTTATTGACTCCTCCTTTATTTATTGACTCCTTTGCTTGAATTATTAAAGATTATTTTGTACTGTACTGCATGTCTGTGCTCTTGTTTTGTAGACTTTTAGTTTGCAGTTCTGTATTTTTCCTGTTTCCCACTCATTATTTTTCTGATTGTCTGCACCTGTGTTTTGTTAGTCGGTTAGCTCTTGTGTTTCCAGTATTTATCAGGTCTTAGGCTGCGTTCCAGTCTTTTTTTTCTTCTTTTTTTTTTAATGCCCTTTACTCGCAAACTTCCCTCTGTCTCGTTTACTCGGATGTACATCATTGGTTACACTGAATGAGTGCCCACTACTGGTGGAAGCCTTGCAATGGGCTGAGCTCGAACATCCTAAGCCCTTGATCACTTAGAATCCGCTATGGAGTTTGTAATTTATATTTTGGTCCCACTTTATATTAGGTGGCCTTAACTACTATGTACTTACATTTAAATTAATCATTTGATACAATGCACTTCTTGTGTACATAAATGTTTTTACATTGTACTTATATTTTTAAAAATACCTATATGTACTTACATCTGTAATTAATTTCTGTAATTACAATTATAATTACACTGTTGACCCATCCCTTACACCTGAACCCACCCTTAAACCTACCAATACCACCAAACCTGTCCCTAACCTTACCCGTATCCCACCTCAATAGCAGCAGAAGTGTGTCGCAATACAGTATGAACACAATAAGTACATTGTACTTATTTTTTGATGTAAGTACATAGTAGTTAAGGCCACCTAATATAAAGTGTAACCTATATTTTTATAGAGTTGTTTGGGGTAGGGATAAATTAAACATGATCTGCGATGATATCATAATCGTGTTGCATTGTGGTCTATGGAGCAGTCTGAAGTGTGCATATGAAGCAGACTTGCTTCCTTGGTCAAAATCAAGGGGTCGAGGGTCTGTCCATATAAACATCCCTCATCCAGGAAGTTTGTGAATGCTTGTCTAAAAGTGGAGTGGAACACAGTCTTGGTCTTTAATGGCTGTTTTGTTTATATTTTTGTTATTATATTAGTAGACACTGAATTTGGATTGTACTCTTGTACTCTTTTTCCTTTTTTTATTCCATGGTGGAAATGGGATTCCAAATACTACATATGAGATTGCAGAGTTTGTCCAGATTTTGATGACAAATGTAAATTCAGTTACATATTATAAAATGGTTATATTTAAAGACATACAATTGTTTTTTTAACCTTCACTCTCTCTTTTTGCATTAATTCCTATTATTTAAATAATAAAAAGACAGCACAAAACTTTTGGACTTAAAGCTGACCAAAAATGACTTTCATTTCAGATCCATTTCTCAACCAACTCTTCAGAACATGTTGGATATATTGCACAAGTAGTATGGACCTTTTATATGATAATTTTATGATGTTTTTGAATCCTGTTTGATATTTGAAAACACCAGTCTCCATTTAATTGCATTCAACAGTTTTTTTTTTTTTTTTTGTTCTTCTCTTTTTGTGCTAGAAAAAGAAACTCATGCAGGTTTGGAAAGACATGAGGGTCTGAGTAAGTGATGACAGAAATTTCAATTTTGGAAGGAACCGTCCCTTCAATGGCAGCATAAAATGATTGTGTTTTTAAGAACATGGACTGATGTTCTACAGTGATGAGAGAGCATGTAACTTACAGCTTTTATAGAAAAAAGGCACATTGGAAAGATGATGATGACAGATGAAAAGAGCTGTGCACAGGGGGAAAGTCTTTTGAATTGTTCAGAATTCAAGCCAATCTCAATGTATTGATTAAACAGATGTGACTGAAGATCTTGAGGTGGGAAAGCAAGAACACAACATTATGAAGATCTTGTACTCCCACACAAGCTCTTCCAATGCCAAGCCATATTAGATAAGTATATTTCCTCAGAACCCACATCAGGAAATTCGGTTTCTAGCAATACAGAGTTTTTAACATGGACATGTCCAGGTCATTGACCTACACCCACCTCTGCCACTGAAGAAATGTTGGCTCTCTCTGGTTATTTGAATGTTTCTACCATTTTCCAGAAGCTCATCCTCTTAAATACTGCAGTAAACTTTTGATAAAAGCAGTTTATGTGCGCTTGTGCTCGTTGAAATGTCCATCTGCCATGTTTTCAAAATGACTACAAAGTATATCATGGCCTTGTTACAATTCCTTTCACTTTGCTTCATAAAAATGTAAGAAACTTTCAATAATAAATAAAATCACTAATTGGTCTTTTAACTGTGGTGTTCCTCTGCGATGTCAGATCAAACAGAAGCAGGTTTAGCTAACGTGTGTTGTTTAAACCATGGATCCACAATTTATTCCCATTCACTGAAACATCAAAAGTTTAGAGTGATCTGCTGTTCCCTATTTTATTGTTATTTTAAACCAATAACTGCAGATATGACAAGACATCCTGGTCTCCTTCATCCAGTTCTCATCTAGTCGCAGGTGTTTTGTGGAATCATGTGAGGCTCTCTGGCATTTGTCATGGATTCATTACCATCTGTAGCTGAGAGATTTGTTTACCAGCTGATTCTCCGGCAAACCATCACAAGGGCTAATGGAGGCATCTGACAACAACGCTTCTACAGAAAGCAATTTGATTAGTCCACAATATCATTTTCATTGAGGCGCATTTATCAAAATGTCTAAAATGATGATTGTCGGCCAAATAATGTGATTATTTAGACATTCTAATATCTCACCGTGAAACATCTCAATCAAAACCAACGGAGGAAACACGCGACTGTGCTGTGATGTATTATAGCACAAAGCTTTTCCATCATAATTGCAGTGTCTGTCTGATAAACAAGATTAGATTTTCAAAATGAGTTTAAGGCCTTGTTTGATGATAGCATTCTCATTCCCTCAGTCCTCGACATGTCAAGACAACCCAACGTGCTTTGGAGAAATTGACTACGCCTCTTTGAGACGGAGGTCTCGCCGGAGAACACGTCTGACTCTAGCTCAATAAAAATCAGTGATGGGATTACGCATTTCTGATGTGTATGAAATCACCTCTCTCGAAATGCTTCAGGCTCTCACACACACAAGGACGAAGTTAGTTCATATTTTAATAAAGGATGTGTAAATGGCAGTTCTGGAATGGTAATGAGACTAATAAATCTTTGAAAAATGAATCTCAGGTCACTGAAAATTACTGTTAACTAACTAATTATCGTTTAAAGATCAGTTAATTGATTTGCAGGCTCCATATGCTGTTTTGAGCTGTACTTTGTGTGAAAGGCTGGTCGGATCTCACTTTAGCTTCATTGAGTCGGATAAATATGGCTTTGGTATTGATTTCAAAGGCTGATTTCAAAGAATCGGACTCCTTTGCTTGAGAGATATAAGATGATATGTGTTGCCATCTCATCTGGAGCACTTTTTCATTTTTATTGATTTCCATGAAAAGACTGCCAGAGCAAAATGAGTCCAGCAGAAGACTGGCATGGAGAAATACACATAAATGGACATGGATCATGGTTTATTATCTATCCGTGATGTGTAAATTGAAAAGATCAAATAAGTTTGTGGTGGTTTCACTAAAGAGTTGTACAACGTTTGTAGTATTATTATAGTATACAAAATAAAATTGCATTAAAAAAGTCTGGCAGCGGTAATTCATCAAATGAGGACCAAATAATGAAGAAGGGTGTAATAACCAAGCACAGAAGTGTGGCATGCATCTGAACACATTAGTTTGGATCACAGTTGTGTATATGATGTTGTAAAGTAGGCCAAATCTTGGTAGTCTGCCGCATCCTCAGAATTACCATTTAAGATGGGAAAGTGAGCCATGCAAATTTTTTTAGGAGGTGGCAATTCCACTAAAGCATGTCTATGGTCCAGAAGCCAGGAGTTTAATGAATAATGAAATCAGAAAAATAAACATAAATGTGGGAATCATGAGTCAGTGTGTCTGGACAAAGAGTTTCCACTCAGCAGAGGAAATGGTGTGGTGTTTAATTTCACAGACCAGACTCAAGATATATGACCACATCACCACAGAATATGAATATGTGAGCTTTTTATGTAAAAATGCATATCTAGAAAGCCAGGACATTCACATGCAACAATAGCAGATGTGATGTTTTGGTAGACACATGATCTTACATTTATTAAGATCCCTGTTGAAAAGACTATCTTAAACCAGCCTGAGGTTGTTTGCTGGTTTTCAGCTGGCCTAAATAGTCTCCCAGTTTGGCCATGGTGGTTTTTGCGGGTTTACATGGTCGGTCAAATGGTCTCCCTGACTAAACGGCAAGTTTTTTTTTTTTTTTTTTTTCCCTTCTCAGCAGAGATGCAACTTCTAGTAGCCTACCATTTCAAGAAACACAAAGGAGCTAAGATAACATTTATAGACCCCCAACACTTTTTTCAGTATTTTACTTTAAATTGAATGTACTATTAAATGCTGAAATTAACATTCACAAATATTATTAAACACTAAAGAAGTATTGTTTACAGTTTTCATCAGCTCAATTAAATTTCCATTTCTCTGATGATTTAACTTATGATGATTTAACATCTGATGATGTCACATATATATAATTGACTTTGGCTATTACACTTTGTTTTTGAAGTGCTATGAGTCTCAATTCTTAGACAAGTTAATAATGCTGAACACATCTGTCATTCTAAGGACGTTTCCCAACAGTTTTAAGACAAGGAGGTGCAGACTCATGGCAGATGCTGTATCTTCTCCAATGATTGACAGCATAAAGGTGGATTGTGCCTCAGTTGAAAGCTGAAGAATAGTTTGAAATGAGTCTTCTGTCCTACATTACAGGGCACATGATTAGACCAGACAGACAGTCATATCAAGCCCAGAGATCAGGAGCTTTAATCACGGCTTCTGCAAAGACGTTGGGAAAGCCTTTCGTTTGAAAATGGTATTTTCAACAGCATTATCATTTTAGCAGATAAAATGTAGACCTCTGAACTGCTTGCGTGACCAGAAATCAGAAGAAGAACTGAAGGAGAGTCTGTCAGTGAACTGTCACTTCTGGTGTTCCTTGTCTTCTTTGGCAACAGGACCTAAAACTTTTTACTGTGAGGACAACAATATATAATGACAGTATGTCCTACAGCTGTTTTTTTATGGGCATTAGTGGTCAAGCCTCTCTAATTAGTGATCTAATCCTTCCTGAAATATCCTAACAACAGCGACACAGTGGGGTGAAACCAATATTTGGCTGGTTAGCATGGGCCTCTTAGCACCTGCTGGTAGATGCTGTTACTACATCATTCTGGAGTTAAAAAGCACCTTTTACATTGACAATAGAAACATATTTTAACAAATTATTATTATTATTATTATTATTATTATTATTATTATTATTATTATTATTTTGAAAACAATATATTAATATATTAAAAATGTAAAGCCATGAAAATTTGTTGTGTTTTTTGTATTTTTACTTATTTTTTTTTTTTTATATCAGAATGATAATTTAGGATGGGTTTAGGACTGTTTATTTATTTTTTTATTTTTTTTTATTATTATTTTTTTTTTGCCATTTACAGGTCAGAACAGTGTGTGTGTGTGTGTGTGTGTGTGTGTGTGTGTGTGTGTGTTGTTCATCCTGAACAAAAATAAATGCATAAACATAGGTGCATGAAAGTAGGGTTTATCGCTAAGGATGATTAAGATAATTATGGGTGAACACATTAAGATCATTGGAGATAATTATGGGGGTTCGTTCATAATTTGAAAAATCTAATTAGAAATTTTTAAAAGGACGAGAGAGCATAAGAAACAGTGCTCACAACTACGGCCTCTGCTTCACCCTTTAAAAAGGTATAATAACAACCCACAAAATGCATTAATTCAATCAATACCTCCTTAAATGGACAGTTAGATTAATAATAATAATAATAATAATAATAATAACATGTTGTATAAGAATGGCAACCTTTTAATGATCATAAAACACCTCATGCTGAATGATTTTCTTTCTTTCAAAGATCAATTGTTTTTGCAGTCAATTGCTCTGCTTGAGAATTTTTATTATTTATTTATTTATTTCTCCAGAGAAATAAATCTCCAAAGTAGAAAGAAAATCATACAGATTCGGACCGGCTTGTTGATGAATAAATAATGATAGAATTATAATTTTTGTTTTATCTATTCCTTTAAACTAGAAATAATGCATGTTGTCATCTTGAGCAACTCATACATTTCAGTTAACATCAAACCATTTGCTTAGTCTTATCATGTGACTCAGTAGTTTGAAAACAAGCAGCACCATGATTCTTCTGAAAACATTATAAAAAAAAAATAAATAAAATAAAAACACATCTGGCAACAATTCAAAAGAACCTTTTACCAACATATTTACAATATTTTGTATTAAAGAAACAGATGCGTTATATATTATAGAACTGACTTGTTTTCTGAAGCTATATAATGATTCACAGGCATTGCCTCATCAAGTACAAAGTAGAACAAATGAGGTAGAGAAATGAAAGTTCCTGAGCACTGGAAATATGAGCAGTTAGTTACTGAGAGTCAGGATTTGTGTCCATCACTATAAGCCCCTGTCCTCTTTGTTCTGTAGTGATTTTCTTTTTAAGTTTTAAAGTCCATACCAGACTTTCCATTTGTTGCGTTGTGTTATTAGCTGCCTCACACTGACTCAGATGCTCCTGCTTCAGACTGGCCTACTAATGTAAGTACATTTCGTGTACATTTTGCATGACTTGTATTGTGACTTGGCATGTGGCACGTCTTACAAGAGGTTGAGAAACAACGACCTCCACCACTGTATCAAAGGGCTTTTGCTTAAAGCCTGGAGGCACCCGAAGTCTTACAGGGTCCCACATCAATCGACTGACAGGAAAAGAAATTCAAAACCAAATGTGCATCTTGGAGGCTTCTCCCCCCAAACACAAGTGTTCGATTGGAATGTAAAATAGTTCCATCGTGAAGGCAAAAGTACAGGAATTCTTTAAAAACACAGACATCACATTTCACGGCACTCACATTGGTGCATTATTCCCTGGCCGAGAGAGTCAAACTTCATTGACGTTACGGGTGAGAGAATGAAAATAAATAATAGATAAATGTCTGCCTGACTAAATGATGGTGTTTGGATTATTTGTGCCCGCCAGTTCAGTGAAGCGGAAAATAGAAAATCTGCCTCGTAGGGCAGCGCAGGTTTAGTTGAACAGGAACTGCAGGTTCCCAGGAGCCACAGGGAGTCACCTCAGCAAAACACCTAACCAGAACGGCAGAAGCAGCCTGCAGTGCTAATTATAATGCACTGGAACTCATCAGAAGCAGAGCGCTTAAAACTCTATTCGAGGTATGGTGCTATGATGATGCACCACTTTATCCCTAGAATGTTGTTTTTTTTCCCACAACATTTAACATAAGCTCATTGAAAAAAACAAAAAGAAAAGTACCTCTACCTTTGCTAGAAAGAAAAAAGCTAGAAAAAACATACCTATACTATTCACTGCAGTTTTTGAAATTAACACTCAGCACCTTTCCACTCAAATGATCACAAGGGCAGATTCTTAATTAATAAAGACTTATTTCTGACTAGATAAAACAGAGAAAAAGGCATGTGGTGGTCACTTTTACCATAAACTTCAACACCCATAATGCACTTATGATTTTAGCATCTCTCATTGTCATTGGGTTTACAAAAAATGCATAAGGTTGAACTGTAGTTTAAAAAAGGCCCTTGAGCCATCAAACTCTGTCATATGACATAAAATGACACATATCTGGGTGCAGGCAACACACAGAAAGAGTTGTTTATTTATGTACTATACTGACTCAGCGGGGACACAACGTATAAGACGTTGATATTTGGTTAAATTTTGGTTGAGACGTCGGGTGACCAAAATTCAATGTCCAATACCAACATCAGCTGAGGTTGATATTTGTTGTTTTTAGGTTGTGTAACCAAAATCCAATGTTAAGCCAATGTCAATTTGGTGTCAAGTACTGATGTCAATCCGTTTTTCATTCTCAACCAAAATGCAGCATCATGTCCAACATCAACCTGATGTTATATTAATGTACTGTGCCTGCTGGGTGACATACAAAAAATAAAATAAATAAATAAATAAATAAATCATTTACAATTTATCCTTCAAATTAAGAAAATTTGAATTCTTAGGTTAAGGATACTAGTGAAATATGGGTTGCAAAAAAAAAAGAAAAAAAAAAGGGGTCCACTTAAGGTACTTTAAGGTTGTCTTTAAGTATTTTTCATTAATTGCTTGTGTTTCCTTAAGTTCTTTGTGTTTTGCAGCAGTCTTTAGTAACCATTTCACCCTTTAAAAAAAATAATAATAATTAAATAAAAAAAAATAAACTAACTTTTACTATTATTTTTTTTTGTATCCGGGTCAGTTCAGGACCGTAACAAGTACGTACAAATAAAATGAAACTGAAAAAAAACAAGTATGTTTTCTTATTTTTTTCATCAATATGCGCTTGAATTAATTAGACTACTTGTCTCATGCCAGGCTTTCATCTTGCGTGTGTCTTGGAAAAAAAGTTCCCACATGTATATTTTCATCATGTGATGAGGTGTCAGTCACAATCAAGGAATCTGTATGAATTACCTTCAGCTGTTAAACACAAAAGAAAATATTTTGAAGAATGTTGATAACTAAACATTTTTTTTCCCCATACAAGTCAATGGCTACCGTCTACTGTTTGGTTACCAGCATTCTTCAAAATATTGTCTTCTGTGTTCAACAGCTGAAAAAAATTAATGTAAGTTTGGAACAACTCACAAAGTGAGTAAATGATGACAAGTTTTCATTTTTGGGTGAACTATCCCTTTAAATCCCTTTTAAAAGGATTAAAAACTGTTCCTTTTATCTAAATGGCATGAGATTTTGCATGGTTGTCAACACTTGGTAGCTCTACAAAAAATAAATAAATAAATAATTAACCTAGTTTGATATCTGGATGTATGTTAGTGTGAAAAAAAAGTCTCTTTCAGGATGTTTCGGGTCTCTGGGACCCCACATTGAAATTAATGGGGAAACGATCAAATCTATGCTTTTTCTTTTTAATTTGTCAAATAAAATAACTAAATCCACCACAATACAGACCACAAAATATACAATAAAAAAGGGGCAACCCTTCCACACGTTCACAATGCAGAACGATTATACTCGCACCCCTCCCACCCCCACCCCCACCCCCCAAAAAACACACACACACACACACACACACCCCAAGAAAAAAACACCCAGATATCAATTAGAGACTATCAAATATTGAATTGTTGTTACATATTACTCAGTTACAATGCAGACAACACACAAAAACTAAAGGGGTGACACCACAGAACATCCAAGATGGAGCAAAAACACACGACCCCCACCCCACCCTCCAACGCCCCACAAACCAATAAAACTTACTCATAAGAAATAAAAAATTGACATGACATGAGTGGCTCTCTCTTACATAATTTGTCAAATAAAAATCAGCTACAATGAAAAACACACACAGAAATGATGGAGGGACACAGAATAAATGCAAACACACACACACATACACATACATACACACTAATACACACATACAACACCACATACGGGTTTGACTGTAATCGTGTCACAATTGCAAAGAAATAAAAATAAAAAAATAAAAAATAAAAAAGATATTTCAGTACAAAAAATACTCAACTTTGACAAAGAGTCATTTTATATTATTACAATAATGATTTTATAATCTCTTTATAAATCTAAAAAAAAAAAAAAAAATATGTAGAAATGGCAAATGAGCCATTGAGTATCTGGAGGCTGTAGTTAAAATTTAAGTTTTTTTTTTTTTTTTTTTTTTTTTTTTTTTTTTTTTTCAAATAGATGCAAACAAACAAACAAAAAAACAAAAAAAGGAATAAAAAATGTCACTAAACGATGGCACATCAAATAGCACATAAGGGTTATGTCAACCACTTAGGGGTTTAAATCCAACCTATCTCTGATTTACTTTTTTAAAGTGCAGTGTTCATTAAAATACATGTTGTATTGCATCTACTGAGATCCTTTGAATGCTGATAGTTTAAAGGCATGTTTAACAAATGTTCAGTGTTTAGTATTCCCAGCATGATAACAGAAGTGAGGGTGTCTAGGGGTAATGTGGAGTTAAAATCCCTCCCTGGGATCTCACAGCATCTTTCTTCCCTCAGTACTACAATTCTCAGCAGCAGAAGCTGAAAGTAGCAGTTTTCCAATATCTTGTCAGCTTCCTCTGGTGCCTTGACCAGACTGAATTGGCAGGCTATTGGATTCAAGCCTGGAGCCTCTGCCCCTGCTTGCTGTCTTTGATGCCTTCAATTCTTCTTCTTCTTCCTCGTGAATCTTGTGTTTATATATGCCTGTGTTGATCACTTCAAAACTGAGACAGCTCGTGTAGTGATAGATCCTGTCCTGTTGGAATTATTGTGACTGCCTCCTCATATGTCAACACCGCCCCCTTCATCAGTGCCGCCCTGTTCCTTCGATCGCTGCCAGTTCCTGAATGTAATGGCCATGAGAAATGATTTATTCCCAGTCATCTCATTGGCAGGTTGGACATTTAGACCATTTAGACCAAGGCTTTTCAAACCTTTTGATACCAAGGACCCACATATTACGATTTATAATATTACAATGTAGCTATATTATTTACATTTACAGAATAAAGACCCATTTACTGTCTGAGAAAAAAATAATGTTTCCGAAGTTAAATATGGGCTATTATATTATTATTGTGCTAAAGCCAAAGCAAATTATTGAAATATTATATGGAAACTATTTACTTTCAGTTAAGATTGGTTTTCTTCACACACTATTGAAGTTAAATATATAAACCTAATGATATACATTTTTAGTTAAATTTAAATTAATTTGTATAGCATTGTTCACAATAAATATTTTTTCCTGAACTGTTTTAGAAACAATACACCTAATACAAACTACACAAGTTATTCTGGAATCAGTGTTATTTATTTATGTATGTATTTATGTACTTACTTATTTACTTACTTATTTTTCAGTGAACTTTTTATGGTTTTAGTTTTAGTAATATTGTTTTTTGCTTTTGTATTATTATTATTATTATTATTATTATTATTATTATTATTATTATTATTATTATTATTATTATTATTATTATTATGTATTTAGTTATTTAGTTATTTATTATTATTATTATTATTATTATTATTATTATTATTATTATTTAATTTAGCTTAATTGTATTTAAGAATTATTATTATTATTATTATTTAATTTAGCTTAATTGTATTTAAGAATTATTATTATTATTATTATTATTATTATTATTATAAACATTCTTCATATTTATAAACATTAACAGCTTTGAGTGTCCGCTTACAGCCTCGTGTTTCAAAGAAAATGCAATATTGTTAAAATAATGTTTTCTAACATTGACAGGTTAAACATTTCTATCATTCTTTGAAGAATCAACCTACAAATATACTTATGAATTGTGTCTGCATATTAAGCTGGAATTAGCTTAATACGATGTATTTTAAAACTTATACTTCATCTAAAAAAAATGGTTCTCCAAGATCTGAGGCGACAATCTCTTCAACTGTCTCGCTCACCCCACCAGTCCATAAATAAGACATCTGATTTCACAGCAAAGACGCCGTTGAAGTGTTGACAAACTAGAGAAGTATCATGTACAGGTGGATGAGTGCGTGAACAGATGCAGCCTTTTTCCTCAGGCATTGATCTCCAGCCAGTGTTATTATGAGTCCATGCTGCTGAGCGTTCGCCAAGCTGATCTGGAAGCAGGGGATGCCTGTAGTGACAGACAGTGATCTTGGTCTCCTGTAATGAGCCACACTGGGAAGCCGGTTATGTGAGTTTCCTCTCTGAAAGATCCCTGCGAGGGTTTGTGTGTCTATGTGAGCTAATGAAGTAAAGCAGCCACAGGCAGACTCACACTTCTTCAGCTGCTCAATCTCTCCACATTATCCTCCAATAATCCTCAATTCCCGTCTCATCACTAGTGGGAGAACCGACCCCTTTACCGATCGTCTTTGTATCTGACTCACAGACGCACTCTGAGTTTAGAGGATGCCAGTCTATTAGGATTTCCACCTTAATGAATCTCTAAACAAGACAAGCGTACACAAAAGCTTAATAGTAACAATTTGGATTAGCCTTGTCTTCCATTCTATCAGAAGTGAGGGAGTATTTTGTTTCAGGGGCACTGACTTGGCCAGGCCAACAGCGTTCTGGGGACCTGAAAACGCAAAGTGAAAGTTTTTGAAAACCTTTCGCGGGTGGGGGGTGTAATGCAATCTCTTTTGCACGCGAAAATGTGGAATGGCTTTTGTATGCGCGCTCACAAGCCTGCATCTGCTTGCGAATCGCCCTTACGGTAGCCTACTTTGATAGGCTAGCTACATTGTTTCAAGTCAGACACTGATTGATCTGATCAAATCGAACACAACTTTATCCGTTCTGCAGACAGTCATGCTCCTCCAATTAATTATTTGTTAACGGTTTAAATAAATACGACCGTTAAGAAAACTGAGGGGGCAATGCCCCCTTTTGCTCAACCCCCCACCTCCCTCAGCGTCAGGCCTGGTTTATCTCCAACCCTAATCAAACACACATAACAAGCTAATGAGGGTCTTCAGGATTAGAAGAAAGTCACAGGCAGGTTGCTCAAGGTTGGAGCTAAACTCTGCTGGAAAATGGATCTCGAGGGCCAGAGCTGAGAACCCCTGCTGTATATATTCACATATAATTATCACAAGACAAACATGAAGTAAATAAAGTAATAAAATAAAACATTCTGAAGCACAAGCATAACAGTCATTAAGGTTTTTAATGCATATTCAACTATTTAGTCATCTGCCACAATAATAGGGTAATCCAGCCCAATCTCACAGCAATTCATACATATTTTAAGAGGTGGCTAATTGGTACGAATTCGTATGACCTCCCTCGTACAAATTCATACGATTTTTGTTAACTCTAAATAAATAAATGTTTTACGAGTTGCCAATTCATATGAATTTGTACGAATGACCTACACCTAACCCCGCCCCTAAACCTACCCGTCACTGGGGTTTAGACAAATCGTACAAAATTGTACGAGTGAGGTCTTACGAATTCGTACCAATTAGCCACCTGGTAAAATACGTATGAATTGGTCGTGAGATAGCATTGGGTAAACAGTCCCATCAAAATATTACTATCATTATTATTGAGATAAAACTTTGCAAAATGATTGCTTTGCACATCTGTTGCACGTCTGTTTTTCTATCTGTCTGTCTATCAAATTACCAAGTATGTCTTAAAACTGTGGAATAATGCAGTTTAGCAAAAATGCATTTAGCCGATTTTGAGGAACTGGCTAATGTATCTAAATTATTGATGTTGCATGTTATTCCAGAAATGACTGACATGATTAATTGTAACTTATTCGATTAATTAATCTGAATTGTTTAAATATCTCATGTTATTCATCATGATTAACTGCATCTATTATGAATATATATATATATATATATATATATATACATTATTTATTATGAATAAATAAATTAAAACTGTGGGATTATTTAAGCCTTAGTAGGTAAACTCTGAACTCTATTAAATGTAATTAGTTAATTTGTTTATGTGCATATTTTGCAATATATATATATATATATATATATATATATATATATATATATATATATATATAATATATAATATACACAATATATATTATGTTAAATTAAAATGTATAAAAATTTTGAAATAATGCAGGATAGCAATATATATATATATATATATATATATATATATAAATATATATATATATATATATATATATATTTTTTTTTTTTTTTTTTTCTGGCATGGCATTACTAATTGTGTCTTGATTAATTAATCAGATTTATTTTTCTTTTCTTTTCGTTTCAACAGAAAAAATTATCATATAACATGATGAACAACGCTTAAACAACTATTATAAACGAGTTGAATTTATCACTAAAAAAGAAGAAAAAAAACAATCAGTGTAACAGTATTAGTTATATGGTGGTGGGGGGGGGGGGGGGGGTCAAATCTTAACTTAAATTAGGAATATCTCTTTGGTTTTGAGACTTTTGTCTTTGCAACTTCAGAGATCTAAACTATGCACGCTTGTAACATTCCAAAGAGAAAGGAAAACTTGAAATTGCATTATGTGACCCCTTTAAGACATATGAGCCACAGTGTTTTCACTCCTTGAAAAAGGAAATTGTGAATGTCTAGTACTGAAAGTAACATCACAAAAATTACACAATTCACCTTTAAAGGTTTGGCCTGCAGTCATCAGAATAATTCTGTTCAACATGTCTGTTGAATAGTACTGCGAACAACCGCTTTTATAAGTCTTCTCCAAATGATACGTTTGTAACTGCAACCTACTGAAGCATACAGCTCAGATTTGACATTTAGGTGAGATAGAGGGATTCCAAGGACTTGATGTTAGAATAAAGCAATAATTACAAGCAGTCTATTATGGAAGACTGCTTAGGAGCATCACCTTGCAAACACAGATGAGTTAATGACTGAAATATTTGCTCCATTACAAATGTTATCTAAAAAAAAAAAAAGTTGCACTCTACAGTTTAAACAGGTTGGATCAGATGCCCAGACAGGCGGAACATCTGCATAACTGGATTAATATAAGTGTCCCCACTGTCCCTTTGTCCATAAGATGCCGAAAATGTTCTCCTTGTGCTTATTGATGACAAGGAAGGAAGCCATTGAACGGAAATAATTGAGGAACAGCTGTGGTTAAACCTAAGGGCAGACTGGCTGCTTCTGGTCACATCTATCATAGTGAAAAATCTAGTGAAGTGAAGACCTTTGCCCAGTGCCTGCAGTCCTGGAGGCCAACACACTCATCTTGCTCATTACAGCTCCCCAACAGGCTGACATTGACTCAAAACACCATCTTGGGTCATTTCATTTCTTTTAAAACTTCACTGTTCCTCAGAGAGCAAGTACTTGTAGCTTATGTTTTGTATCTTTTCTAATTTAACATAAAAACTCTTGTGAATGTATGCAATGTATGTTTCTCTTTATATATAGGCAGAGCTGGGTAGTAACTGATTGCATGTAATCTGGATTACATAATCAGATTCCCAAAAGTAAGTACTTGTAATTAAAATAAGTTACATTTTAAAATACTCGTAATCAGACTACAGTTACTTTTTTATTGATTACATGAGTACATATTATTCACACAATTGCAATAAATTATTCATCATTTATTGATTCTCTCTAATTCCTCTTTTTTATCTTTTAAATTTTCCTTTTTAAAATAGTCTACCACTTACAGGTGCATCTCAATAAATTAGAATGTTGTGGGAAAGTTAATTTATTTCAGTAATTCAACTCAAATTGTGAAACTTGTGTATTAAATAAATTCAGTGCACACAGACTGAAGTAGTTTAAGTCTTTGGTTCTTTTAATTGTGATGATTTTGGCTCACATTTAACAAAAAAATAACGATTTAATTACATGTTTGCCTTTCATTAAACTCACAACCTCCCCGCAGTTCCTTAAGGAACACCAGTTTGGGAAACCTTGATGTAATATGTGACCCTGGACCACAAAACCAGTCTTAAGTCATTGGGGTATATTTGTAGCAATAGCCAAAAATACATTGTATGGGTCAAACTTATCCATTTTTATTTTATGCCAAAAATCATTAGGATATTAAGTAAAGATCATGTTCCTTGAAGATATTTTGTAAATTTATTACTGTAAATATATCAAAATATAATATATCTTTTTGATTAGTAATATGCATTGCTAAGAACTTCATTTGGACAATTTTAAAGACAATTTTCTCAATATTTTGATGTTTTTTTTTGTTTTTTTTGCACCCTCAGATTCCAGATATTCATATAGTTGTATCTCGGCCAAATATTACCAGATCCTAACCAACCATGCATCAATAGAAAGCTTATTTATTCAGTTTCCAGATGATGTATAAATCTCAATTTTGAAAAAAAAAATGACACTTAAGACTGGTTTTGTGGTCCAGGGTCACATATAATGTTTAATACACTTCATGTTGTTAATTACAATGACAAATACATCCAAATACTTCATTATGGTACAATATTATCCTGTTTACATCAATGTGATAAACGAGTTAGGTCAAAAGTAATCCAAAAGTAATCGTAAAATAATCTGATTATATGACCTAAACGGATTACAATTTGTAAGTAATCTACCCAGCTCTGTATATAGGCCTGTATATAAAGTAGATAGATAGATAGATAGATAGATAGATAGATAGATAGATAGATAGATAGATAGATAGATAGATAGATAGATAGATAGATAGATAGATAGATAGATAGATAGATAGATAGATAGATAGATAGATAGATAGATATAAAGAAAGATAGATAGTCAGACAGACAGACAGACAGACAGACAGACGGATAGACAGATAGATAGATAGATAGATAGATAGATAGATAGATAGATAGATAGATAGATAGATAGATAGATAGATAGATAGATAGATAGATAGATAGATAGATAGATAGAAAGAAAGATAGATAGTCAGACAGACAGACAGACGGATAGATAGATAGATAGATAGATAGATAGATAGATAGATAGATAGATAGATAGATAGATAGATAGATAGATAGATAGATGATAGAGCATTCTATTTTTATCATACACCATAAAAACTCTTTAGAGAAAAAAAAGTGTGAAAGAGAAATTAAACACTGAAAGGAGCTGCTTACCATACCAAGATACTGGTGTTAAAAATATATGCACCTCTGGGAAAATTCCACCTTTTCGTGCTTAAGTCATTCCTCATCTCACAAAAGAAAAATCTGCCTCAGGTGTGGGAATGCAATCATTTTCAAAGCAGGTGCCCTCACATCTAGTATTAGTTGTGGGTCTGGCTGCTGACTGAACACTTTTCAAAGCTGAAGCTCTGGCTTAGGACATAAAGAATGCATCAGTTATGGTTATATCTGAGGAAAAGAGGGTGGGGGGGAATGCAGTCATATCTAACACACAGGCACCACATGATATTCATTTAAGGTATCTACTATAGGCCCTATATATTTTTAAAGTTTTTATACAGTACTTTTTATACAAGTATTTTTGCCACATGTACAAGCTTCTGTTGCTAATTCAAAAACATTTGAACTCGTAACGAAAGCCAACACATTCTCATTCCGTCACATATTGACGTTTGGTCAGGACCCTTTAGGTTTTCGACGTGCAGGGTCCTCCTTTGCTTTAAATAAGAAACCCCTGGCATCAGTATACCAACACTAAAGGCACTGGGAGTTTTATCGTCATGATTAAATTATATATTAGGTAATAATATTGCCATTATTGCATATATGTTGAGTTGTGATTTTTCAATGTAAACAGTCACAACAGTTTTATTTAAATTACACTAATTACACATTTATGAGCACGTAACCCAACCCCTGCCCCTAAACCTACCATTTGTTGATAAAACACAAGATATAACAGGCAGATAGAGCTACAGTCATAATTTATTTTTTTATAATAAATAATAATAATAATAATAATAATAATAATAATGATAATAATAATAATATTCCAAGTCTTCCAAGGAAAAAAAAGATTGAATTGTGAGAGTAATAGACACCATTGCCATCTCCGTCCGCCATAAAGTTCAGATCCTGTGCAGTCTGTATGCAAATTCAAAAAATGCTGCCAGAAGAAGCCTTACGTCAGCCTTGTTTGTGAAATGCTATTGGCTTCTGTGTGTCTCGTCATCGATTGCGTAATGCTAATGTTTGGGAGTGTCTTTTTGAATGAGATGTGAGCGCGTTAATGGAGCGAGCGGGAACATCTTACTCTCTTCTTTGCATAAAGATATTGCATGGCTTCAGAAGACTTAAAATGCAAAATGACTTGTTTGTAATTGCTTTTTATGGTCAGTTTTTGCAATAAATACCTGTGACTCTACTTTTATTTGCCTGCTACCTCTTTTATATTGTTCAGAAGTGGGTAGGTTTAGGGTAGGGGTGGGGTTAGGTGCTCCAATGAAAGTATAAATTTATATAAATTTGTTTGTATATATATATATATATATATATATATGTGTGTGTGTATATTTAATGTCTGTACATCGAGGGGCGTGGTAGGCCGTAATGGCCGCCATGTAGTTTCCTTTAGGGTGGAGTGGGTCAGCCCTGCGGAGAAAAGGGCCTGCAGTGACTCCAGAACTGTACCAACTGGGCAGTTGACTGGGTCGAGCTGGCGGTCTATACACCAATAAGTGAAAGCTTCCACTTCAAGGCGTACGGTTTCCTCGTAGAGGGAGCTTTGGGTTGGAGGATGGTCTCAACAACCTCGGTTGAGAGACCAGAAGCTACAAGATGTGCCCCCTCGGGGGTCACATCCAAAACCTCCACCGCTCCGAGCGGGTGTGAAGATTGTACAGCAGAGCGATCGGGGAAAGATGTACAGACGAAGCCTCGGCCAAGTCTGTACCGTGGAGCTGGATGAGTCAGAGAGAACTAGAGGGTACGAGTCTCAAACAGGTCCACCTGAGCCTGGGCAAACTTTTCAAGTCTGCTTCACCACCTCGGGGTGAAGTCTCCATTTCCCGGGCCTCAGCCCCTGCCTCGACAGGATGTCTGCTCCCATCTTGAAATGCCCAGGAATAGGAACTGTTCTCAGCGAGAGGAGTTTGCCCTGGGACCATAGAAGGATCTGGCGCGCTAGCCTGTACAGGGGGCGCGAACGCAGACCTCCTTGGTGGTTGATATAAGAGACCACAAGAGAGCTGTGTTGCTGGTGCGCACTAACACATGGCGATCTCTTAAGTCCGGGAGAAAGTGTTTTAATGCTAGAAACACGGCCAGAATCTCCAGGCAGTTGATGTGCCATGTGAGATGGTGACCACTGCACAGACCACAGGCCTAGTGGCCAATCATGACCAATCATGACTGCTCTTTAACCGGTGAGGGATGCATCCGTCGCTAGCATACACAGCGATCAGGAGCTCCCAGCACCGGGCCCTGAGAAAAGAACCAAGGTTTCCTCCACATGTCTAAGGCCCGAAGGCAGTACCGCATGACCTTGAGCATGCGAAGCGGGTTTCCCCTCGGAGAGAACCCCTTGGTCTTGAGCCACCACTGAAGGGGTCTCATGTACAGCAGGCCAAATGTAACCACATTGGACGCAGCTGCCATCAGACCTAGCAGTCTCTGAAACTGCTTGGCAGTGAGTGACCAGCCTTCTTTCACCCTCTTGACTGTCGTGATGATCGACTCAAACCGAGCAGGGGACACACGTGCCTGCAATCCCACACCACGCCGAGATAAATGGTACTCTGTAATGGAGAAGTCACACCTTTCTTGGCATTTAGTCTTAACCCCCAGCTCTTTCATGTGAGCGAGAATGACATCTTGATGTCTAACCGCCATACGATGTGGATGAGTATGCGGATGCCCTGGGATCACGGAGGAGCCAGAGCAGCATCCACATACTTCGTGAAAGTGTGGGGTGAGAGTGCAAGTCCAAAAGGAAGCTTTTGCCCCCAAAAGCAAACATCAGGAACTTCCTGTAATAAGGAAGGATGAATACATGTGCACCTTTTAGATAGATCGTGACAAACCAGTCCTCGGACCTTGTTTGAGTGCGAGCGTACTGAACTTCAGTCGCCTGACTGAGTGGATCAAATGACGCATATCTAAAATAGGACACAACCCTCCATCCTTCCTCGGAATGGTGAAGTACCCGGACTCAACTACGTGAGGAGGGACCAACTTGATGGCCTCCTTCCACAAAGGAGTAATACTTCTGTTCCATGACCAGAGCCTGCTTGGGACCCACCAGAGTGGGGATGACCCCGTTAAACTTAGGTGGAGGAGAACCAAACTGGATTCTATAGCCTCACTCTACAGTGTGCAGGACCCACCGGGACACAATTGGCAGTAGTTTCCACGCTGCCAAATAGTCTACTAAGGAAATCAGTCTCTCGAGACTGGCCTCTGGTATACTTAGAGCTGCTAGCTGGGTGCCCTGAAGCGGAGGACGGCTGATCTAGCTGCTCTAGAGACCTCCGTAGAGGTGGCGAGCCTCTTAGTACTGCTACGTTTCCAGGCGGTAACTGAGAGAAGCACTCGTGGCAGACCGCTGCACCCTGGAACACCGGCAGGGTTGGCAGACTGATCTCCTGAGGGCACTGAGAGAGACATGTGATGCGGTACACACCGCTCTTCCCCAGAGGGGCCTGCCCCCCGAAGTCCTAAGCCATAAGCATCTGGACTCTCTTACTGAAGTCTTCTATTGAAACGACGGTCCTCAGACCCGCATCATCTCCCAGGAAGTAGAGGTCTGCGTGGGACTGTTTTTTAAGTCCTGCTCCCGCCCGCTCCCGCAAGGTTATATCCCGCACCCACCCGCTCCCACGATATATTTACTCTTTGCTCACCCGCTGTCCGCTTTGAATAATTTTCTTCTCGACCCGACCGTTCCTGATAAATTTAGATCTCGTTTCCAGAATCTCACATTTAAATTTCCTCTACTGAAAGAAAGACAGATAGGCTAACAAATAAAAGTGTAGTCTGCACAAAATTGTATTTGTTATTTTATTTGTCTTGTCAAGAGTCTTTTATTGACAGCAAAATGTTAAACGAAGACACAAAATTTGTTTAACATTTTGCTGCCAACACAGTAGGAAAAAAAAAGTGTCACAGAGAAAATAAAAATGTACAAAAATTGTATTCCTTATTTTTATTTATCTTGTCAGGATACATTTTGTTTAACCTTTACAACACAATAGGAACAAGTGTCGCAGAGGGAAAAAAAAGTAGGTTGTACAAAAATGGCCTATTATAATTTTATTTGTCTTGTCAAAATACTAAATTTGTTTAACATCTTGCTGTAAACACAGTAGCCTAGGAAAAGTGTCACAGAAGAAAAATAAATAAATAAATAAATAAATTTGACATCTGTCATTTAAAATTAAAGGCTAAGCAAAATATAAACAAAACTGAGTTGAGTGCTCTTCAAGGACTGCACATCCACACTTTACATCCCTTTCCCACATCCCTTATCCCACATCGCCTATGTTTGTCTTCACTTGTATTGGTAAAATAAAGAGTGATAATGGACAGACAACACCAAATAAGACTGACATACATAGAGTGCTTGCTGAATGGCAGAAAACTGATGCCAGTTCTACCGCACGTGCTTTTATGCTTCCTGGTCTCTACGTCACCCCACCCGTGACGTCTCTCCCATCCATTGGTCTGATTACACATTTGATTCAGAGCGTGGTCACGCTGAAGGCATTCCAAAAGTGTTTCGATGCAGCTCTAGTTCCTGAAGGGGAACCTGCTGGTGTATCAATGTAATCCCGAAGAGCAATGTGAAGATTGTCTGGAACATACAAACACACAATCAGAGTGATGCAAGCACAGATAGGCCTACATATGTATATGTAGATCTAACATGTCTCATATTAGACTGATTCTATGGGTCACTATATACAAGCCATCCGCTATTGGAACATTCAAAGCCTTGATTCAAGAATGTTTACTGTGCATCTACAAGTATAGTTAGACCCTATTCTAGATCTGCAATAGACTTCAGCATATTTTTATTTATTTATTTATTTTATCATCACTAATTTCATATAATTCTGCATGTGATCTTCCATCTTGGAAGTGTCAATATTTTAGATACTGTCATCAGTCATTAAAAACCAATGAGTTTTCCAACATGTCAAAATATTGGGTGAGCCCTGGTGGTAAAAAAAAAAAATAAAAAAAAAATAAAAAAAAAAATAAAAAAATCGAAACATTACAGATCATCAGATTTCAATTTCAGTTTGTTTTCTATTTTTAACTGAGTGATGACAGTATAGAAAAAAAAAAAAAAAAAAAAATTGACAGTTCCAAAATGGCAGATAAGTTTACGTGTCTGAAGCAGTTCAATAAAGTATCCACATATAGATGATTATTTAAAGAGTGAAAAATCTCAGATATTAAACCATATCTGCACACTGGGAATGACTCGGCCAATCAGATTTGAGGACTGAAAATAAGTGTTAGGAGATAAATATATGTATGTATGTATGTATATATATATATATATATATATATATATATATATATATATATATTGTTGTGTAATTTAGTTACAGTTACATTGTCAGTTGCACTGGTGTGTCACTGAAAAGTTTTAACATCATTTATGTTGCAGGTGACACTTGGTTTAATGCATTTCATGATTCAGAATGACACTGTAAGTTTCCAAATATGTTTTGGCACCACTTGTACAGTATATTGTCAATGAATGTCTTTTGTCTCTGTGACATTAAGAAATAAACTGACTTTATTGCTTAGGCATGTCACTTCCTCTCTGCAGGCTGTCAAATCGATGTTTGAGCCCTACTGCTGTGATGTCTTCGGTGAATTCGATGATGTTACTCGGGAGCCTGGAGACAAGACAGAAGATGTTGTGGGCCAGAAGAGCACTGAGGACACATCTCCGCAGGGTGCTGGTGCTCAGGGTGCCAGAGCGTGAAGTCTGGGCATGGCTTTTAACTACATTCTGTCAGTCAGGAAGTTGCACATCCAGCTGCACAGGGTCAGTGCTCAGTCCCAGTGAGGAGAGTTTGCAAATTAGGGTCTCAATGATAATATGAAGCTTCCAGCGACTAGCAGTTTGTCTTTTCTGACTAAGTGAAAATGCTGTGCAACTCAGCCCAGCGACACCAGTCAGAACATCCATCCAACCATCCATTTTCCAAACCATTTGTCCTATGTGAGGTGTGACTATCCCATCATCTTGGGCCATACGCATTTATTAATCATACATCTGTTTATCAAACATGTGTGATGCTAAATATACATACCAAGAAATTGATTGCTGCATTCATCTGCCAACTTATGTTTACATAGATGCACATTAATTCAGCTCCAAAACAACCGGTCCATTTGGTTTGTGTAGATGGTAATCGTGCTTTTCGGGTGACAGGACAGAAGAGCCTCAGTTAACACATTGGAAATCAAGTGGAATAATGGAATCTGCGTGTTTCTAGTTGATTTATACCCACTGCAGGCTGTAATGAAAGTATTTTAAGATCAACCAACTGAGCCTTTATAATGTTGATACCTGCCGTTTTTTTTTTTTTTTTCATTTGCTTAATGGCTTTATGTAAATGCTTTATAGCATATATAGAACATTATATTTAATGTCTCAATGTGTATATGGGAAAGAGCAGGATAATGGATCACCAGTATTTTTGAACAGAACCTGCTGTTATTATGGCTAAATATACACACACTCAGCGGCCACTTCATTAAGTATACCTTAGTAGTACCAGGTTGAACTCTTTTGCCTTCAGAACTACCTTAATTCTTCTCTTGCTCAGAGATTTTGGTCCATATTGATATCATAGCATCACGCAATTGCTGCAGATTTGTCAGCTGGACATCCATGAAGTGAATCACCCATTCCAATACATCCCAAAGGTGTTCAACTGGATTGAGATCTGGTGACTGTGGACGCAGGTGCTGAGGGGGGGCTAGATCAATGACAGGGGGAGCTGGGCAATTAAGAGTAAATATGACCAAAACATGTTGTTATTATTATTCTTTATATGAATAATAAAATCGCTATATAGGCGTATTTCACAACAATGAACCAGTTCACAGACATAACAAATAAATTTGCAGAAATCTTGAAAACCTATTAAAAAAACACACAAACAAGCAAAAAACAAATCTTTTCTGATTATCTAGTATCGGTGCATGGGCTTGCTACAGCGGTGTTGGCGGTGATACCGGTGTTAAGCACCGTTTTTTTTAACATTCATTTCTCATTTATTTGGTTCCACAGTATTTGCTGAATTTTATTTTATTGAAACTGTGTGATATTTTTCATACATAATATCCAAAATAAAAAAAATAAATAAATAAAAAAAATTAAATAAAAATTAAAAAATTAAATAAATAAATTTAAAAAAAACAACAACAGACACATACTCAATATCTCAAAGTCCAATCAAAGGGAGGGAGAGAGGGAAGGACAAGAAAAACACAAAAGTCACTCCTTTATACAGTCACGTATATCAAAGAGAAAGCACTGCCAAGCATCAATGGTAGAAGGCTTGGCCTCATTGATTCTTGCTGTTGTACATTCACAAGTCACTACGTGCCTCCAAACTTTCTTAATCGTTTTGCTAATTCTACATTTTATAATAATTTGTTACTCAGTCTTTACTGATTTTCAGTTTTGTATACCTATTTAAAATTCGTAAGTTATTTGTTATTTTATATTAGGCATATAGCATGGCGTATTTTTATTTGTTTTGTTAATAAAAGTTATATGTTCTACTTTGTATTTTGTTGGTTGAATTGAACTCAAGCAATTGATGCCGAATTTACTGCTAATTTAAAAGTGAAAGTAAAATGTGCAAGGTGCTTTTACAAGCTATTTAAGCAAAGGAAAGTGTGAAAACTCAAACTAACTAAAAACAAGCAACTGCTTGATGCCTAATTGCCGCAAAAAAAGTGAAAAGTAAAGTGAAAGTAAAATGTGCAGGAGAGTTTACAATTTATTTAAAACTGAATGAAAGCGAGGAAAAGAGCAAAAACTGAAACTCAAACGAGTCAGGCATATAATGGCATTCGGCAACTTCATCTTTCCAGCCGACATTGATTGAGAAAGCACTTATTAATAAATAATTAAAATGTCTTCTTTTTCCGATGCATTCATAATCATTACTTTAGGGTGCTTTGCGGCAAGCTTTATGCCTGCGCTTGAGCGCAAAATAGGCTATAATACGCCTAAATGCCTATATTAAAGGATGGTTTAGGTTATTATACAAATCAATTTAATATAAATGTGCAACTAGTTGACTAGAAAAATCTTTAGTCGGGGGCAGGCCTACTTGGCACAATTGAACCGATCCATTTTTAAAATAAAATGCTGACATTACGTGCGACTACAAATCAAGTCACGTTGTAGCCTATTGCATTGCAGTAGTTATGCATGAGTCAAATGTTTTTTATTTTATTTAATTTTTTATGGGAGTGCTATGGGGGTGCTTTGGTTTTTCTTGGGGGTGCTGGAGCACCTGCTAGCCCCTCCCTAGCGCCGCCCATGCTGTGGAGGCCATTGGGTATAGTGAACTCTGCTGGAAGTAGCCTTCACAAGATGTGAACACTGTGGTCATAAAGTGATGGACATGATCAGCAATAATACTCTAGTACTCTGTGGCATTTAAACAATAATTAATTGGTGCTAAGGGGCCCAAAGTGTACCATTATAATATCCCCCACACCATTACACCACCAGCAGCAGCCTGAACTATAAGGTAGGATGGACCCATGCTTTCATGTTGATTATGCCACATTCTGACCCTACCATCCAAACGTTGCAGCATAAATTGAGACTCATCAGACCAGGCAACTTTTTTCCAGTTGTCTATTCTCCAATTTTGGTAAGTCCATAGCCTCAGAAGTGTAGACTCAGTTTCCTGTTCTTAGCTGACAGGAGAGGCACCCGGTGTGCTCTCCTGCTGCTGTAGCCCATCTGCTTCAAGGGTCAACATGTTTTGCATTCAGAGATGCTCTTCTGCACACATCAGTTGTATTGAGTGGTTATTTGAGTTACTGTTGCCTTTCTATCAGCTTAAACCAGTTTGGCTTTCTCCTCTGATATCAACAAGGTGTTTTGGGCCACAGGACTGCTGCTCACTTTTTCAGACCATTCTCTGTAAACCCTAGGGATGGTTGTTCGAGAAAATGTGTTCCATTTATGTCAGAAGTCAGATGTCAGAGCTGGGATTGACATCACCCCCAAGTGGACCATGTTCCAGTAGAGAAGTCAGAAAACCAAGATGGATGTGTCCATTGTTAGCAATATCAGTTGATTAAAAGCACATAAAAACAGTATTTTACATATATAGTGCCACAGTATCATGTCCACTACTAGAAGTTGGATAGAATTCATTGAGGCACAAACAAACAAAAGTGCTATTAAACAATACATTACCACTGTTTCTGTTCTGTTGATACACTGAGCAGCCATATTGGATTCTGAAGTTGGAGTTGTTGCGATTTCTCTGAGATTTTGAGTTCCTGCTGGGAACTTCCAACTTCTGAGTACAAATGGAATGCACCCAAATCCTAGTAAATCAGTCTGAAATACTGAGACCAGCCAATTTCGCACCAACAACCATGTCACTTACAGTAAATCACCTTTCTTACTTATTCTGATACATGGTTTGAAATTCAGCAGATTGTCTTGACCATGTTTACATGTCTAAATGAATTGAGTTGCTGTATGTGATTGGCTCATTATATATTTGTGTTAATGAGCGGTTGAACAGTGTCTCTCTCTGTGTGTGTGTGTGTGTGTGTGTGTGTGTGTGTGTGAGAGAGAGAGAGAGAGAGAGTGTATCTGTATAATATACTTCAGATTGTATTGGACCAAAAAAAAAAACACATGGGACAAACTCTAAATTCACAATGGCAAAACTCCACAGTTCATGCTGATATTTTTCTTGTCTCTTGAGCTTTGTTGTTTTTCTTGTCTGTCTTTTAATCCTGACGGGGTGTCAGTGAAGTAAAGCGACTACACACCCACCGCTGTCAGCTGTCTTTAAAGCCCAAAGACTTTATCCCAATGTCAAAGATAAACATTAGCTTTGTACACACAGATTTCCACTGCAAACTCCATCCTTCCTACACACCAGGAACACATTTCAGTTTCAGAGAACAGCAGTGTCCAAGTTAAGCTGACATGTCACTGGGGCTTTGGGCACATGCTGTTGATGGTCCCCGACTGTTTTGATGGGTGGTAAAACATTTTTGTGTCTTGTTGTGAGGTCTTTCTGGACAAGCGAAGCTTTTACCTGCACCTGCTGTGTATTGATTCTCATGCTCTAGACCGTTGTTCTATATCTGCTCTTCTGATAAACATAAATGTTGGGTTGTTAAAATACACAGTGCATATTTATTTTAGTTAATCTGTTCAGCAGTTAAATATGATTTATTTTACAGTTTATTTAATTTGTTTTATAAACAAATATAACAAGCAAATACATTAACATATTATATTAGCATTATAAAAGCAACCAAGTTTGTTTCTTTATCTGAACAAATTTGGAGATATGTATCATTATGTCACTTGCTCACCAATGGATCCTCAGCAGTGAATGGGTGCCATCAGAGTGAGAGTCTAAAGAGCTGATAAAAATATAACAATTATCCAAAACATGACACTAGTCAATTAATTAACATCTTGTGAAGCAAAATACTGTAAGTTTGTTGTAAACATTCTTAGCCAGTGTTGGGGAAAGTACTTTTAAAAGTAATGCATTACAATATTGCATTACTCCCTAAAAAAGTAACTAATTACGTTACTTAGTTACTTTTTATGGAAAGTAATGTGTTACGTTACTTTCGCGTTACTTTTTAAATATGAGCAGGGCTTGATTGTTTTTAATACAAGAAGTTCTATTTATGGCAAATATAAAAGTGGGTCGCGGAGTGTACAGCCAAACAAACGACATCAACAACAAAAAAACGTAATTCTAAATGTTTTTCTTATGCGAGACTTTTATTTTAAAAGATGTGCATGAAAGCTGTTGACACTTCTGTCATATGCAGTTTAAGTAAAGATCGAGTGCCTGCCCCCGAGGGGGAAACGTGATTTCTACCGAGGGGAACGCTAGAGCCCTGCATTTCAGCCCGGGACTGACGGCCGGCCCCGACTTTTTTACGCCTCTAGGGCCGGGCTTCGATCGGGCCAATTTTCACGTCTCACGGGCCGGGCCTCGGGCCTGTTTTAGGATTCTCCTTATTTTTTTTATTTTAGATATCCATCAATTAGTGATTGAAAAAAAATGCCGCGCTGGTGGAAACAACATGAGACCGTGCCGCGACTGTGAAGAGCGTCTCGACGGTGTTTAGAGTCCCGCAGCAGCAGAGAGCGCCGTCAGCACAGCTGAAGAGTTCTGCTTCAAATACACGCAATAGGCTGAAGCTTGCCGCAAAGCCCCAGCAAAATTACCATGAATGTGTCCGGGGGAAATAGTAAGGAGATATTTGAATTATTTACTAATAAACTAGTGTTTTCTGTGTCAGTGTCGCAAAGATGAAGATGATGATCCTGACTCGACGTCTCCTCATTAGACGCCTTTAGAGAGAAGTGCATCTTCACGGGTTATGATTATAATGAAAGATTTTTTGTTTTCGATTTGATTTATTTCGTTAAGTAGTAATTTAAAGTTTTCTATAGATATATTTATCATGTCTGTGAGGCATGTATTCGCTGACTTTCGGTTCATTTTTGTGAAGCGCTCCTGTTCAAGAGGAGACGGCAGAAAGCCCATAATTTTCTTAAAAGCATGACGTTTTGTTGATATTGTGAGTGCACACAAATAAGAGTAGACCCTTTACAATTCCGAATGATTTATCACTCTTACCTTTATGAGCAAAAACTATGGCGTCTTTTAAGGTGTTTCCATTGAAAAAAATGCAATTGATTGTGCTGATGCCTCCATGTCCTGCGCTTTAGCTTCGATTCTCTGCACAAACTGTTTGATGCAGCGCACATTTATCTAGGTTTAACGTTTAAACATTGTTATATGCTTGAACTGTTTCAGTAGGCTATATCTATATATTCTATTTTAGGCAAGTATTGATGATTTGAGAAGGCTAAATTGATCAAACTTAGGCTATGAGCAGCCTGCCAGTCTGCCGCCGCGGCTTGGTCGTTACTATAAGAAAGAAAAAACTTATTTAATGCACAAAAAAATGCTCCAAACGTTTTTCTAAATTAACTTAATAAAAAAATGAAACGAAATATAATCACTTTGCCATTACATACAAAACTGAACTATTTTAATAGCTGAAACAGTATTATAATCTGATTTGGGAGAAGGGGAAAAAAAGACGGACTCGACTGGGCGGTAATATTGTTAAATTGTCGGACACGTGCCGGGCTAGGGCCTAAATTTGAGGCCCGTACAGGGCTCTACCGGGAACGCGATCGCGATTTCTACCGAGGGGGATTCTACCGGAACGTGATCTGTACGGAGGGGGAAACCCAACAATATATATATTAAAAGTGGGTCGCGCCTTGATGACCATGGGAAAACATGGGTCCCAAGGCCAAACCAGTTGAGAACCACTGGTTTAACATTTATTATTGCAGGTTTGCGTCATATTCTGAGTTTGCATTTCAATGTTTTAATTCATTTTGATGAATACTAAATCAGTTTTTTTGCGAGTGGGATGCATTAATGCACAATCAGATTTAGTCTAGAACTAGTCTAGTAACACCATGCTCACACAGCGCACTGTCAGTCAATAAATGGGAAAAAAGTAACTCAGATATTTTCTTGTAAAATAAAAAAGTAATGCGTTACTTTACTAGTTACTTGAAAAAAGTAATATTATTACGTAACTCGCGTTACTTGTAATGCGTTACCCCCAACACTGTTCTTAGCTTCAAAGGAGTCCTATATCCATAACATTGTTTTCTCCAGTGAAAAAATAGTTTTGTCTGAATCAGGAGAGAAATATGCACAAGCAATGTTTACAAGCCAAAACAGTTCTAAACAAATATGTCAGTGGATTTTGATGTGACAGGGTAACAGGAGATCGACTATTTTTTACTGGAAGAAGTAATATTATGGATTGCATTTTTTTTTAGTTAGAAGCAACGTTTTAAATTTAAAGCACCTTAATGAATTGGTTTCTTGAAAACGCACAACTTTTCGCTTCACAAGACGTTAACTGATGTATTGGAGTCATAGTTGTGGATTATTATGACGTTTTTTATCAGCTGTTTGGACTCTCTCATTCTGATGGCACCCATTCACTGCAGAGGATCCATTAGTGAACAAGTAATGCTAAATTTCTCCAAATCTGTTCTGATGAAGAAACAAACTCATCTACATCTTGGATGGACTGAGGATGATTACATTTTCAGGAGTTTTTTTTTTTTCATTTTTGCATGAGCAATTTTTTTTTATAAGGCTAAATTTATTATCATAAGAATTACAGCATTTATTAATATAAGTTAATGCAAATTTAGAAATATAATATTGTTCATTGTTGATTGTTATTCATTAGATTTAAATAACTATATTAATTTATATACTGTAGGCTAAGTAAATAAATAATGTGTTAATGAAAATTAAGACTTATGAACACGTTAATGCATTTGAGCATGTGACTGTGCACAATTTATTCTGCTCTCTTCAAAACCTGCCTAGCAATAACGTGTCAGCACACTGATGTCAGGAATCTCAAAACATGCAAAATGATTGGCAGGCAGATAATTTCTGATAAAAAAGCATGCAAGGCTCCCCTGACTCTTCTTTGCTGTTTACAGAGTGTATATGGCTGTCACAGAGACAAGTGTCATCTGTGACATTTGTCAGCCAGCCGTAACATATAATGTGTGGTATTCAAATAAATAATCACACACAGCTGTAATTATAATGGAAGTCCAACAAATATGAAATATAATTCATAATGTAGCAGTTTGTATAAACATAATAATAAGGGCATAAGAGCATATTACACATGCAAGTTTAAGCAAGGGGTAAATGTTATATTAATTATTTCAGATTTCCATTAAGTGAAGTGTGTGGGCTTTTCATTTTGAGACACAGAAT
Organism: Acrossocheilus fasciatus; assembly: GCA_036784905.1. Taxonomy (NCBI): domain Eukaryota; kingdom Metazoa; phylum Chordata; class Actinopteri; order Cypriniformes; family Cyprinidae; genus Acrossocheilus; species Acrossocheilus fasciatus. The sequence goes on along the minus strand of CM071957.1, from coordinate 11,112,331 downwards.
CTGTGTTTCAGTGCAAGTAAAAGCATTAATGTAGCCTACTTCTTTGTAATAATGCACATATTGTATATTTAACTACACAAATGGTCAAACTCCAACTAAATAAATAATAAATCAAATTGTGATGAAACAATTAAATCGACTGACAGTTCTATTAAAACATGAATAATACATGAATCAGCTTTTCATTATTAACAAATGCCACGTTATTCTCATTGGGCAAAAATTGTGAAAATAGTCTGCTGTTCTTCAGCTTGCTTTGACCTTAAACCTAAGTCATCTCTTTTCTATCTACCTGTCCAATAAAGGTGTTGGATTGTCTGTCATCAAATCCTGTGGAGTGCTTCATCACAGTTAACACCGTCCTTGATCTCTGACCCTGCAGCTATAGCAACGGTTTCTCTCTAACCTTCACTATAGTTTCTGAATTAAAGTGTGATGCAAGTCACGTATTGTTGTTACAGTGAGGAAAAGCCAATAAGAAATCTTTCTACTTTAATTCTACTTTCTTGTATAGCATTTATACTGAAAATAGCATGTCACAGAGCCCACACACACACACACACACTTTAAAAAAAATATATATATATATATTTTAAAATATAATTTATTCATGTGATGGTAAAGCTGAATGTTCAGCATCATTACTCTAGTCTTCAGTGTCAAATTATCCTTCTGAAATCATTCTAATAGGCTGATTTGCGGCTCATTTCTTATAAATTATGGTCCCACTTTACATTAGGTGGCCTTAACTACTATGTACTTACATTTAAATTAATCATCTGATACAATGCACTTACTGTGTACATACATGTTTTTACATTGTACTTATATTTTTAAAAATACCTATATGTACTTACATCTGTAATTCATTTCTGTAATTACATTTATAATTACACTGTCAACCCATCCCTTACACCTAAACCCACCTTTAAACCTACCCATACCACCAAACCTGTCCCTAACCTTACCCGTATCCCACCTCAATAGCAGCAGAAGTGTTTTGCAATACAAAATGAACACAATAAGTACATTGTACTTATTTTTTGATGTAAGTACATAGTAGTTAAGGCCACCTAATATAAAGTGTAACCTAAATTATTATTGGGGTACAATTATTTATAATAGTTCATATTATTATCAAAGTTTAAAACAGGTTTTCCTGCTTAATATTTTTGTGGTAACCATTCTATTTATTTATTTTGTGGGAGGGATTCTACTCAAATAGAAGGCTCAAGGTTCAAAAGAAAGCATTTATAAGCATCAGTATTTTTTTATTTTTTTTATGTTCTAAATTCTATATCTTATTTGTGAAAATAGTCTGCTGTTCTTCCTTTTCTTTCTTTTACATGAGCCTGACAGAAGACCGAAACGATATAATATAATAGTGGCGTTTTCCCACCATGTTTGTTTTTTGTTTTTGAAAGTTTTTCTTCTTCTTATGAACGACCCTGCTGTCCTCGTCCTCCTGCTGGAGCAAGGGATCACTCTCTCGAGGACCACACCTGGGACTTTGTGTTCCTAGTCAACTACACGCACTACTCGGACAACTGCCTCTGCATGTTTTACCGAGCTGTTCTAAACACCGCCACATGAGCGCAGTTGTCCGGGCAAGGTCCTTGAGAGAGCCTTGCCGCCTTCATCGAGTGGGTGCTGGTGTCCTGTGAACATTGCGGACGATGACAACAACCCCACTCTGGACCCAGAGCCCAGCCCACCATCACCCTGCTGTACAGAGCAAAAGCCTGAGCCCACTTCATTTGGAGAACCAGAGACCGTCACAACCGAGCCTTTGCCAGAGAGAGCAACAGAGCTGGGGATCGCCCCGGAGCCAGAGCATCATATGATGTCTGACCAGGCGAGAGAGCCGGCAACTGAGCACACACCAGTGGATGAAGCAAGGGAGCGCAAGCGCTTGGAGAAAAGCCCTGCCCACTGTACCACCACTGAGGGTGAGCTGCCTCAGCACTCTGAGGACTTAACTGACTTTAATACTGAATTACCCTGACTTCCGTCGTCATCTGGACTGATATGGCCATGGAAGCCATTTATGATCGGTCTGTCTGCCTGGACCTGTCTGTTTGTCCCGTCACGACCATGGAGGTCGTTCCCCTATCCGCTGAACTCCCTGTCATGGGTGTTGCTATTTGGTGTGTGTGGGCAGCACACGCCATCCCAGAAAGCCCTGATGCTCACAAATTCCCTCCCACCCACACTCCCTCTCCTGCCTCCTCCTGTCATCCCTGCTTGGGTGGGTCTGGCAGTCTTCTTTGACGTCGTGGCTGAATGATCCCTTCGCAGCCTTTGAGTCCTGGACTCTGCCTCGGCTCCACCATGGCTCCTAGCTCCCTCCTCTCTGCAGTGGCCCGTCAGTCTACTAGCTCCATCGGGCTCCCTTGGCCCTCTGGCTCCACCGCCTCAGGACTCCACTCCTCTGGCTCTGTCAGGCTCCTCTTTCCCTCCGGCTCCACCTTGTTCCTCTGTCGCTACGGCTCTAATACGGCCTTCTGGATCCCTGTCTCCGCCTCGTCGCCATGGCTCATCGGCTCTCCGTCTCTGCCTCGGGCTTCACCACCACTTGCTCCGGCACCGTCGGTCAGCCCCCTGGAGTCGCCAGCCCTTCCTCCACCATGACTCCTCCCTCCATCGGCTCCACCAATATATAACATTTATGGAATTTGTAGTTGTGTTGTTGTTTTGTTGCATGTTCTCTTTGCATCAATGGATAATCATCTGCCTGGATTCTAATTAAACTCTTGTGTGGATTACCTTTGTGTGCCTTCCCTCTACACGAGTGTGACATTTCTTTTCTTTCTTTTTATGTATTTATTTATTTATTCACTTACTTACGCAAAGTTTCGAAAGTATGGCATTCTCATCCCCCCCATCAAATGGTTAACATTTTTAAGTGTGGAAAACCTTTGTACCATTTCTCCTTATTCCTTAAGAATGTTACAAATGTCATTAGGTTTTTAAAAAACAGGTAAAATAAGCCGACCTGCAGCCAAAGTCCCTCATTCCATTTCCAGCCTGAATCAGCCACGGTCCAGATCCTACACTCAGTCACCTGTCAGATGAAATTACGGGGCTGTCAGCCGCCCTGCTGGGTGGCAGCATGGATCTCACACTGGGGGCAGCCAACCTTCCCTCCCTGCCACCTCATGCAGGAATGATGCGGCTTGTGAGATCTCATGGAGCCCTGCACTGCAGGATGGGTCACACCAGCTCAGATCAGCTCCATCAAGCTCGAGTGACATTTAAAATGCTGTGGTGAGCACATGAATGAGAGATTATGATCATGGGAGATCTTCTGCTGCATGCTGGATGCAGTTTCGGTTTGGGGTCCGAGGCACCAAAGCTTTAAACAATTTGCTGAACCATGAGGTTGACATAAGACATCACCTAAAAAATGAACACATTTTATAGAATAAATTGAATAGCCCCCTTTTTATTTAGTCAGTTTGGTATAAGATGTAAATAAATTTAATGCATTATCAAAATGTAATGCATTCATTAATTTTCTATAGTTCTAAATGACTCCAAACAAAAACAGCATAACTATTTCTGTTTGATAAAACACTTAATTATATATGTCTAGAGAGAAAATAATTGTCTAATTTGCCTAATTGCTATTATTATTTATTTCTAATAGTCTGTGGGACCCCAAACAACCAAAAGTCAATATCCAAATCCAAATGAAAAGCCAGTTGTTGACTGAAGCCACTGAAACAATACTGGCCTGTAAATGCTGACAACATCTTGATTGGAAGAGACCATGGCATTATTAGTATTTAATATTATTATTATTTAATATTATTTAAAACTTCATTCCTTATTATAATTACAAGTTATGCATTTCATACTGTAATTTATGGTATTTAGACCTCAAAATAAATACACTCATTGATTATATATAAGATATTCAATATTCAATGATGTTATTCTTACGTTCAAATCCATGCAACATATGCTCTACCTAATTTTTTGCAAATCTCACTAGTTTCCAGAACTAGTTACTGGACATTTTATTCCTGAATCACTTTGACATGTACAACATAATACAATATTGACAGATTTATGTCCATATTTTCATCTGAACAAAACTGAACAAGCTTTTAGCTCCACTCATTGAACATATTCATTTAAAAGTGTCATAAAACATGCAAGCAGCAATGAAATGTCACCATTGGAATGATTTTTTTTTTTTTTTTTTTCCCAATTGGCCTGGGTTGCAACAATAGTGTTACTTAGCATTTGTGGAGTTAATGGTGATCATTTTTGACTAATTCAAATGTGTATGGTATCCGTCTACTGTCATACCTCTAGGTTACACTTTATGTTGTCCTCAACTTCATGTACTTCTGTCAAAGATTCCTCAGGCTCAGTGTCTGCTAGGTTTCTTTCTGGAGCCATGATCAAAAGAATGATGAAGAGCCTCCTGCAGAGTACACTTGAAATAAACCCAAGTAAGCCAAGTTATAGCATAAAACTGTTTAAAATGTAGCAGTGATCCAAAGTTCAAGATCTCTAAAAAATTATTTAAACTTTAGTGTGCATTAATTACATTGCAGTCAACTTGATTGCAGTTTCATAATGCCACTTTAATTGGAGACATACACACATTATTATTATTTTTTTTTTTTAAATCTAAATCTCCTCCGGTTGAAGTCAGACTTATGGATTTGAGAAGATCTAAAGTGATTTACACATAATGTCCAATGCATCAGAGCATATTTAGAAGTTTGAAGACTACTGCTGTACATTAAACAACAAAAGCAAAGGTGCCGACTGAGAAAAAATGAATGAAGCAGGCCCAGACTGTATCTCACAGCAGGCGTATTTTCCCCAAGCCATTGACGACACTCCAAAAGCCCATTATTTCTCTACTGGAACTGTTTGAAACAATGATGAAGAACCATTGCCAGGTTTAGCCAAGAGCAACAGCCACAGCTTCAGGGAAGAGGAACTAAGTAATTTTCTCATGGGTTTCACCCCATCCCAAGCTTCATCTGGGGGAAAAAGAAGGCCGATACTTTGTTTTCTCTCCGCTTTCTAAATTGGTTTGGCAACCATGAGATCGCTATGTGATATCAGAGCCAAAACAAGACTGGCTGTTTCACTTTTTCCCTTTTTAACAGTTGGGTACGGGGTCAGTAAAAGGTGTGCCATCAACATTCCCGAACAGTTTGCATGAACAGGCTGTAAGAAGAAAACTGCACCAAGAGCAGATATTTTATCCAGCCTGAGGTACAAAAATAATGCGTCTCAACCAAAAAATAGCTCCCAACTCACTTTTGGCCAATAAAACCATAATTCCAGCAAATTTACATCTTTCAAAATGCATTTTAATTCATTGGCACATTGAGAGGAAAATGTCTTCAGAGAATGAGAAGACCGAGGTCACAATCTGGAATCTGAAGAGCTGGATTTGAATGCGTATTATATGTGTAATGCAAACTTAGCACAATGCATTCGAGAGAATATAAGTGCCAGCCTAACAGCTGTGGAGCTTGACGGTGAAAAGCACTTAGTAATGAAGTGACCGGTGGGAAGAGAGATGGAGCGAAACATCTCAAACATGTTATCAAGTCTCAGTTGGATGGAAGAGAGGCTGACACCTGCTGCTGACGGCCCCGTTCCAACACACTTAAGGCAACATAATTAAAATTAGTCTCACAAGGATCCATGCAGTTGCATACATTAAAATTCAACATGCTGTGTGCATTACCTGAGCAGTGGGGTTCCATAATGCAGACACTTTCACAGTGGTATGGGTTCGGATTTAGTTGGATAAATGTGTTTTTTGTTGAAGAAATCAAAGTCGCACAAGTGCCACAAAAGTATTATTTGAAATATCCTACTGAAATACATTAGAAATGACAACACTGTGTTATAGTGTTTTCAGATTAACATAATTTTGCATTAACTTATGCACTCTTCAACTCTAAAATGTTTAATATACTGTACTCAAAGAATGAGAAAATGCACTGTCTCCAAATAATTAAGCAATCTGTAAGTGTACTTAAAGGAATAGTTCAGCCAAAAATTTAAATTTGCTGAAAATGTACTCACCCTCAGGCCATTCAAGATGTAGTTGAGTTTGTTTCTTTATCGGAACTAATTTTCTAGAAATTTTAGATTATCACTTGCTCTCCAATGAATCATCTACAATGAATGGGTGCCGTGAGAATGAGAGTCCAAACAACTGATAAAAAAAGAAAAAAAAAAAAAAACATCACAGTAATCCACACGACTCCAGTCCATCGATTAATGTCATAAAAAAAAAAAAAACATCAACTTCAAACTGTTCTTTCCAGCTTAAATATGAGTCCTCTATGCATAATATAATTTTATTCAGTGAAAAAGTAATCTCACCTGAAACAGGAGAGAAATATGCACAGATCAAACACCGCATAAAACACAAAACATTTTGCTTCACAAGACATTAATTGATGTACTGGAGTCGAGCAGATAACTTGTGATTTATTTATCAGCTGTTTAGACTCTTATTCTGATGGCACCCATTCACTGCAGACGATTCAATAGTGAGCAAGTGATGTACATTTCTCCAAATCTATTCCTATGAAGAAACAAACTCATCTACATCTTGGTAGCCTGAGGTTTGAGTATCTTTTCAGCACATTTTCCTTTTTGGGTGAACTAAATCTGTAATAATTATGTTAACTAACTTTTTCCTGGTAGACTGAATTCATATTTTCAATATAAATAATGTAGTTGTCACTAAAATAAAATTGAATTAAATTGAATTAGAAAACAAATCACTATACCCAGTCAAGCTTTGTGAGTGACTAGATAGGAAAAACAACACAAAAGCCAATTTTATATGTTTTTGGGAAACATAAATAATGGGAAGACTTGTGAGTGTTTACTGTGACTATTATGTAAGGACTTTGAAGGGTGTTATTTAGGTTATTATCGTTTACTCACTGTGATTACATAAGTCTGTCGTTTGTTAAGGAATGAGCTGTTACAACACAAGACTGCTCTATAAATGTCAAGCTTCAATTAATAAGCAAACTATCAACTATTTTGACTAAATTATTTTATTATTATACAATCTGATGTAAACTTATGAGAAAAAAAAATCACATTCACAGTGAGAGAATTTATTTGAATTGAGCCAGATACATCAGGTTTATTAAGAACACTAATTATAACCATAAAGGGACCTTAAATAACAACAACAAAACAATCAACAATAGTAATTTAAGGTGTATTCCACTAAAAATAAAAATAAATAAATAATTTGGGTCCCACTTTATATTAGGTGGCCTTAACTACTATGCACTTACATTTAAATTATTCATTTGGTACAATGCACTTATTGTGTACTAGGGGTGTCCCCGACTAAGGATTTTCATAGTCGAATCGGAATTTTCGAATCATGCCGATAGTCGACTGATAGTCGAATCGTATATTTGGGGGCGGGGCAAAATACATTACCAAGAATCAAGTCATACATTCCACAGTCATAAATGCACAGGAAAAATGTGTAACGGACGCCTCGCAGATACAAACGGAGTAAATAATGTTTTATGTTTTGATTAAAAGATAGTTAACATTAAACGTCAGCGAAACCCTTAAGAATTCACAAAAAACATTTCTACAGTAGTGCTCTCATTATAACGTTATATATGTAGTTATAACGTTCTGCATTTCTGTTTTGAGCTGCGCGCGCTGAAGATGACCAGTAGAATGAAGCATATGATAGCAGGTTTTTAATCAATGGGATTTAACTTATCTCACATAGAATACACTTCGTTATTTATATAACATAACATTAATATTACCATTATAATATAATGGTAATATATATAATGCTATCTGCACAAAATGCCCTGAATGCACATGAACGCGTCTGTGCGGCTCTGAACGACGCTTTCTTCACGCAATAACATGCAGAAACACAACTAAACACAAAACAAAATCACAGCGTTTCATTATAACAGTATTCTCAGTATAATGCTATGTACAGTATATGACAGTGCCAGTCATAGTAATATTCTGCATTGTTGTCCTGCTCGCACCGCGCGCTGAAGAGATAATCACCGTACTACACAGCGCTTTACTGTAGCGTAACTCAACCAAAGGCATCTTATACGAGATAAATAATATACTTATATACCCTACCTGATTGAGAAAAAAACGAAGTCTTCCACTGTGCCTGTGTCAGTTTGAGTCTTGTTAAAGATTTAAATCCCTGCCGCCAAGAATGCTCTTCTGTCGGTGACGGATTAGGAAGCGAAACTTTAATCTATAGGGGAAATTGGATTTATTCACGCACGTTAAAATATTTATTTAAAGCTTCGGTTACACTTTATATTAGGTGGCCTTAACTACTATGTATTTACATCAAAAAAAATAAGTACAATGCACTTATTGTGGTCATATTGCATTGCAAAACACTTCTGCTGCTATTGAGGTGGGATACGGGTAAGGTTAGGGGCAGGTTTGGTGGTTTGGGTAGGTTTAAGCGTGGGTTAAGGTGTAAGGGATGGGTCAACAGTGTATTTATAAATGTAATTACAAAAATGAATTACAGATGTAAGTACATATAGGTATTTTTAAAAAATAAGTACAATGTAAAAACATGTATGAACACAATAAGTGCATTGTATCAAATGATTAATTTAAATGTAAGTACATCGTAGTTAAGGCCACCTAATGTAAAGTGGGACCAAAGCTTCTTTCTTTTAAGATTCTTATTTACAGCATTATCATAATAGGCTGTATATTAACTTATTGGGAGAAAACCGGTAGTTCGATGTGAAATCAGCACCCCCATATAGCCAAAATGGTATGATCATAACACCCCGCGAATATTCGACTGTGAGATTGGGAGTCGAATCAGGCTCCTTGAATCGAAGCATCGAATCATCGACGATTCGGGGACACCCCTATTGTGTACATGCATGTGTTTACATTGTACTTATATGTTTTAAAAATACCTTTATGTAATTACATCTGTAATTAATTTATGTAATTACATTTAGAATTGCACTGTTGACCTATCCTCTACACCTTAACCCACCCTTAAACCTACCCATACCACCAAACGTGTCCCTAACCTTACCCGTATCCCACCTCAATAGCAGCAAATGTGCAATACAATATGAACACAATAAGTACATTGTACTCATTTTTTGATGTAAGTACATAGTAGTTAAGGGCACCTAATATAAAGTGTGACCATAATTGGTAATAATAGTTGATACTGATATACATATATCATAATGTAAACATGAAGACTGCAAAATCAGACAAGTTTGAGGAAAACAATTTTATCATTGCACTATTTCTATTGATTTTGATGCATTTATCAAAAGCAACATTGAAGTATCAAGGTATCAATTCAATGTATTAACTGCTCTACTATTTAAACATCCCTTTATGTCCACATGCTGTAGATTGTAACATTTACTACCCAGTGAGTATACAAACTTTGAAGTTTGATTCTGATCAAATTTTTGCTTTAGTTCAAAGAAAACTTTGAAGTAAGGCAAAATAACAAATAAAAAGCATTTTCTAAAGATTAACTTAAGACAGCATGTCAGGGTTTATATAGTAGCTCATTGTAGAGAACTCTTGAATTTTCACATTCGCGATTTCAATCGCAAGCCTGTTTTTTATGCACATTTTTTCACAAGGGCTTGAGTATTGCCAGATAACCCTTTACATAAATCACACACTGAATCCAAGATGGGTGATTCTATGTGTCATTGTTTATTGCTTTTGCATTAAGATTGTGCTGACATCCCTGTGCTCCCTTGCACATGAAACGCTTTGTTTTTATTTTTTGGTTGTTGTTGTTTGTATGTTTGCTTCAGCATTTTGTGAGAGGGAATACCCAGGGTCTTGCCGCAGAATACGCCACAGATCCTGTCCTCATCTTCAAAAACAGACAATTATGTGAGGATGAATGTAGGATGAGCATGCAAGAGAAATATAGAGAACTTCTGAGATGAGATGAACAAATTCAAGCATGTCAAGCAGGGAATCTTGGGGCAGCATGAAGTTGAACAGCTCTCCCCACAGTAATAACTTCATTTAGAGAGACTGGTGTGTGAAGATAAATCAATGACAGGGGTTTGTTCAGGCAGGGTAGCCTGTAATAAGTGTGTTTTGGTGGTACGTGTACTCTGACAAGCACCGGAGGAACTGTGTAGTAGCACTTTTGAACTGTGTAGGAGGGACAGTACAAAGATGGAATGGGTTTAATAAAAGATATATTAATCCTGCATAGGCTCTCTCAGTCTTCATTATGAATGGTTTTATTATGTCACATTTCACCTGCCCCCACACGTTTGCTATTGCTCAGTTTTGCAGCAACATAGAACGTATAGAGAGAAAGAGGAAGTCTTTAATACTAGGAGAAAGCAATTCATTAGTATTCCCATTCATTTCAAAGGCAGTTGCTTGGCTTAAGAAGTACATGATTTGAAATCACTGTGATTTGACTGAATGTTCTGAAATGATCAGTAAATGCCATGTGACTAATGCCTTTGGAGCCATAGGAAAATGACACCACAACAGTGCTGACTGGCCTTAGTTTGTAGCCATAGTCACAAACCAGAAGACGGTTGAGTGTGAATAAAGAGAGAAACCTTAAAAAAGAGTCTGAATAATTCAGAACTTCTGCAGCACACACATAGTGTGCCTTGAGCAGTCAGGTCTTTAGTACTACAACACTGATTAAAATGCTTACAAATTTGCATGAGATTGTGTTTAGCTATCGTGAACTATGACAGTGAATGCAGCAGCAAACAGGGAAAAGTAGTCTTTAGCCCTCCAAAAAAACTAATCAGACACTGGTAAAACATGTGCATACTATAAAGAAATGTCAGTGGCAAATTTGAAATGACTGCCAATGAAGGAAAAAAAAAAAAAAAATGCTTTTTGAGTCCAGATGATGTATTAACGGAATCTATTAAAAATGGCTAGCTAAACCATGTAAACCAGACAAACCTTAATTACTTGAGTAGAATAGAGTAGATTAATTTAGTAGATTAAAGGAGTGACAGGATGAAGGAGAAACAACCAGCATTGGAGAATGGGGGAGAAAGGCGAGAAAAGGAGCGAGAGGGTGGGAGAGATAAAAGGATTAGTAAATAAAAGCATTTTCTCTCCGTGACCTTGGAATGAAATCATTTTGATCAAGTTTCATTCCGCTCTCTGTGCCTTTCAAACAAATGATTAGAAAACATGGTCACATATAGCCTAAACACACAGGTTCTATACTAAATGGCTGATTTTGATTGATTTTTAAGGCATCAGGAGTTCTTCAAGCACAAAGGATGTTCCTCAGGACACATAGATACATTTAGACAAATGTTAAGCACTACATATAAATCTATTACAAAAAAAAAGACAACCACAAAATTCTTATGGTGATGGATAAAGTGGGAGAAAAAAAAGTGTACTATCTTTTTTCTTTTTTTTTAAGTCACATAAGCTTAGCAACGTACTAATATCAAAACATATTGAAATCAACTGTGTAAAAAAAACAAAAAACAGCTGAACAATGGTAACTGCTCAAAAGCTCACTAGAATTTGGAGCAGAACCACATTTGCCTACTCTATCCACATTTATAAATGCACATACATTCACAGTCCTCTTTCATAGCTGTTTTTAGTTATATTAACACAAAACAAACAGGACAAATGGTAATTTCGGGCACCTACAATGCATCTTTCTCATAATGAAAAAGCTTGCTCAGAGATGTATGCAAGACCACATTTAAGCTTCTCCACTGGCTGGTAAATAGCCATTAGCGCCAGGTAACTTAAAGGTAGACAGGAGAGCTTTATAGTGAACAATGACTTTGAAATGCAAAGCAGTCTCAGCCAATCAAACATTTACTCAGGGTGCCTTGGAAAAATGGATGCAGGGTTTCTTGATTTTACTCTCATGTCAGACTTCTGCAAATGTGGCAAACGCAAGAGCTTTCATTTTAACCGCGAATACAAAAAGAAAGGAGATGAAAGCAAAGATCTTTCATCTTTGGCCATAAAAAGGCATCAAAGAGATTTTGGAGAGCCTGCCGACATGTTTTGTGTTGCAGGCAAGAGACATTGTTCTTCTAAGCATCTTTACACTTGATGAAAACTGGCCATTTCATGAAAGTAAACATATAGCTGGAAAATTAGATAACAGTGAAAAGCTGGAGCAAGGATGTGGAGCTGTGTCCACCATTTCACCCGGTTTTCACAACACCTTACAAAAACTGTTTTTGGGGTTTTCTTATTTAAATGATTGGGAAAAGAATTAAAATGCAACAATATATCATAAAATAGTCATATTAATAATACAAAATCAATTATAATGGAAAAATGCGTGTTGAGAGGTGTTAGTTTGGTTTAAAATAATCACGTTTTATGTCTTTTTTTACTTTGTTTTGCTTCCCTCTTAAGCCTTTTAGCACTGTGCCAAACAAACCAGCAGCCTTTGCCAACGATCCCTGTGCTGTGGTTGGTTGGCACAATTGCAAAGGACACTTTAGTTGTGAATTAACATAATTTAGGAAATATTTTGTGACATCCAATATGTCTGCATTTTACCAAAGTACTTCAGTGTGCATTTGCACGGATGTGTTATCTTAACGTTTGCTCCTCTATACCTATTCAACAGTGAAAAGTGTGTGCCAACTATACTCACCGCCTGTTTTAACTGTCATTTCCTCCGCAGAATGCTATTAAACAAAGCACATAATTTGAGATGTGGTGGGAATGATATATGCTGGTGAAGAAGAAATCACAAAAATGAAAGATTTTTCCAATGACGAAAGAGTGAAAATTATGGAAATCAACCCCAAAGAAAGAAAGAAAGAAATAAATTCTAAAGACAAGCACGATGAATTAACTGTGATTGGTTTATTTTACAAAATGTGCAGCCACACAAACTCAAAATTGACATATTTACATATTTAGTGTGGAGACACTAGAAACACATTATGTTTACTGAAAATTGTAAAGATAAAACAGAAATTAAAAAAGAAGATTCTAAAATAATATGTTAGATTTTATAAAGTTGCAACCAAGAGCATATTATATACAGTAACAACATAGAACATAATCTAATAGTAGTCAACATGGTTATGATAACCATTCATAACAGATTCACATTTAATATTTAAATTAATAATATATTTAATAAAAATGATTATATAAGACAAAAATGTGTTGACTGGTGTTATTTTGATTTCAAATATTTTCCCTGTCTCTGTGTGTTGCTTCCCTCTAAGCTTTTTAACACTTTGCCAACCAAACCAACAATGTGTGCCAGTAATCCCTATGTTGGTGTTGGTTGGCACTACTGCAAAATACACTTGAATTAGCATTCATAGTCATGAATTAGCATAATTTAGGAAATCATTTTAAATAAAGACTGCTTACATTTACACATCACTGGGTGTTCAGTATTCAGCAACTTGGCTCGTTCCGATGAACGACAGCCTGAACATCATTATAACAGTTAGTGATGTGTTTAGTTTGTCAAGAAACCAAGTACAGCATTATGGAAATTCATTACATACATGCATAATACGCTGTGTCTGCCAATTGCAACTTTATGCCATATGATTCTGACTAACATATATATATATATATATAAAACTGTGAACAATGTGGAAGCAGGCTTCCATGTAATATAAGTAGCCTCAGAGGGAACAAAATAATAAATTACATATTACAATTGTGCATAATTATAAATACATTTGTTGTGGAAACAGTGGAAAGACAAATAGCGGAAAGCAAGGGGTTCAGGCCAGTGCTACAGACACACAAACTTACACAACCATGCTAGGTAAAAACCAAAGTGTCATACTGACAGATATTCAAACGCAACACAACGATCAATGTTTAGAGTGTGAATGAGGAGGTCAAACACACATTGATTTGCCATGAGGTGTCCTGTACATTTCTCTCACTCCAGTACAGCTGGCGTTTGTCTCTAAAAGACCATCGCTCGTGAGGAGGGAACACTGTTGACAGCTTCTCCTGTGATGACAGACAATGTGTCAAATCTGGTGGATTATTCAGAGTCACAGATGGGGAAAGCAAATGAGAAAGTTCGGTTGTTCGCTGAGGAACATTCATCCTGCAGTTCCTCATTATAAAGAGCGAGTGCGTCCAATCAAACTTAAATCTTCGCAAAATGTCGTCTCCATATTTCAGAGTGGAGTCTGGTGCCTCCCCACACATTATAAATATTAGTGAGGTGAGATCTCTCATTGTCATTCGCGGAGAATCATTGCATCCCTCAAGCAGAAGGGTGACATTTACTATTCTAGGATGGAGAGATGGGTAAAGGTCTTGCAAGGGTGACACAGAGCAGATGGTTTTGCTCACCAGAGGATTTCTCAACTCATTCATACGCATTCAAACACCTCGTGTTAGTTTCAAAGAGAACATACCCTGAATAACAGCTCCAGCTGAGACACATGACTTCCCTGTGAAGTGTTTTGCACACCGGAACACTTCTGTCTTTTTTTTTTAATTTTGGCTCAGTCTTACTGTTTTTTTGTTGTTGTTTTTTCATTTATATATAATATTATATAAACATTATATAAATATTTATTTAAGCTTTAATATTTTAACAGTTGAAATTGCTTACAGTAATTCACCACTGTTAAAGCTTAAACAAATATTTCCCTCCACCCTTACGAAAATACGTAGAAATAGTACACCAAATAAAAACAAAAACGTGTGGTATTTATACGCAAAAATGGATTTTATTGTACATATGATATGAACGTGTTTGGCGTTCATATAATATGCAGTTTTCGCGAGCATATGAAACGAAATTGGTTGGCGTGCATATGATACGCAGTTTTCATGTACATATGACACGCATCTACCCCACAACCCAATCCTACCCATCGTATAGCATATACATGCCAAAGTCCATTTTTGCATATCAATACCACTAGTTTTCATTTTTATTTGGTGTACTATTTATACACACTTTCATGAGATTGGGTTGAAATTAAGCATGATTTTACTACAAATAACCCACCCCCCAAAAAAAACAAAACATGGTTACTATAGTTAAACCATGGTAACCACAAATTAACTCTGGTTTTGCGACACTAACCATAGTTTAACCATGGTATTTGTAGTAAAACTGTGGTTATACGAAATGGTAATCAATACGCCAAAAAAATCATGGTTACTACAATTTTACTATAATAAAACCATGGTTAATTTTCGTGAGGACACAAAGAGCAGCATGTTCTCATTCATGTTGTTGTCACAGCTTGCAGAGGAATGAGGAGTACAAACATGGATTCATAATTCCATGAAGACTTTACTGAGAACACAGATTCGGTACAAGACATAACACCAAATACACTGAAAAGAATTATAAACACAACACTTTTGTTTTTTCCCCCATTTTTCATGAGCTGAATTCAAAAATCTAAGACTGTTTCTATGTACACAAAAGGCCTATTTCTCTCAAATATTGTTAACAAATCTGTTTAAATCTGTGTTAGTGAGCAATTCTCCTTTGCCGAGATAATCCATCCACCTCACAGGAGTAGCATATCAAGATGCTGATTAGACAGCATGATTATTGCACAGGTGTGCCTTAGGCTGGCCACAATAAAAGGACACTCTAAAATGTGCTGTTTTATCACACAGCACAATGCCACAGATGTCGCAAGTTTTGAGGGAGCGTGCCGTTGTCATGCTGACTGAAGGAATGTTCACCAGAGCTGTTGCCCGTGAATTGAATGTTCATTTCTCTACCATAAGCCGTGTCCAAATGCGTTTCAGAGAATTTGGCAGTACATCCAACCGGCCTCACAACCGCAGACCACGTGTAACCACACCAGCCCAGGACCTCCACATTCAGCATCTTCACCTCCAAGATCATCTGAGATCAGCCACCCGGACAGCTGCTGCAACAATCAGTTTGCATAACCAAATAATTTCTGCACAAACTGTCAGAAACCATCTCAGGGAAGCTCAGCTGCATGCTCATCGTCGTCATCAGGTCTTGACCTGACTGCAGTTCGTCGTCGTAACTGACTTGAGTGGGCAAATGCTCACAGTCGATGGCGTCTGGCACTTTGGAGAGGTGTTCTCTTCATGGATGAATCCCAGGTTTTCACTGTACAGGGCAGATGGCAGACAGCGTGGATGTCAAAGTTGTGGATCGAGTGGCCCATGGTGGAGGTGGGGTTATGGTATGGGCAGGTGTATGTTATGGACAACGAAAACAGGTGCATTTTATTGATGGCATCTTGAATGCACAGAGATACCGTGACGAGATCCTGAGGCCCATTGTTGTGCCATTCATCCATGACCATCACCTCATGTTTCAGCATGATAATGCATGGCCCCATGTTGCAAGGATCTGTACACAATTCCTGGAAGCTGAAAACATCCCAGTTATTGCATGGCCAGCATACTCAACGGACATGTCACCCATTGAGCATGTTTGGGATGCTCTGGATCGGCGTATACCAGTTCCTGCCAATATCCAGCAACTTCGCACAGCCATTGAAGAGGAGAGGAACAACATTCCACAGGCCACGATCAACAACCTGATCAACTCTATGTGAAGGAGATGTGTTGCACTGCGTGAGGCAAATGGTGGTCACACCAGATACTGACTGGTTTTCGGTCCCCCCCCCCCAATACAGTAAAACTGCACATTTTAGAGTGGCCTTTTATTGTGTCCAGCCTACGGCACACCTGTGCAATAATCATGCTGTTTAATCAGCATATTGATATGCCACACCTGTGAGGTGGATGGATTATCTCGGCAAAGTTCAGCTCATGAAAAATGGGGGCAAAAACAAAAGTGTTGTGTTTATAATTTTGTTCAGTGTAATAGCCGACAAAGGATACAACTGAATCAGAAGTATAAATACACACATGGTAAATGAGAGGACTAAACAAGAACAGCTGGACAAAGATTAACTAATCATAAACCATAGCAACTAATGAGAACTCATAACAAACCTGACAGTGTAACAAATCCGGCCTCTGTGGTTCCCCCTGATCGTCACCAGAGGTCACCATCACCCGAGTATTGACTTCTCTCTCCGAACTCCATTTCCCATCATCCCCGTACCAGGACTCTGATGGCTAGTCCACCTGATGCTCATCTATGAGACTACTTTAGCCACACACACACACACACACGGCTGACATTTCTGAGCTTTCTCTGTTGGATTATTGTGTTTTTACTCTGGACTGTTTCTCTCATTTTGGATTGTTTTCTGCCTGCCTTTTGACCCTTTTGCCTGCCTTGAAACTCTGCTCTTGTCTCTCCTGTGTTATCCTTGTTACCGTTACTGACCACTGCCTGTAGGACTGTGTTAACTTTTATTAAAGCTGCAAATGGATCCCCACTCTGATGACTCATCATTACAGAAGACTTCACCAAAACTCGATCCAGCAGCAGTATACAGACCCTCTACTGAAGTCTCTGCTCAGGCCAACGGAGGAGTTGGTAACGACTTTACAAGCATTACGGCTATCTCCATCTGAGTCTGCCCCGCCACCTCTGCCAATGGACCCAGCCCCTCAAGCACTGCCTTTTTTATGCTCTCTCTTGACTGGTAAAGCATTAGACTGGGTTACCGCAGTGTGGGATTTCAATCGTCCAGCCTTTTCCTCGTTTGCAAGTTTTTTTGCAGTGCTTTCGAGCGGTTTTTGATCTCCCTGAGGGAGGAGATGGAGCAGGTGAACCGATTCTTACATTGAAACAAGGGAGAGATACAGCGGTGGAGTTTGCTCTGGCTTTTCACACACTGGCTGCACAAACTGGATGGCCTGATGATCCCTTAAAGCTGCATTTTCGCAGGGGACTGAGCTTGGAGTTGCAGACTGAACTCGCTTGTCGAGAGAAGGGAAAAACCTTGGATCAACTGATTGATCTTGCCATTCGCATTGACAATATGATTCGCTCCAGGAGACCCAGCAGGAGTTCTACTTTCCATTCACTAAGCCCTCCAGTGGTGCCTGAGCAAGAGGCCATGCAAGCGGGACATGCACGCATCTCTCCTGAGGAAAGAGATCGCCAGTATTGTCTTTACTGTGGCCAGGCCGGTCATGTGAAAGTATCCTGTCCAACCAGACCCAAGCAGCATGCTTCCTCTGCGGGGAGTCAGTCATTTCATTCTTCTAAATGTGTCAAAGTGCCTGTTAAACTAGCCTTTAACGATGGTGTGATTGAGACAATGGCCTTAATTGATTCTGGAGCTGCAGGAAATTTTATTGACCTTCATGACCTTCCTCTCATACCCTGTAAATCTCCATTGGCAGTGGCAGCCCAAGACGGGAGACATCTGGGTGCTGGTCAGGTCCAGCACACCACCAACGACATCTGCTTAACCACCGCCATCATGCAGTCAGAAATCCTTTGTTTCTTCATCATACAAGCTCCCGACAATCCAGTTGTTCTTGGACTCTCCTGGCTTCAACTACACGAGCCCTAGATCTCATGGATGGAGGGTCAAATCACTCAATGGTCAGCTAAGTGTTTCACACAGTGTCTTCAGATGTTGGAACCATTGTTGATTGAAGCAGCTACTGTCAAGATGGAGTCCTTGCACTCAACCGACATTCCCTCATACTATGCTGATCTAGCTGAAGCATTCGGCAAGGCCAAGGCTACTCAACTACCCCCACATCGGTCCAGCGACTGTGCCATCGAGCTACTCTCAGGCACCACACCTCCCAAGGGTCAAATCTTTCCTCTCTCACAACAGCTTCGTTCAGCCAAATATTTCACTAAACTCGACCTACGTAACGATTACAATTTAATTCGCATCAGAGAAGGGGATGAGTGGAAGACGGCTTTCTCCACCAAGTCTGGGCACTACGAGTACTGGGTTATGCCGTTCGGGCTTGTCAACAGTCACTCAATCTTTCAAGCATTCATAAATGATGTATTCCGTGACATGCTCAATAGATGGGTCATCGTCTACATGGATGACATTTTCGTCTACTCGGACTCCCTAGAGACACACATTAGCCATGTCTGAGCTGTTTTACAATGATTAATCTCCCATCAGTTATATGTTAAAACGGAGAAATGCGAGTATCACCATATTCCTGGGATATGTAGTCAGCTCTGAAGGTGTGGCAATGGATGACCATAAGATGCAAGCTGTTTTGAACAGGCCCAAACCTATGACTGTCAAGGAGATGCAGAGATTTCTCGGCTTTGCTAACTTTTACAGACGTTTCATCAGAGACTTCAGCTGCATCGCAGCGCCCCCTAACATCTGACTAAAAGGAGGGGAAGTCACCTACTCTGGTCACCAGCAGCTGACCAAACATTTGGTCACCTCAAGGAGCGTTTCTCCACGGCACCCATACTGCATCACCCGGATCCTTAACGTGAGTTTGTGGTAGAGATAGATGCCTCCAGCACAGGTGTAGGGGCAGTTCTTTCACAACGTCATGGCAATCCACTCAAGCTTTCCCCCTGTGCCTACTTCTCACGCAAGCTAAATCAAACCAAACAGAACTATGATGTGGGAAACCGTGAGCTACTAACAATGAAGGCAGCGTTGGAGGAGTGGCGACACTGCCTTGAGGGATCCAGATTTCCCTTTTCAGTTCTCACTGACCATCGCAATCTGGAATACCTTCGCAACGCAAGGAGACTCAATCACAGACAGGCTAGGTGGGCTCTTTTTTTCACACGGTTTCAGTTCACAGTAACCTATCGTCCTAGTTCCAAGAACACCAAAGCAGACGCACTCTCTCGCCAATTTGAGTCAACACTTCAGCCTCTTTCACCTGATCCCATCTTACCTACTACTCTCATTGTAGCTCCGGTGCAGTGGGATGTCATGACTGAGATCGCGGAGACTGAATGTCCACCCAACAGGACATTTGTACCTCTTTCCTTGAGGACTCGAGTCATTCAACAGGTTCATGATCTTCCCAGTTCCAGACATCCGGGAATAACTGCATCCATCCAATTTCTCTCAAATAAATTCTGGTGGTCCACACTTCGCACAGACGTCATTGCATTCATCAAGAATTTTGTAACCTGCAACACTTCCAAATCCTCTAAACAGGTTTGAATTTATATATGCAGGTTTGCTATAACCACCACCCGTTCCTCAGAGACCCTTGTCCCACATTGCTATAGACTTTATCACTGACCTTCCCAACTCCAAAAGCAATATCACCATTCTCACTGTCATTGTTCGCTTCTCCAAGTCCTGTCGTCTCATACCCTTACCCAAACTACGCACAGCCATAAAAATAGCAGAGGTCTTATGCAGTTATGTATTCCATTTCTATGGATTTCCAGACGATATTGTCTCTGACAAAGGTCACCAATTCACCTCTCGTGTATGGACAGCCTTCTTTAGGTTCCTCAATGTAAATGTCAGCCTTACCTCTGGCTATCATCCCAAATCTAATGGACAAACTGAACGCCTCAAGCAAGAGATCACTTGTTTTCTAAGATCTTACTGTCACGCTAATCAGGCTGATTGGAGCAGATATCTCTTCTGGGCAGAATATGCACAAAATTCCCTTCGCAAACCATCTACTGGACTCACACCCTTCCAATGCACACTTGGATTCCAACCGCCTCTCTTTCCATGGTCGGGAGAACCCTCAGAATTACCTGCAGTCAATGACTGGCTAAGGAGAAGTGAAATTACCTGGAACGAGGTTCATACTCTTCTCCAACGTGCTGTCAGAAGACAGAAGGAACAACCTGACCGTCGCCGACGTCCCAACCCTGAGTATGTCCCGGGATCATGGGTTTGGCTCTCAACTCGGGACCTTTGGCTCCGACTACCCTGTCGTAAACTGAGTCCCAGGTATGTGGGTCCATTCAAAATCATTAAACAAATAACTCCTGTTTCTTATTTAGCTTTACCACCTCAATATCGTATCTCACCCACTCTTCATGTCTCTTTGCTCAAGGCCGCTGGTGCTCAGAAGGGCGGACGACCTAGACAAGGCCCGGAACCAGGGCCCCCCTCCCCTCATCATCGACGGTGAAGAGGCATATCAGGTTCAGGAGATTCTTGACTCTCGGCGCCGGGGAGGAATTCTGCAATATCTCGTTGACTGGGAGGGTTACAGACCGGAAGAAAGGTCCTGGTTTGAGGCCAAGGACATTCTTGACCCATCACTTACCACTGACTTCCACAGGACCCATCCGAACAAACCGGCCCCTCGTCCTCGTGGAAGACCCCGCCATCGTTTGCCTTCTCACGTCAGAAGCCGCTCACAGGGTGGGTAACAAATCTGGCCTCTGTAACAAATCTGGCCTCTGTGGTTCCTCCTGATCGTCACCAGAGGTCACCATCACCCGAGTATTGACTTCTCTCTCCATTTCCCATCATCCCCGTACCAGGACTCTGATGGCTAGTCCACCTGATGCTCAGGCTACTTTAGCCACACACACACACACACACACACACACACACACACACACACACACACACACACACACACACACACACACACACACACACACACACATCTCGAAGTCTTGTATTTCCCCGGCTGACATTTGAGCGTTCTCACCTTTCTCTGTTGGATTGTGTTTTGACTCTGGACTCTTTCTCTCGTTTTGGATTGTTTTATGCCTGCCTTTTGACCCTTTTGCCTGCCTTGATACTAAGCTCTTGTCTCTCCTCTGATATCCTTGTTACCGTTGCTGACCACTGCCTGTACGACTTAACTTTTATTAAAGCTGCAGATGGACCCCCACCCTGATGACTCATGATTACAGACAATAACTAAACTACACTTAACATAACCGTGATAGTTGTAACTATCAATATATATATTATATCTAAAATATAACATACTGTATGTGTTCCTACTTTTCTTGATAGATATGAGTGCAAATAAAATAAAAAATAAAACCTGCTCAACCTATGTTTAATGAAATCTGCAGAGTGTTGATCTTGAACCCAGGCAAAATATTACACATGAGCATAGCTGTACTAAAGTTCAAATGTTCAACATGATTTGCATATTTTCAAAGCAGAGCAACACAGATACAACAAGACAAGCCAGAACTGCAATTTCCCCTCTGCATTTCCATAATTGGCTCAACGTTGATAAATGCAGGGTGCCATCATATTCTCAAAGCTCCAAAATGAATATATAATCACCCTGCAACCATCTTTGCTTTTTGCAGATGTTTGCTACCTCTGAATAGCTTTCCATTTGACCTTTTCTGTATTTTATTACTCCAATCAGTCACACAGATCACCCAGAAACATTCAGAATCCATCAGGCACTGAACATGAATACTTTATTAAGACATTAAAACAAGTCTTCACAGCAGTCAAAATCACAGCAGATTACGTTTGACTCAGTCCTGAATGTCTCACTCTTGTAATTACAACCACTTTGTGCTTTATAAAATGATCGAGCTAATGATGATTGTGGGCTACTTTTATTCCCTCTTTTAAGTGTTCCAGACTTTTACAACCTGATCGAGAGTAATAAATAGATCTATTACTGCAAACAACGTTTAAGCATTTAACCTTCATGTTCTGCTGAGATACAAAGTTACGTGTGACACAATGTTGTATATGTAAAAATAATAATAGTAATTTGAAATTAATCTAGTACACTCTATTTAAATTATTTATTATATTTACATGACTTAATCAGATCTCAGAAGACAGCTAGTATTAAAGATTGATCCTCTTTGTTGAAAAGGGTTTGTACAGTTTTGTACACAAGAATGAAATTTAAGTATGTAAAACATTCCACATTACCCATTTCATGATTTTAAGTGCAAAAAAATGTTTTGTGTGAACATTAAAACAAACATTTCAAAAAGATAACTTCAGTAAATCTTTCCTCATCCATTTGTCAGTATATATCAGAAATAAAGCCTGTTCACACCGAAAAAATAAAAATAAATAAATAAATAGTTTTAATTTCCGCGTGTGATTTGTCTGTTCAGCCAAATTTGTAAAACAAAACTGGCTGAATGAATGGGCCAAATTCACTCTTTGACTTTAGATGATGCTTGTAGAGAAGCAATTTAAAAAAAATCGAAAATTCTGTGTTTACCCATTTACTACAGTACACACAACACCTCTGAGCAACTGGTTTCATTTTAATCTGTTTGTGATTCTACCATAGTCTTTTAATTGAATCTGTGTGGATATGTTTAAAACATCAAGTAAGTTAAACTCTACTTAAGTTAAACGCTTAAATTCTGTTTGCACAACATCTTCTGTTGGCAACAGCACCTCAAGTACACTGAAAAAATAAAAAATAAAAAAAAATTAAACCACTGTGTCATTTATTTAAAGTGCAGTTAGTTCATGATACTTGGTGATTCTAGCCACCCCTACACTCTTGAAAATTATTTATAGTCTAAAAACTTATTTATAGTATAAAAAACGTTTTTTGTTTTAATAAAATTAACCTTATGTGCAACAGATATGTGTCAGGATTCATCTGTCTTGTTTGAGTTCCCCTTAGTTTTCTTGATTAATAATGTACTGTTCATAAAGTAGATTCACCTGTGGCAGGTTTAGTTGGCTTGTTATCCTGTGTATCCCTTTCGGTTTTGTCTGTTATTGTCTATTTTAAGTTGCTTTTCTTTTCACCTACATGTATTCTGTGCTTTTGAATGTTTTATTTTGTTTATTAAATATAGATTGTTGCAAGACAGATTTTTATTTTTATTTTTTTCATGGAAAACAGATTTCAAGAAAGTGTTCTTTTAAGGAATGTTTACCAAAATATTTATTTAAGAAATGTTTACAAAATATTTATGGAGACCAAAATGTTTTTTTTTTTTTTCTATAGCATTGCTGCAAACCCCCTTAACAAAACCTTTATTTTGAAGAGTGTATGGAGTAGACAGAGAGACAAGATGTACTTCTCTGTACAAAAATGCTCACAGAGCCACACAAGTATAAAAAAGGCAGTGGTCTACAATACCAGAAACACTGAATTGCTTCCAATAACATATATTTTAAGTTCTGTACAGGAGAGGTTTACCCTAATACAGGTGAAATACAAGACCAGAAATAGCAAAGATGAGAGTAGCAGCTGCACATCAACAGAAAACACAGAGCTTAATGACCTCATAGAAGAAACAGCAGAGAAAGAATAAGCAGCTGAGGTGTGATGAGAACATGAGGAAGAGGCAAGCAAGAGGGCCACTGAGAGGGTGAGCCAGACTTTCATGAGGCATAGTGAAGAGGTAGAGGATCGCGGAAATAACTAACGTAGGAGACGAAGTCAAGATTTTGAGGGAGAGAGGTCAGGCTGACAGGACTCTGAGGGAAAAGAAAGTGGAAAAGAAAAAAAGAAAAGATATAAGAACAAGCAAAGGCAGTACAACCCTCAGATGAGTGCATTGATGCAGCTAATTAATTGCAATTCTCAACAAAGCAGAAACTACAAAAAGTTTTTTTGAATACTACTCAAACCAGTTTTAACTTTTTTTAAGTCAATGAACTTGAAGTAATTTGCCATGTCACCAAAAAACACTCACAGACACTCAACCTTAGCATACTGAAAGTTCTCAATGCAGCAATTCAGCTGTCATCTCATCATTTTTGCCTTCTTAGCTACAGAGGTTCATCAGATCTGCATTCAGTGTAGACATCGTCACTGATTAAAATGGGTTCTGTTTGCTTTTGACATGCCATTTAATACTTGCATTTGCAAAGTGAGTGACAGATTTACTTGCCAAAACTATTTTGTACTTGCATTTGGCACTTACAAATGTTAATTTTCCAATACTTTTTTTGCGAGCATGAAACACCAGAAAAAGCCCATGTGACTGGTATGCTCACAATATGGAACATTTTTACTTTGAATGTTCAATAATTATTTTCTTTCTTGTAAAACTGGATGTTATAGTGGGGCAAGCATGTTCAAAATTCAAGCAGATTACCTTGAAAGCATAAATGTAAGACGAGCTACTGTCAATCAACAAAAAAAAAAAAAAACATTTTCAGGATCGTAAATACAAATCAACTGGCATTAATGCACTGATATTAGATGATTATCACGTGGGAACTCAGTGAATTTAAATGGAACATGTTTAACATGTTTATGTACAATGTTGCATATTTATTGGAAGTTTAATACCGCAGCTTGTTTCCAGAAAACAATATATTAAAACATTGTTGCAAACTAACATGCAGGTGCATCTTAATAAATTAGAATGTCATGAAAAAGTTCATTTATTTCAGTAATTCAACTCAAATTGTGAAACTTGTGTATTAAATAAATTCAGTACACACAGACTGAATTAATTTAAGTCTTTGGTTCTTTTAATTGTGATGATTTTGGCTCACATTTAACAAAAAAACACCAATTCACTCTCTCAACAAATTAGAATATGATGACATGCCAATCAGCTAATCAACTCAAAACACCTGCAAAGATTTCCTGAGCCTTCAAAATGGTCTCTCAGTTTGGTTCACTACACAATCATGGGGAAGAGTGCTGTATCCAATCATGTTAACAGTAAGTTGAGTGGAAGGAAAAAGTGTGGAAGAAAAAGATGCACAACCAACCGAGAGAACCGCAGCCTTATGAGGATTGTCAAGCCAAATCGATTCAAGAATTTGGGTGAACTTCACAAGGAATGGACTGAGGCTGGGGTCAAGGCATCAAGAGCCACCACACACAAACGTGTCAAGGAATTTGGCTACAGTTGTCATATTCCTCTTGTTAAGTCACTCCTGAACCACTGACAACGTAAGAGGCGACTTACCTGGGCTAAGGAGAAGAAGAACTGGACTGTTGCCCAGTGGTCCAAAGTCCTCTTTTCAGATGAGAGCAAGATTTGTATTTCATTTGGAAACCAAGGTCCTAGACTCTGGAGGAAGGGTGGAGAAGCTCATAGCCCAAGTTGCTTGAAGTCCAGTGTTAAGTTTCCACAGTCTGTGATGATTTGGGATGCAATGTCATCTGCTGGTGTTGGTCCATTGTGTTTTTTGAAAAAAAAAAAAAAAAACAAGCCAAAATGATCACAATTAAAAGAACCATTGAATTTATTTAATACACGAGTTTCACAATTTGAGTTGAATTACTGAAATAAATGAACTTTTCCACAACATTCTAATTCATTGAGATGTACCTGTATATTAAAATTGAAAATTATACCACCACATATCATTACTTATACATTTTCAGCTTGGGAGTCAGAACAAGGAAGGAAAAAAATATAAAAAAGTGAGCTGATTTTCCAGCACTTGTAAAACTAAAACTGGAGCTTTTCAGAGACGGATGGGGAAATTTCTGCAACTTCAATAAAACAAATTCATTTGTACATTTTCTTTTCTGTCTTTAAGCTTCACAATGACAGCAAAGTGTATTTTGATGTAAAAGTGGATTAATGTCCACACTAAATAAATCTTAATTGCTTAACGACATAGTTATGCACACTGTGGAGACACTCTGTAAGAGTTTAAGTGGAATAATCCCACCATGTGGCACCTTAGGCGGAAATTGCTTCTGTTTGAGTTCCAGCCACTTCCTGTCAATTGGATGTAAAATGACAACGAACATAATAGGAAATTAGATGAGAAAGGAACAGCAATAAAACATGGCTCAGACACCTGTTTTTAATCTAGATCTAAATAGCACTGCAGTCAACATCTGAATGCAACGGCTGAGGTCAGGTCTCTAAATAATTTGAAGTTATTAATATTGTATCATATTAAAATAAGTAAACATAAGTTAAAGGCTAAGATTGTTATAAACAAAACTTTTAAAATTTTCGCAAAGCAAAATGGATTTTTAACAATTTTACTGGGTACAGTTTAAGGGTACAGTAGAAAAAAAATATGTAACTTTTATGGATATAATATAACACTGAAGACTGAAGTAATGGATGCTGAAAATTCAGCTTTGCATTGCATGAATAAATTACATTTTAAAATATATTCCAATATAAAACAGATATTTTAAACAGTAAAAATTTTTTTTTTATATATTTCACAATATAACTGATTTCACTGTATTTTTGATCAAATAAATGCAGCCTTGTTCAAAAGATATTTATTTCAGAAACAATATGATACATATAAATAGTATTGATATACTATATATGTGGTACATACATACATCATTGTAATATTAAATATGAAATAATATTTACACATTATCTATAAAATAGATTTAGTCTCCATCTTAAGTAATTTCTGATATAATAATGCTATTAATTTTAAAAGAAGGTAAGAAGAAAAGAAAAACACTACTTCAAATTATCAGAAAAATATTAGCTATTAGCTATTAATAATTATTTTGAATGGGACACTGTTCTAAGTCTGACCTCGTGTCAACATTCAATTTAATGCTTGTGAGTAATGAAGTGTGAAACTCATTGCTCATGTGAGCTTTTCACAGCCATGCACCAAGCATGAATCAAACTCTTTTCTAAACCAGCCTGAGCACTGGGAATGTCTCAGCAGAGAGGAGCATTGTGGTCTGGAGGTACAGTTCATTGCCTCTGACAAAACTTCATGTTACCTGCCTGACTTTCCTGTGTCACCTGTGCCTGAAGTGAGTTCACACAATCTCTTCCATTACAGAAAACAGTCAAAATGGACAATCTGCTCTTACAACAAGAGTAAAACAAATTCTCTCCAACCTGTCAGCTTCAGTTAATAGTTTTGCCAAATGGACTGGAATGGCCTCCAACAGCAAATGGAGACTCCATCATCTCTGGGTTTCATGGCCTTTGTGCTGCCCTACTTCATCACAACACTGTAAAGATTTACTTTTGAAAGGAAAAAAGTCTGACAGGCCATGAGAACTCAGTGTTGTCCATTAAACTGGTGGGCAGAGGTAGGAACATGGTTTGGAGGTCTATAAACATCCACTCGGTACTCAGTCAATAGTTGCCCTTGGTTATGGCACAATGACCCATCGAAAACCCACTGCAGAGGTTATTAAAAATAAAAAAATAAAAAATTGAAGTAGACTAAAAGAGAAAAAATGCCTGTGTGCCTCTTGTGTATATTTCACTCAAAAATGTTGGGCTTTTGTACTGTTGTGAAAAGATTTTAGGATCTGCACCTTGGCAGCTGTCCCTGATTTTACTCAATTTTGTTTGACTTGGTATCTTTTAGTGTTCAAATCGCAAGGTCTTTCTGTTTCTTTTCATTCACATCATATTTCTTGATACATTCTGTAGTCTATGTTTTATTGTGCATGAGTATGTCCATAATTTGTTGTTGCACTGTTGGATGATAAATTCTGAAGAAAAAAACACTTCACTGTAATATATATGTAATATGTATGTGACGATTACCTTATCAAGGAAAATCTTGATAAAGGTTTATTGACTGAACATCTGGTCTGCCCTCCAGAAACAACCAATATCTCAATCAGGGATATTACAGTTAACTAACTAACTAACAGACTGACTGACTGACTAACTAAATCAATCACTCAGTCAATCAGTCAATCAATCAATCAATCAATCAATCAGTTACTAAAAAAAAAAAAAAAAAAAAAAAGTTAACTAAAAATAGAAATCTTAAAAAATAAATAAACAATTTAATTCAGCTACAGCAACACTGAACATCATTTCTCATTTTAATTTAGTTTAACCGGAAGTTGTACAATAAATAAAACTAAAACTGAAATAAATATATAAGAATTATTAACACATCTTAAAAATAAATCAATAAAAAATGATAAAAACGATTAAAACATTTTTACTAAATCTTTAAGGCATGAAATGAAAATGGAAAATACAAAAACAAATTCAAAAAATTAACGGGGTCATTTTTTCAATTTCCCTTGATCTTTTGGTACATAAGAAGTCTTTGTATGTTTAATACATCCTGCAAATTCCATAACTTAAAAAGTCCTCATCATCAATAAAAAGTATTTATGTAATAGCCCTCAGAAAATGGCTCATTTTAGATTCATAGGGACAAGGTGACATCAGCTACCCCCCAGTCGCTTGCATAAAAACTGCCCCCAGAGCAACACGCCCCTTAAAAACAATATAATAAAATAATTTGTTTTTGTTTGTTTGTTTAAAATACTTTAGTAACACTAAACACTATACTAGCACTTATCTCAATATACAACTAGACATTTCTTATTACTAAGCAAAAGCTAAATGCCAGTGTAAACCACATACAATTTCCTTCAGTGTCTGTTTTTCAATATGATGGATGGATGGATGGATGGATGGATGGATAAAAAGCTAGAAGAGAGGCTAGACTAAAAAGCAAAAAGCTAAAAGCATGGTGTCCTGAGTTTTTAACTGGGCTTTTGGACACATCCCAAAATGGTGTCTTGACCAATTAGATATTATCTTAGCTCGGGGTTTTGCTCTGTTTCTCCTCCCAATACATAAATCAACAAGTTATCTGTTCAGTCACATGGTCCGAACTTTCATGCTCTTTGCAGAGTTTAATTTTGGACATGATTTCTGTAACCAGAATATGATGCATATATGATTTGACAAAGAATTGATTGATAGAAATGTTTAAAGCATGATTTTTCACGCTCATACATACCAAACACGAATATAGACCCTTAAGCTATTCAACAGTTATTAAAAATATATATTATACACGAGTGATTAGGACATGATAGTCAAATGTGTGGGTTACATACATAATATGGAGTTATGCATAGAAATCAGTAGTTGCTCATAAATCCTTTTAAGATGATTTTGGTGCATAAAAGACAGTTTTGGTGCCATTCCGTAGACGTGAGAATGTGTTCTGTGGAATACAGGTCAAAAAAGTTTTGGAAGGAATTTCAGTCTGGTTCTTGTCTGCTAGTTGGTTGGGGGAAGTCAATCTAAGGAAGCTCATGATTCCTATCATGGATTTACATGTGATGGCCATACTGCGCATCTCTTTGACCATCAATCAATCAATGATTACTTGCCCCAGATTTGACAACCTCCTTCCTGAGTTGGGATTATTAATAAGTGTTCTTTGTGTCAATGTTGTAAGCTGTTCTGTGAAAGAGGCTTGCTTCAAACTGGCTGGCTCTAGGGTATCGTGGACAGATCGTGGACATCCTGTTGTCTCTGGAACCTGGGCCTCTTTGCGGAATTTGGCTCTTTTGGTGATTCTAACACCAATCTGATTGAATCTTAAATTGTCTGGTTCGCTCTGATATCCCACACTGATGAGGTGATGAGAGACAGGTGGCTGCAATTGGTGAGTGCTGATGAGTCCGGGCAAAGGATTATGGGAAATGGAGTCCGAAGTAAATTGCCAAGAGTCTGGAATGGAGTGCGCTCTATCGTAGCTCACGGGCACTCCAGTTAGAGATTGTGACAGATAGATATATAGTTAGACAGATAGATAGATAGATAGATAGAGAGAGAGAGAGAGAGAGAGAGAGAGAGAGAGAGAGAGATCTATATAGAGACTTTTTGGAGCAGATTACATGAGCCTTTGGAGTTGCAGGACAATCATATCATGACAAACCTTTTTGGCTAATCACTCCACAAAAGCAAAGTCACAAACCCTTCACCATCAACTATCATAAGCTGTGACATTAAATAGGAGCAAAACATAGGTCTATTCACACTTTTACAAGCATAATAAATTATATCCATCTTTCAGCATACCAAATAAAGTGTTTATTCATTTTACTCTAAAAACAGTATGTGGTCTTTTCTGCAAGACTGTGTATGTAAGTGAACAAAGATCCATTCACAGGGCCTTTTCAGTTGCCTGCTGCTGCTTTGTCCTTTGCTGTATTTCAGGTGCTCTCTCCCTCCCTTCCCTTTATCAATCTGCATCTGATAACGAAGGAAAGAAAACCTGATGATATGTGACATGTTTCTCTCCCGCAGGACCAAACAACATTCCTTGACCTTCCCTCAGCAACGCCTCACCTTGACCAGAACATTCTGCGGTGCAGATCTTTAATCTCAGTGATTCAACAGCGCAGGGCTTGCTTTATCGAATGCAGAGCAGTTTACCTCACTGAGCTCAAGAGTTTAGATTCTGCTCCTCAGGGCCTCCGTAATGAGTTTGAGGCGAGCGGTGAGGATCTTTATTTTCAGCGTGTGTCGCCACTGTCATTTACATCGTGGAGGTATGTGACATGCGAGCAGAATTGTTAAGAGCCATTGTGTGAATATTTGATGTGTGGTGGTCTGAGTGGCGTTGTGAAAGTGCTTGTTGTGAGATGCTGGTCACTCTGAAACGAATAGCTTGCTGTGACACTGATTACTCCATTAGCCTCACCACTGCTGCCCTACTGTATATAGAAATAGTCCACCTCATTCTCACATTTTAAACATGTATAACTTTCTTTCTTCTGAGGTGCAAAGATGAATAATGAAGACTGGAGCTTTCAAAATTCTATATAACCTACGTCCTGGCAAGTCTCATGAAGCCTTTGTTTGAGAAACAAACCAAATCTTTAGTTATTATTCAATTAAAAATTGACAAACCCAGCATTTTTTTAGTGTGTTCATGAAATAAATAAAAATATTAATTCATGAACAAATCAGACTGGCCAGGTTCTTAAGTTCAACTTTGAATTCAAGTTGGCAGCTGTTCTCATTCTTATTTTGAGACAAGTTTAAGTAAAAAAAAAAAAAAAAAAACTTGTTGTTGAAATTATATTTTAAAGTGACTGTTCCCCCAAAAATGGCAATTCTGTCATTAATTACTCACCCTAATGTCGTTCCAAACCTTGTAAGACCCTCATTCATCTTTGGAACACAAACTGAGATATTTTTGATGAAATCTGAGAGCTTTCTGACCCTGGATAGACAGCAGTGCAACTGACATGTTTAAGGCCCAGAAAGATAGTAAAGACATGGTTAAAGAGAAGAACTGTTGAATAAAGTCATTATTTTTTGTTTTCTTTGCACACAAAAATTATTCTTGTAGCGTCATAACCTTATGGTTAAATCACTGATGTTACATGGAGTATTTTAACATTGTCCTTACTACCTTTCTACCTTTTTGAACATTTCAGTTGTGCTGCTGTCTATGTAGGGTCAGAAAGCTCTTGGATTATATCAAAATATCTTAATTTGTGTTTTAAAGATGAATGAAGGTCTTACAGGTTTGGAACAACATGTTCCAGAATTTCATTTTTTTGGGGAACTATCTCTTTAAAGTACTCTACAAGTCCACATTCAAAACAGTTAAGTGCATATTTATATTTTATGATATATACTGTATCTTTAAAAGCATGATTCTCTCTCACCTTTTTGGACTCAGCTCTCACAGGACCTATCATATTTGTTGGGTACTGAAATATGTTTGACTCCGCACCATTTTTTCATGAATGACTTTTAGGACTTCACTTTGTCCGTCCAACAAAGATGTTTACTGTTAGCTGCTCTCACAGCAGCAAAAAAATTGCTAGTCAACCGTTGGAGTGCTCCTCACACAATGGACAGATGAACCTGGACTGTGTATTTGTTGGACATTATCTCAGTGGAACTCTCAACTTCTCGTATACATGGATCTAATGTGAAAACTGTAAATTCATGGCATTCAGCTTTTAATGTCGTGTAATCTTTTCTAAAATCTTTATAAAAAATGTTATATTGTTATTCATTAATCTATTATTATTATTAATGTTATTTTTTTTCTAAATTTGTACAGCTGCTTTTTGTTTTATACTACTGTTCCCAGAAGAAAATTCAATAAACGGTTGAAAAAAACAAACAAACAAACAAAAAACAGCATGATTCAAAACCATCCTCAGATTTTCATACACAACAAATAGTAATTATACATGTAATATTCAAACATTTAAACATTTTGTATAAAGCTTGTTTTCCCTTAGGAAAGACACATAATGCCCATAAAATGGACTCTTTTCTAATTGATTCATAAGAAAACCTTTCTTTGAATGAACACACATATATGTGGTCATTGTGTATATTATCACTGTTCTTGTATATGTTCTTGTGTATTGTATACTGTTTTATGCATGCTTATGATAGATCACTAGTTAATATCACCTCACTTATACCATATTTGGTCTCTATCAATTTGTCTTCAGATGATCTAATTGAGAGTATATATTATGGTGATACCTATGCAACATATTAGTGTTCTAAGAATCTTTACTAGTTTGAAGAACTTGAAGAACTCCAACACCACCAAACCTTTAAACCATCAGAACTTTCATCCAAGACTGCATCCGGACACTCGTTCAATGACCAAGGCAATGCAAGTATCGTACATTAACTAAATGAAACAGAGGTTTAGTTTAAGCTATAGACCCCGTTATAAACGGTGCTGATGGTTTTACTCAGGTGGCTAACTGACTCTTTCCATAACTACATTCTCTGGGTTCTCTAATGGCTTCATTCATCCACTTTAGCTCCCCTTTGCATGTAAGCATGAGTGTATGTTTATTTGTTTGTTTTCTTTAGATTAGTTATGGGTGATAGAATTTAGTTAATAAAAGTTTGTGCACAAATTACCTGAGTTTCTGGTTCTGCCTTGCAAATTAATGTCCCTTTATGTCCCTTTAGAGTTGATATGAACTTACACTGAATGTTCGCTGGATGAACAGATTGGTTGATGACAATTTAATTCTGCTACAGTTATTACTGGCAGCCAATATAAATAATTGTAATTAATTACATTTAATTATAATTATTTATATACATTTCCCTTCTGAGCTGATTTGCTGCATTTTCTTGGTTTAGTAAGACAAATTAATAACATTCACTAATAAACTGCTCAAAATAAGGTAATAGAATATTTTGATTTCATGTCAGCTTTAAGACACTTTTGTTAAACATACAGTATATGAATCAATTATCAATTTATTTATAAAAAAAAATACAAATTTGAAATGTAAAATTTACTCTATTGTTAAACATTTGGTTGTTAATACAGTAAATTAATACTTTAATGAATCCCTTTTCAAGTTTTTTAAGTAATTGCACCAATAACACATAATGCAACTTTGGTCCCACTTTATATTAGGTGGCCTTAACTACTATGTACTTACATCAAAAAATAAGTACAATGTACATATTGTGTTCATGTTGTATTGCAAAACACATTTTCTGCTATTGAGGTGGATACGGGTAAGGTTAGGGACAGGTTTGGTGGTATGGGTAGGTTTAAGGGTGGGTTAAGGTGTAAGGGATGGGTCAACAGTGTAATTATAAATGTAATTACAGAAATTAATTACAGATGTAACTACATATAGGTATTTAAAAAAAAAATATATATAAGTACAATGTAAAAACATGTACGTACACAATAAGTGCATTGTACCAAATGATTAATTTAAATGTAAGCACATAGTAGTTAAGGCCACCTAATATAAAGTGGGACCGCAACTTTTAAATTGTATTAAAACTGGTTAGCATTATTAACTACAAAAATAAGATATGCAACATATGCATTGCATCTCGGCTCCAAAGGGGTTTATTAAAACTCATGGTCACATCTCCCACATGGACAGCACTGGACAGATTTTGGAACAGGAAGACTAGTTTCCCTCCAAGCGACTGGCTGCCACCCAACGCTTTCAGTCTCTTATTTGCATAAAGTTTAGTGTTTCGTATCTTTTTGATGGTCTCACCACCTCACTCCACTGTCAATTCCACAACCCCATGCACAGTGTTGCTCACCTTCCATAGAGAATAAATCGAAATGTTTGTTCATCTCCACTCGCTCCACGCCATACGTTCCGGATCAAATTACTATCCCCAACTTGGTCACAGACCAACTGGTCGGCTTGTATTTTCACTTTGATTTCAGAGCACTTGCTCAGAGAACGAGGGTTTTTGGAGAACAAAAGCTAAAACGATGTGAAATCACGGAAGAAAAGGCAGTCTTCACAGTTGGAGGAACCCTCAGGCAGCCTGTACACATGGATCTCCATAAGCCCTGGGTGGAGGTGATATTTTCGTCCAGGGTCACAGCTGTCCCTCTTTGCTGTTTGATGATGGAGACTGATTGGTCTGGCTGAGTTTCACAGGCTTCTGTGTCCGTTTTAACCCACGATGGGCCGCCCGGGAGCTGCTGTGCAGATGGCTGATTAGGGAAAACTTTATGTGACATTCTGTATTTCTGTGGGAAAAGGAGATGACCGACGTGTGATCCTCATAACAAAGTCTCCTTTTTCTTGGCCTTTTTTCTATCCTCTTTCTGTTTCTTGAAGGACACACAAGTAGCTCCTGCCTTTAAAAGAGGAATTTAGCCCTGATCTGTCTTTTGTTCTACAAAAATGCACAATATTTTGCTCCAAAGCATGTCCTGAAGTGTTTTACATAAAAGTGAAAGTTAATTTCTTAATGTTATAATATTTTTTTATTTTTTTTATTTTTTTTAACATTTTAAATTGTAGAAATTAACCAGAATGAATATGTACGTAATAACAGAATATTAATAAATTAACATAAACCTAGATTAATAAGTGTTGTTCTGTTCTGTTAGTTCTGGAACATGCTGTCGTATTCGCCATGTCGTATTGAGCATCCCAAACATGCTCGATGGGTGACATGTCCGGTGAATATGCTGGCCATGCAAGAACTGGGATGTTTTCAGCTTCCAGGAATTGTGTACAGATCCTTGCAACATGGGGCCGTGGATTATCATGCTGAAACATGAGGTGATGGCCGTGAATGAATGGCACAACAATGGGCCTCAGTATCTCCTCACGGTATCTCTGTGCATTCAAAATGCCATCAATAAAATGTACCTGTGTTCGTTGTCCATAACATACGCCTGCCCATACCATAACCCCACCGCCACCATGGGCCACTTGATCCACAACATTGACATCAGCAAACTGCTCACCCACACGACGCCATACACGCTGTCTGCCATCTGCCCTGTACAGTCAAAACCGGAATTCATCCGTGAAGAGAACACCTCTCCAAAGTACCAGACGCCATCAAATGTGAGCATTTGCCTACTCAAGTCGGTTACGACGACAAACTGCAGTCAGGTCGAGACCCTGATGAGGACTCTATGAAACGCCTTTGGAGACGGCTTATGTTAGAGAAATGAGCATTCAATTCACGGGCAACAGCTCTGGTAGACATTCCTGCAGTCAGCATGCCAGTTGCACGCTCCCTCAAAACTTGCGACATCTGTGACATCTTTTATTGTGACCAGCCTAAGGCACACCTGTACAATAATCATGCTGTCTAATCAGCATCTTGATATGCAACACGGTCTCACTCCCAACTCGTCACATATTGACGCTTGGTCAGGACCCCTTGGCGTCGCTTTTTGACGCTCAAGGTACCCCTTTAGCATCATTTTTCGACGTGCAGGGTCCTCCATTGCTTTAAATAAGAAACCCTTAGCGTCAATATGCCTACGCAAAGGCTTATCGTCATGATTAAATTATATATTGGGCAATAATATTGCCATTGTTGCATATATGTTGGGGTGTGTCACAACAGTTTTATTTATATTACACTATTTA
This sequence comes from Acrossocheilus fasciatus, assembly GCA_036784905.1. Classification (NCBI taxonomy): domain Eukaryota; kingdom Metazoa; phylum Chordata; class Actinopteri; order Cypriniformes; family Cyprinidae; genus Acrossocheilus; species Acrossocheilus fasciatus. The sequence goes on along the minus strand of CM071957.1, from coordinate 11,075,956 downwards.
CACATTTATGAGCACATAACACAACCCCTGCCCCTAAACCTACCATTTGTCAATAAACACAAGATATAACAGGCAGATACAACAACCGTCATAATTTATAAAAAAAAAAAAAATAATAATAATAATAATATTCCAAGTCTTTCGAGGCAAAACGATTGATTTGTGAGAAGAATAGACGTGATTGCCGTCTCTGTCCGCCGTAAAGCTCTTCCTGTGTGCTGTCTCTGTGTGCGAATTCAAAAAATGCCGCCAGAAGAAGCCTTACGTTAGCAATTGGCTCTTGTGTGTCTCGTGACCGATTGCGTCATACTGTTGTGAAATGCCATTGGCTCTTGAGTTTCTCGTGACCAATTGCATCATGCTACGGGAGTATCATTTGAATGAGATGTGAGCGCGTTAACGGAGCGGGATCATTTTCAGCGATTTAAACCTTAATGTTTTACTCTTTTCATCGCATAAAGATATCGTATGGCTTCAGAAGACTTGGAATGCAACACAACATGTTTATAATGCGTTTATTCTGCTTGTTTATGGTTGTTTTTTGCAATAAATACCTGTGGCTGTACTTTTATTTGTCTGTTACGTGTTTTATATTGTTCAGAAGTGGGTAGGTTTAGGGTAGGGGTGGGGTTACGTGCTCCAATGAAAGTATAAATTTATATAAAATTATTCATATTTAATATAAATGCATGGGAACCATTAAATTAAGACAAACAACTGAAAACAATGGATGACTCTGTGCGTCGAAAAATGACGCTAAAGGGGTCCTGACCAAGCCTCAATATATGACTAGTTGGGAGTGAGACCGTGTTGTCACACCTGTGAGGTGGATGGATTATCTCAGCAAAGGAGAAGCACTCACTAACACAGATTTTGACAGATTCGTGAATATTTGAGAGAAATAGGCCTTTTGTGTACATAGAAAAAGTCTTAGATCTTTGAGTTCAGCTCATGGAAAATGGGGGCAAAAACAAAAGTGTTGTGTTTATAATTTATTTCAGTGTATATATATATATATGGGAAAATTGCAGAAAATTAAATGCTACCTTTGTGCAATATGCTGTAAACTCATTTAGAAATTATGCACATATTGAAAATAAATTGAATTTGGAGTGCTGCTAATTTACAATAATTCACTCAAAAGTTAATTTAAAGCATTTGCATTGTAATTACATTATCTCTTAGATTCATGTAAATACTTATCAGTATTTGTAACATATAGGCTACTGTAAATTATTGGGTGTTTGACTCACACTTTTCTTTTAATTTTCTGTAAGTAATAGCTTAACTAACAGACTGGTGGATATAATGTGTGGCTATATTTAGTGACTCAATTTTACTTTATTTCTGATGTTAGACAATCATGTTATGATATTATGACAGACTTAAAGACCAATTTGTTTATTCTGAGCTACTTTTTTTTCATCAGAAAGATTTCTCCCCACACACTACATCTCATTTAATTAGTTTTGTGAAGTAATTGGCTTCACTGTATATAAACCAGCATCCCTGACCTGATCTAATTAGGCTAGAAAGAAACATGTTGCTTTGGCTGTGTAAACAGCATTCAGTTCTTTAGTCAAATGTATTCCACATGACCGACAGCAAATATAGTTGTAGTTTGACATTGGTATCAATGGCATTAACAGAAACAAATTACTTTGACAAATAAAGCATGCCTAGGTTTTTTATAAACCAAACTACATATGGCATCTTGGCAAGAACAACAACAATAACAACAACAAAAAAAGTCAAAAGACTACTGCAAAAGACAGATACTTTTTAGATTTTTCTAAAAGTTAATACCTTGAGATTCTAAATGACTTGAGTATTTTTTAGACATGCTATGCTATCAACTGCTATGCAAAAATACTGTAAATAGCATACAAGATATGTACAAATGCTTACAACACATTGCAATGTTTCGTATCTGGTTTATATTGTGTTATCTGTTCTGTCATAATGACAAATGGTGAGTGTGAACTGTTGTAGCATTATTGGTTCACGCTGTATCAACTGCTATCAACTTTGCCTTGCCTCTCTTTTGCAACACACTAAAATTATCAAACCACTACTGTGGCACATGGAAGGATCAAGTAAGCTCCACCATTAGTCTATCATCTGAATAAGATTTAGTAGTCACTTTTTATAAACAGTACATAAAATAAAGTAATCAGTGAAACAAAATGCTTAAAACTCATATAAGATCCACTATTATCTAAATAAATTATATGTATTCATTTTGTGCATTCATATGAAATGAGGTTTACAGTTTTTACAATGATGTCACAAACATTTGAGACTTTTTGAGGCTCCCTCAGACTGTCAAACTGGTGGAAGTCTGCCAAGAACCTTCAGGCACCTTTTCAATCTCTGAGGAACTCTCTAGTTACTGCAAGGGCTCTAAAGACTGTCAATAATTTAAAGGGAAGTTTCCAGGCATTTAAAATGTGTATTAAAAATGTCCTTGAGAAAACAACTAGATATGTGAGGCACCTTCAGAAGATTCTAAGAAGTTCTCTAGAAGGGTTCCGCCACAAGGACAGTCTGAGGAACCTCAAATGGGAAGGAAACACAATGTATTAAGGGTCAGAGGGGGTATAAAATATTTGAACAGGATTATAAAGTATTTATTGTTCACTTATTTTGTTTAAATATCTTATTTCTTAACTTAGTACTTTGTTTAGTACTACTTCTCGAACATCAACAAATGTTGTTGCCCTTTGTAACTTGCATATAATCCATCAATTGTCCTCAGTGAAAATATGTATCTCAAAATCCTACGGTCACTGTTGTAAAGTGTTCAAATATGCAAAATATGCTGGAAATGATCCTTAAATATGAAAACTCATGGAACAACAGTTCACTCTTTCCACATCACGGTGAATGTGTTCAATAAAGATATATATATACATATTACACCAGCTGACCAAGATGGTCTTTCAGTTACTCTTTCATTATATCATTGCTGTTGACTTGAGTGATAACATTTATTGCCCCAAAAAAGTCAATAATATTGTAACGATATAATCTAAGGCAGTTATATGGCTATATCAACACTATTTATTTATGAAAATTTTATTGATTTGATATGAATTTTCACACTCAGATTATGTGAATCTGCATAATTGAGCCAAACACGTGTCACTATTTGGGTCTTCACTCAATTGTAAATAAATGTGTATTACCTTGGAAAGTGTCATTGCATCATTCACTCAACGTATTTGTGAAAGAAAAGATTATTAAAAGTTTAAACTTTAATATGTCTACAAATACTCACAAATAGTTTTTAAGCAGCTTTAATGTTTTATCCACAAATGTCAACAAAGTAAAACAATTAAATGTTTAAGAGTCTTGACTTAGTTGAATATAAAAATGAGGGTTAAACGTTTCATCTGCAGTCCTCGTTATTGTAGTTTCCCTTGTCCTGAGAGTGAGATGCCACATTTACTTTTTTTGTCAACAGAGAGGTTATTGTGTGAAGAACAAGGAGGCCATCAATTACCCATAAACTGTCCACTCCTTCAAGCTCTATCAAATGTCATTAATGGTAACAGTTAATGCTAAATACAAACCAGCATAAGCATGAGGATCAGATTCTTTTCTAATGTATGCTACCTTCAAAGTAGCAGTCCAAAATTGGCCATTTTAATGACATCTACTAAAGAATGCACTAAATGTGCATTTAAATGACAAAAAGCTGTCCATTCACAATATACAATATTATTTGCTGGTCTACAGCTAACTGAGAAAATAAAATGCATATCTCACTGAGGGACACCATGAATTCACAGCTGACCTCTGTGCTGATTCTCATGTGGTGGCACCGTTCGTTCGGCAGTTCCATTATAGCAGTGCACTGGGGAAAATGTTCCTCTAAAGAGCTCTTACAGGCAGGGAATACAATCTCAGGGAGGATCTAGGGGCCCCTGAATACCAGTAATAACTTTTGATAAAATCTGATTCAGGCTCAGAGCCAGAGCCAGATATAGAATTCTGATTAAATAAAACTCCACTTAAATCCAATAAATGGTCAAGTTAATGTGAAAAAGGAGTTCATATTAGGAAGAAAGAACAACTCTGATAGCAGGGATGTGAAGGGAAAAAAATAAAAAATACTGTACAGCAGGCAAACGTAGATTTCACCATAAACGTGACTAAAATGTATTGCCATTGTGCTACATGCTACTAAACAACAGCGTAACATTGTAGGTGTAACATTCCGGCCTTATGGCAGGAAAATTTTAGATGTATAGTAAAGTTATGCTTAGTATAGGGACCAGTTCTCACTATTAACTAGTTGCTTATTAGCATGCATATTACTGGAATATTGTCTGTTTACTATAAAGCACGTCTTACTCTGCATGACCAAATTTTAGATTGCGAAAGTCTAATTCACACCAGGAAAGTCCGCTAGTTCACTTCCCTGCTGAAAAAAACAATAGAACCCTGCCCAACACAACAGAAAATGTAATGGTTTTAATGGTTATAATGGGAATTGTATTGGTTTTAATGGAAACTATAATGGTGTCTGCTGGTATGTGATGGATTCTTTTGGTGGGATGTTAAATCCTATTGCAAAAAATGCCCAAAACACACTACAAAAAGGAATGTTGTTATGATTTTACTGGAAAAAGCTAATGGTTTATCATTTCTGTGATGGTTTCTATTGGGCTTCTATTGTTTTTTTTAGCAGGGTTGCTTTAGTCTGGACCAAATACAATGTTGATTTTTTTGGTTTGGTGCGGTTCGCTTTCACACTGCTTTTTGCAAGTGAACCAGAAACTGTAAACAAACCACACGTGTGCTTAATGTCATCCATTCATTGGTTTATCCATTCAACCACACCAGAGTTCGTTTGGAGGCGGACCGAGACCACCTCTTCAGCTGGGTCTCGGTACGGTTGTTTGGTCCACACCCGAGTGCAATTGCTGTATTCACACCTGCCGAAAAGATCCGCACCAAGGGGGGACATGAACTTGAGTCCGATTCAGTCGAACCAAACAAGACAGGTGTGAATACACCCTTAATCTGACTCCATAGCTAAATTTAACAACTTCCAAACTAACTATTAATAAGCAGCAAATTATTGAGGCAAAAGTCAGTTAATAGTTAGTTGATAGTGAGAATTGGTCCTCAAACTAAAGTGTGAGTAACTTAAGTCTATAAAGAACAGCCACGCTACTGCTAACAAACATAAGCATTCTTGAAGCAGTAACTAACAGCTGACATGCAGTGTTAATTTCGTCAACGAAGACAACGACGAAAAATATTCGTCAACGAACCTTTTTTCTGTGACTAAGACTAGACGTTGACAAGCTAAAAATAATATCTGATGATAAAATCTATGACAAAATTTATGCCGCGTCTTCGTTAACGAGACGAGACGGGACTAAAATATTATTTGAGGACTACCGGATATTCAAAATGCATCCTACAGGCTAAGTTAACTGTCTTGTCTTTCAAAATGTGAGTCCCTGTCATTGGATTACAATCAGATGAGGTGTGTTTAGTCTAGTCTCAGTATGGCTGCCGCGGACGGATTGGCTACCAAAACGCGAACTAGCGATCTGAAACAATGGCCTCAGCACCTGAAGGGTTAGCGATAGGGTGACCAGACCGTCCCGTTTTCCCCGGAAGTCACAATTCATTGTTGATTAACTTAAAGTTAATGAAGGCGGGATAGGCGGAATCGCGCTGATAGAAGCGCGCTCTCTCTCTCGCGCGCGCGCGCACGCTTCACTTCTTCAGTTCTCATACAGCGCGCGATCAGTTCTCGGTGCTCAAATACATACACAGCAGTCCAAATGTCTATTGTGTACTAGAATATCTCACGTAAATACAGTCGGATATGGCTTAAGTGAACGTAAACAGGTGGGTGAAAACTGAATGTGTGTCCAATATTACATGCATCCGTTTTAAATGGACAGCATTCCTATTAAATACCTATATGTGTCATTAATGTTAACCAACGAAAAATATTAAATAAATGTATACTTGTCATGGTGACAATACTGACAATACTACTGTATCTGAAAAATGAGATTAATTTGTATATCTACCAAAAAATTAATATTTATTCCAGTTTTTCCAGATTCAATCCTTGATTCAAATTTCTAATAAGCTTAATTGATTTAAAGAGAGATTAATTAATGACTATTTTTGTTTGAAGACTACATATAAAATGGCTACCAAAACTTTTCGTCGACTAAAACTAGACTAAAACTATGAAAGACTCAAATGACTAAAATGTGACTAAGACTATTAAGCATTTTCGTCTCATGATAAAGACTAAGACTAAATCAAAAATGCCTGCCAAAATTAACACTGCTGACATGTTACACTGTTAAAGGGGCATTCAGTTCTCTAGCTATGTCAGCATCGCTATTCCTTGTACTTCGAGTACTGATACCACAATGAATTCTGTACTGCCATCTGTTGACATGGCTGATTGACTCTGCAAATTACCCTGATACTAGTGAGGTTTAGACTGAGAACCACCATTTGAAATGGTCAGTTGCTTTTTGTTTGATAAGTCATCAATTAGTTTGATATTTACTTTAAGATTACTTTTATGTTTATAAAAGCTGGCAGCAACACATTTCTATCTTTTTTTTTTTTTTTTCCAGATACAATGATTTTTAGTTTCAGTGAATGATATGGTGCCACAAAACAGCCACAAATTACATTTCTCTTGTAAACATTTCAAAGGCTATTTATTTGCATTCATGAATAATTCACAACTTACTAAGATCAAGAGCACTGCCATCCCAATTATTTTATAATTAAAATGAATATTTAATCAGAGAGTTGAGCATCACTTAGTTTTCAGAAAATCCTCCGTGCCTCAATTTCTTTGGTTTTGGGGGTAATTATTTGTAATTATGGCCTTTCTTCTGAGCGCAGACAAATAAAATAAAGCAAATTGCCCACTATAACTCTTGAATGCCACGGTTATCTTAATTGCTTCTCTGCAAGTTTGTAAAATCTAATTTTTCATATTTGAGGTTTTTAATACTGAAGAACAATCTTACAAATATCCTGCTGTTAAAAGTGCTAAAACATTCACAAATTATTATTATTATTATTTTCATAAATACTTCTAAATTGTGATTCATGCTGTTGTTGCCACAACTTTCTAATGATACAAAGTTGTTTCCTGGAATGAAGTGTTGAAACATTCCAGAGTAGATCAGAAAAGCACTATATATAATGAATTTACTGTATGTGTGTGTGTATATATATATATATATTAACAGATATGAATATATATGAATGTCATTGATTAACAAATACCAAACCATGTGGTTCAAGATGTAATCACACATAACCAAGCAATCTTAATAATCTGTTCACCTCCAAAATTTGCAAGGATTAGTGCTTGAAACATCCAATAAAATGACTTTGGGAGTAGATGGTTAAAAATCATAGTAAATGTGAAAATGTGATGCTGTATGAAAACCTCAGAAACATGTTGCATCCTACAAAAGTGTGTGACCTCATAGTGACACCAGTGACACACTTCCTGCTGCTTAAATTGCTACAACTTTAATGGAACAAACAACGCTGATATATTAATTATCTAACAGAAGTAAATCAATAAGAGATGAGAGAAGCAACAAGAGCAGATGTTGCTAGGGTCTGCAATCTAACCAGCCCACATTCTTTCCTGGCAGACTCTGAAAAACATCATTAAATTTAAGTGAAAGCAAAAAAGAAAATGAGTGAGTGGAATCAAAGGGAAGCCAAGATATTAGTCTACATTTTTTTTTTTTTTTGCCCCAGTAGGGTTGTCACAATACCAAAACTTCAGCAGCAATAGCAAGTATTGAAGTATTCTTGGCACAAAATTTGATACAATAGCAAAAACTCATATGTAGTTGAGCATAGGACAGTATTTTAATCCTACTCTACAAAAAAAAATAAAAATAAATAAAAATTAAAAAAATTAAAGAGAATCAAGTAAGGTTTCACTTTAACACATTCTAGCGGACTCTGGAGTGTATTCATGGAATAGAGCGGGTTCTGAATCAGACTTATAGACTGGAGCAGACACATGGACTGAAACAGGCTCTGGATCAGACTCATAGACAGGAGCTGACTCTGGAGTGTATTCATGGAAGAGAGCGGGATCTGGATCAGACTTATAGACTGGAGTGGGCTCTGAAGTGGATTCAATGACTAGAGTGGTGTCTGGAGCGGATTCAAAGACCAGGGAGGGTTATGGATCAGACTCATGGACTGGAGTGGGCTCTTGATCAGACTCATAGGCTACGTTCACACTGCGATGCTTAGTGCTCAATTACGATTTTTTTCTCATATCCGATCAAATCAGTACTAATATATGCATCTAATAATTTTGAAATTAACACACTTAATTTCCAATTTTTCACATTATTGTTTTAAATGTTGCCAATATCAGATTCACAGTGTGAACAGATCATGGTTCTGAACTGGCCAGCATGCGCAAAAGAATGATACGAACAAGATTTCCAGGTTTTCACAACAAAATCCAGACAATTGCTCCTCAAAACTAGTCAAAAACTATACCAAACATGTTCAGGGGAGTAAATATCGCATTAGTGGGGTCACGTTGACCTACAAAGTTGAAAAACAACTCATGGCAAAGGATGGAAAAAGTATCTCCATTCCGGGGGGAAACTGTGGATTTAGCAACACTTGTGCAGCACGCTGTCAAACAGAAGTAAACACGGAGGACATAAAGTAAGTGATTATGTGTTTATGTATACTGTGATCTGCTGCAGAAGCCAGCGAAATTATGCACAGGCAAAATAAAATATCAGACAGGATTAGACTCTGGAGTGTATTCATGGAATAGAGTGGGTTCTGGATCAGACTCACAGACTGGAGCAGGCTCTGGAGCAGATTCAAGGACTGAAGCAGGGTCTGGAGCAGATTCTAGGGATGGAGCGGGCTCTGGAGTTGATTTGAGGACTGGAGAGGGCTCTGGATCAGACTTATAGACTGGTACAGACTCTGGAGCGGAACCATGGGCTGGAGTGGGCTCAGTAGTGGATTCGAGGACTGGAGCTGGCTCTGGAGCAGAGTCATGGACTACAGCAGGCTCTGGAGGAGTAGAAGAGCAGTGTGTAGCCCAAGCATACAGAATGGCAACCGTCATTACAGGGAGCACTGAGGATAGGAGAACAGTTTCTGTGACGACCAGTGTTGAGGCCCTTGGGATGCCCATTGCTCTGGTCGAAACCAGCGGTGGGTCCACCAAACTGGAAGCCAGCCTCAAATGCCTGTGGAATGCCTGGGTGCCTTCAAATGCAGTGTTCACAATGACAGGGAACCCTGAAGTGGCATCTGTGATGGCTGAAGACTGTTACTTGATATCCATGACCGCTAGAGGCTCTGGCGTGGCAGCCATCTTGTTAAGTGGCTCTGGACTGGGGGGCCATCTTGGGAAGAGACTCTGGAATGACAGCCATGACAGCCATGACAGGATGAGACTCTGGAACGGCAGCCATGACATGTAGAGGCTATGGTGTGGCAGCCATTTTGTGAAGAGGTTCTGGACTCGGGAGTGCTGAAAATACACGAGTGGCAACCATAATAACTAGACATGGTGGCGACTTTGATGATCCAAGCTCCATAGCCACCAGAGCTTGGTCTACCCTGCCCAAAAAAGTGTAGGGGAAATGTCCTCCTCGACAGCCCCGACAGAGAAGGGGGAACCACATGAAAGCAGAGCATAATCCAAAAGTTGGCATAGCGACCCTCAAGGAGTATCACGGGTGAGTGTAGTATTTAATGGTTCATTAAGTCCATAACAGAAAAAGTCAATCAGGGCATAGTTCGGGAGATCAGAAAGATATCCAATGTTCAGAAAATCTTGTATTCTGCCCTGGCAGTGGTGTTCCGAACCAAAGCGTTGACAGATAGTTAACGGAAATAAAGCACCATCACTCGTTCTTCTTGCACATGTGATGCACACTTTACTTGATTTCTTGTAAAACTAAAACGGAAATCACAAAGGTAGAAATTACAAAATGATTACAAAATATCGTAAATAACATAAAACTTGCACATTTGTAAACATTCACTAACATATTTAAACTGCTAAGTAAACAAATCGAAGTGCAGTAGTGACGTGCACATATACAAAAAGGATTGCACAGCTCCGTTAGCATGTTGGCTATCAGATTGCGATGGATTTCAGGACAGAACATCAATCTTTAAACATGTCAATAGTGACCCTTTTTCATACAACTAACACAGAGGAAGTATTACAGATGTTTTAAAAATAAAATGAGTAACTTACGGTCGTATCTATCACAAGGACTGAAAGCAAACAACAACACGTCTCTATATGCCGATCACAGTCTCTTCTATAACTTTTTTAAACTTCTGGTTACATTCTAGAGAATAGTGCAATAATATTTTTCACCACTAGATGTCACAAACGAACCTCTAAATAAATCAAGGCACAACTTACAAAAATGAAACAAATATTATACGGAACATCTTGGATGTGGTCATCGAGGGATGCATTCCCTGAAACTAACTGGGTCCAAACAAACTCATGCTGGGTCCATGATTAGCCTGGAATGCTTGATAAAGCATGGGAAGACAACATAAGTAACATGAGAATGTGTGACAATGGGGTGCAGGATTCAAATGCAGGCTTTATTAAAAAAAAAAATAATAATAATAAATAAATAAACAAATAAATAGTAATATTGGCAGGGTCAAAGTACCAGCAGACAGTAACATCCAAGGCAAGCCATAAGAGTAATCCAAATAACAGGCAATGGTCAGGGCAGGCAGCAAATGATCTTGAAAAAACAGTTAAACAGTCTAAGGTCAAAACACAAAGAGACAAGGCAAAACTAGGAAACATAGGGAAACATGGGAACAACGGATGGCTAGACGTGGATTTCCCTCTAGGGGATCTCATGGTCACTCCACCTAGAGATTGTGACACCATTAATCTATTTGTGTTAATCTTAAACTATAGAGTATAGATTATATTAAACTATAGAACTATAGATTAACCATATTCTTGGCATCCAAGATGTAGATGTATTTATTTCTTCATCAGAACAGAAAAAAATAACATTACATCACTTGCTCAGCAATGGTCCTCTGCAGTGAATGGGTGCTGTCAGTCCCCAAATAGCCGAGTAAAAACATCACAATAAGCCACAACATGACTCCAGTCCATCAATTGATGTCTTTGTGAGGTGAAAAGCTGTAAGAAACTAGTCCATCATTAAGAGGATTTATCTTCAGACTGTTGCTTCCGTCTAAAATAAGATAATAATATTGCTTTCTCCAGTGGAAAAGGTCAGCTCGTCTGAATCAGGAGAGAAATATGCACAGATCAAGCACCGTTTAACAGTCCAAAACAGATCTGTAAAAAAATGTATGTGGATTTTAATGTTAGATGACAACAGGAGTGGACTTTTTTACTTTATGAACTACAGACACATTGTGTTTTAGGTCCTGTTTACACTTGATATCAAGATGCATTTTGGACATTAGGATCACAAGTGGACAATGCTAAATAAAGGTGTAAACGGGGTGTGAACCAATTTGAGCTTGTCCATTTTCGACCACTTCCAGAGGTAGAAAATGCATTCGACCGGATTGCTTTCGTGGTGTAGACGCTGATGTGGTTGAATGCGTTCTAGCAGCCACAAAAGACCGCCTACTGACCTAATACACGTGTAATCATTGCAAGACATACAAGGACACATGCTTATCAGACGGGGTTTAAACATTGATGGGCCAAACCAGAAGTATTATTTTCTGATAACACAAAAAGGAAACAATGTATCATCATGGCTTGACATCCAGTGAGACCAGGTGCCTCATCTCTGTGTTGGGCAGAAGATGAAGTACAGAGAAAACTTGACAGCTCCTACTGTAACCGCAATACCGCATTGTGTTTGAGATGAGATGATGATTGTGCAATAACTTTAGCCCTTCCATTTGTGTTTTGATGCCCACAGAGGGATCCGGGGGGGGGGGGGGGGGGGGGTAAATGGGTATATGTCTCCGTTGTCCACTTGTGATCTGATTGACCAAAACGCATCTTAATACCAAGTGTAAACAGGGCCTTAGATCATTGTCATGATTTTATCATCTGTTTGATCCCCCATGGCACCCATTAACTGCAGAGGATGGCCTGAGGGTGAATACATTGTCAGCAAATTTAAATTTTTGGTTGAAGTATTCCAGACCAAGACCAAGAGTATTGAACGATATATATATATATTTATATACAGTGCCGTGAAAAGAACTGCAGTGCCGTTCTGTTTTTTTTTTTTCATATTTGTCACACTTAAAAGAATCAGATCAGCAAACAAATAATTTGAATATTAGACAAAGATAATGCAAGTAAATTCAAAATGCAGTTTTTAAATGATGATTTCATTTATTAAGGGAAGTAGGCTGTCCAAACCTACCTGGTCCTACGTGAAAAAAAAATAAATAAATTGCCCCCTCCTGTTATATCATGAAAGAACTGTGATTAAACATTTTATTTTAGAAAGCTGAGTTAAATTTCACTAGCCACAACCAGGCCTGATTACTGCCAGACCTGTTGAATCATGAAATCGCTTAAATAGAACCTGTCTGACAATGTGAAGCATGCTTAAAGAGCAACACATCATTCCACGATCTAAAGAAATTCAAGAACAGATGAGAAACAAAATAGTTGACGTATCAGTCTGGAAAGGGTTATAAAGCCATTTCTAAGGCTTTGGGACTCCAGCGAACCATGGTCAGAGCCATTATCCACAAATGGAGAAAATTTGGAACAGTGGTGAACCTTCCCAGGAGTGGCCGGCCTACCAACATTACTCGAAGAGTGCAACGACAACTCATCAAGGGGATCATAAAAGAACCCAGAACAACATCTAAAGAACTGCTGGCCTCTCTTGCCTCAGTTAAGGTCAGTGTTCATGATTCAACAATAAGAAAGAGACTGGACAAAAACAGCATCCATGGGAGAGTTCCAAGGCAAAAGCCATTACTGACCAAAAAGAACACAAAGGTTCGTCTCACATTTACCAAAAAAAAAAAAAATATTTTGATTATGCCCAATACTTTTGGGCAAATATTCTGTGTACTGATGCGACAAAAGTTGAACTTTTTGGAAGATGTGTGTCCCGTTACATCTGGCATAAAACCAACACAGGATTTCATAAAAAGAACATCATACCAACAGTCAAACAATGTGAAAGACTCATTGCCAGTTATCACAAACACTTGATTGCAGTTGTTGCTGCAAAGGGTAGCACAAGTTATTAGTTTTAGGGGGCAATTACTTTTTCATGTAGTGGCAGACAGGTTTGGACATTTTTTTTTCTCTTAATAAATGAAATCATTATTTCAAAACTGCATTTTGTATTTACTCAGGTTATCTTTGTGTATAATTAAAATATGTTTGACTTTTTCACACCGTAGTGTATATATATACAAATATGCATGGACAGCACTTTGATACTGAACTGATATGCAATTCACTAGTATGATATTGTAGAAAGATATTTCTTTTTACTGTAGTATTAACTTTAACCGCACATATGCGATCCCTATATGTTCCTCAAAAACTAAAATGACCTTTTAAAAATGTTTATCTTGAGTGTTTCCACGTGGCATGTATTGCGCAATGATTGCTGATAACATCTCCTTCACATCTGGGCCTCGAGGCTGCTGTGTCTCAGCACCAGTTTGACGGAAATTAGACCAGACTGCGGTAAGAGCTTCCCCTCAAGTAAGCGTCTTGGACAGAGCATGTGCACATCTTTGTGAACAATTACCCAGGCCAAAGGCCCTGCTCCTGCTCTTACAAGCTCCGAGACATTTGGACAGAAAGGAGAGGTGTAATGACTGACAGCCCTACCCCACCTCCCTTTGTTAAAAGCAAGGTTAAACTGCTGTGATGAGAGATCCTGTGCGTGAGTGAAGAGCTGCCTGCAGCTACTTTTGTTGCGATTCCGTTTTCATGCTCTGATGGTGCATGCGGCCAGATGCTGCAGCGGTCTCCAGTTGGAAAAGTGGAGCTCAAAGGGGGGAAAAAACCTCTCCTATTTCCTGCCAACTTCATTACTTACAGCTTAAGACTAATCCTTAGCTCAGGACTCTTTCCATTTAATCTTAAACTTGAGAGTCATTTCTCCAAACAGCTACTGCTGTGCTCCAAATTACTGGTGCAGCAGATACACAGCACAGTGAAGCTATTGAATATGAATTAATTAGAAAAAATGAAACAAAATTTAAAAAAAGTTTGTAATTTTGAAGAAAAAAACTGAAGAGTGTTCATTAGTGAATGTTTGGCTAATGTCTAGCTATTATTTCCATAAATATACAAAACAACTTATAAAGAAGGATTAAAAATGCTCAGAGCAGATTTGGCATTTTAACAGTTTGTTCTTGCGTTACTTCTCAAATCTTTAATGACCCTAAACATATTTTTATTAGAAATAACAGTTAATAACATTATTTTTGTCAGAGCTCACGATAAATATCATTCAACTTGCATCCAATTCAGTATTTAATAAATATCAGATACCCAATGAAGCAAGATGATTTTATTATACAGAATTTAATAAAGCAAGTTTTACGCAAGTTAAAATCCATTTTGAATATATATATATGTATATATATATATATATAATCTCCTTTGTTTGTATGGTCAGCTTCTGCACCAGTGACAGTTAAAAGAAAGTATAAATATATATATATGAATTCAAATGAATTTGCCACCAATTGCAATCAATCAATCAATCAATCAATCAATCATTAAATAAGTAATTAAATTAAATTAAATTAAATTAAATTAAATTAAATTAAATTAAATTAAATTAAATTAAATTAAATTAAATTAAATTAAATTAAATTAAATTAAATTAAATTAAATTAAATTAAATTAAATTATGTACAGTATACAAAACTCATCAACACAATGTTGGAGTCAGGTGGAAAATATAGCCTAATACCATATTTTCTGGAAAATAAGTCAAGTCTTTTTAGTCATAGTTATTAATAGTCATTTAAGTTATTTAAGTTCACTGCACTTTAGCAGAATATGATGGTCACAAGAAAATATTCTAGAAAATATGTTAAAAATAGAGTGCTACAGTAATGACTGATTTTTGTTGTCCAACCAGATGTGAGAATTTCTCTGGTTCCCTAGAAAAAAAACAAAAACAAACAAACAAACAAAAAAAAAAAACATAGTTTTGTTCCATTGGCTTTCGGATTACTGCAGAAAACAATGATGATTCATCATGATAGTCCTCACAAATGAACGCAACTTCATCAAACCCCAAATAAATCTTCATGAGGTAAAAAGCAACATTATAATTCTGACAATCCTCAGTCTTTAAAAAACATTTTCCATGAAAGTTTGAATAATGACTAGATGAGTTCAGTGTGATGACGCTCGATGTCCCAGAAAACCTCCATAGTCCTATTTAGCCACCTGTTAGCAGCCACTTTTTTCAAGACAACTAAAAGTTTGAAAGGGAGTATTACTGATTAATTTCAAATATATTGAGCTTGTGCTAACAACAGACATTATTTCAAGCATTTAACCAAAAACCTTTTCAAAAAATCCATCGATGTCAAGACGATGGAACTGGAAATGCTAACTAGAAGTGGCCTACATACATATGTCATCCCTGCAGCACTGTACAGCCAATAGTAACAGTGGTACATGAATTTACATATGCAGCAAAAAATTGTAACATTGCATAAAGCTTTGAGGCTTTTTTTTGATGAAGATAAAAGACATATGGTCAGGAACCATGATATGACACGCTGACCATTCGATTTGTTGACTGGTAAAAACGAATAGCCGTGCAAGCCCTAATTTACATTCATATATACGCAAAAAAAAAAATCATCTGAGTTCATTCTCTCAGTGTTGATCCTGCAAAATGTGGATAGTAAATTGATTTTAGACACACATCTACAAAAAGGTCACGCTCACGGTGTGTAGTAATGCCCACACAAGATACTGAGCCTGTATGTGTCTGTTTATATGCTGGAGGACAGAGAGAGGGAGGGAGAGAGAGAGAGAGAGAGAGAGAGAGAGAGAGAGAGAGATTGGATCTGATTGTCAATTCAGCACTAGTATTCAGAATTACAGACCCTCTCTGCCTGCTCTGTTCACTTGCTCTCTCTCTGTCTCTCTCTCTCTCTCTCTCTCTTTCACATCTCCCATCCCTTCGTCCCCTCCTGACACCATGGCTTTGCAGGTCTAGCACTTCATCACACACACACACACACACACACACACACACACACACACACACACACACA
This sequence comes from Acrossocheilus fasciatus, assembly GCA_036784905.1. Taxonomy (NCBI): domain Eukaryota; kingdom Metazoa; phylum Chordata; class Actinopteri; order Cypriniformes; family Cyprinidae; genus Acrossocheilus; species Acrossocheilus fasciatus. The sequence continues at coordinate 11,059,654 of CM071957.1, read as the reverse complement.
CACATACAAACTCACCCACATACAAATCCACCCTCCAGCTGGAGTTCAAAGACCGTATATAAGTGAGATTCTCATCTCTGCCACTCTCTCTCAAAACGGTGCCACAGCAGGCTGTGGAATGGAAAATTTAGGCAAAAGGTGATGTGCAGCAAGCGCAACAAAAAAAAAGAATGGAATAGAGCGAGAATGGAAAGTAGGAAGGTCTGCATGTTTTTTAAACACCTTCAAACCACCTGGTCAACATTTAACCAACATTTAACCACAAAATATCCTGTAATATATATATATATATATATATATATATATATATATATATATATATATATATATATATGGTAACACTTTAGAATAGGGAACACTAATTCACTAATTCACTATTAACTACGACTTTTCCCTCAATAAAGTCCTTATTTGCTGCTTATTAATAGTTAGGAAGGTAGTTGTTTAGGTATGAGTAGTTTAGGTATTGGGTAGGATTAGGGATGTAGAATAAGGTCATGTAGAATTAAGGCATTAATATGTGCTTAATAACTATCAATAAATGGCTAATATTCTAGTAATATGCATGCTAATAAGCAACTAATTAAGAGACCCTAAAATAAAGTGTTACCATATATATATATATATATATATATATATATATATATATATATATATATATATATATATATATTACTGTTACTATTATTATTGTTGTTATTATTATCTATTCCATTTTTGTTTTTGTTTTTTTGTCATGAAGAAATATGGGGGGGAAGTAAATGCTGTTCTTTTGAACTTTCTATTCATCATATAATTCTAAAAGATAGAGAAAAAAAAAAGTATCACAGTTTCCACAGAAATATTAAGCAGCACAGCTGTCATGATAATGAGAAATGCAAAGATCAGCATATTAGAATGATTTCTGAAAAAAATCATATGACACAAAGACTGAAAATTCAGTTTTCACAGGAATAAATTACTTGTTACATTCATTTACATTTTAAATATATGCAAATATATTCTTTAGAAAACAGTTATGTTTAACCTGTAATAATATTTCATAATATTAAAGCTTTGACAGCATTTTTGAGTAAGTAAATGTCATAAAACTTAAATAAACATCCAACCAACCCCAATGGATAGTGTACAGAAAATAAATAAGTAAATAAATAAATACATAAATAAATTTATATATATGGTTTTGCAAATGTTTTCTCCATGTTATTTCTGAAAAATAAGTCTTCAATAAAAGTATTTTCTGCATTTTTCATTTAGAATGCTTTGTTATTTGAAGTTAAGGTTCAAGAAGCAAGTTTCCTGCTCTCAAACAGGAAGGTTGTGTGCTCATCTTGACAACATAAAAGGCAAAAACTCTGAAACTAGCATCTTAAAAAGCACAGTTAATTGCGAATAACCCAAGGTGGGGGCAGCACTCGTCTCTGGTGATCTGTGCACACAGTGTTCCCTCAGGTGCACATTCGGTTCCAGAAAGACAGCAACAAATGAAAGGGGCAGGATGACATCTGTCTGCTCCTACTGCACACTGGTGTTCACTACATGTGTGTTTGCACTTTAAAGGCAGTAGGCTAAAAGTAAATCATTTTGTCTGTAGATTCATATAAATGGAATATTGTATTGCAGTGACTAAAAACAAAAATGACAAATTGCTATGAAAATCAAATGCATGAATTGCAATTTTCATATACTTATGCACATATGCATAATCAGTAGCTAATGTTAACCTCACACCCACATTGTATCTCATTTTTTTTTTCTCAGTCTGAAAACAACTGGATAAAAAAAAAAAAAAACTAAAATGTGACTTTGATTGTCAGTGGTCTGTATTTTCAAATGCATTTTTTATTTAGGTTACAGATCTCTGCCCGAGGCTATGAAATGTGGTTCACAGGGGGAAAGGGAAAGTCCAGAATGACTGTGTTTTCCAGCAGAAAAGCCTCCTAGACACAGATCCAGGGTTTTGAGAAGGGAAACATAAAAGGTTAAGTTTAATCTGCAGTCTGAGCACTCTCATTCCTGACACTCCTCTTCTTTGTTGAGATGATAGACTGGGGTCAGCGAGGTGAATGAACCAACTGGATTTCTACAGGCTTGGGGAAATGGCTGCACTCTGTGTCATCTTTGCTGACTAACCATGAGACCCAGAACACTGAACTGTACAAATTCAAGGACACAGCAGTGTTAGAATACCCACAACCCCAAATACTGATCCAAACACTGAACTGATCACTGTTTCTCATAAATTTGCAGCCTAATGATGTCTGTTCTCATAAAATCCTTAATAATGCTGGGTATTTACCTTTAAATATATATATATATATATATTTTTTCATTCAAAGTTTCCTTCTTGCTGATGTGTGAGGAATCATAAAGTTACCATCGTGATTTTTATTCAAAAATAATTTTACCATGCATAACATTTTCATTTGTTGTATTCATCTATTTAAACCCCAGCATTCTATATTTATGCTTGTGCAATTTAAAAACAGTTTGTGGAGACATCTGCTTATGCCATAATATATATATATATATATATATATATATATATATATATATATATATATATATATATATATATATATAAAACTCGTGCTTATAGCTTTCCAACAGAACTAGAGAGAAGTTAAACGCTTGCAAATGGCTTAGTGACTGGCAGTTCTTAAAATATGAATTCCCAAGGTAGGAAAAATCTATTTTTTGCTGCTCTGGTGGATGGAAAAAGTAGCTGTAATTATTTGCCAAGGTGTGCCTACACGCCCAAGTCATGGAAAATAAGCAACCTGCTTTAAACCCCAAAATAAATCTGTCTAAGCATTGCCTATGTTTTAGAAAGGATACTTTAGATTATAGGCATATTTATAATATATGAAACTAAATATTCTCACTGATCACGAATGTCAAACATTAAAGCCAGTTCACGCAGAACTCATTTTTACAGCAACATTTTGCATATGACTCTGCATTCTGAAAACGTGAAGCTTAAATAAAAAGAAGTTCAACTTTTAAACAATATTGGATATTTGTGTTCTGTGTGAATGGCCCTAACAGTTCATTGAGGTAAATGAGTCATTGAATCATTCGTTCAACCGTCTAGTTCAGAATGCTTATTCATTCAGCTGCGTCCGAAATTGATTTGGATCTATGCAGCATGAATGTGTGAAGTGTAAGGGAAATTTAAATGTACTACGTCAACCATTTCATGTGACTTCCTGTGTTAGCTTTGTCGCTTCACTATAATTAACTTTTCTTTTTTTTTTTTTCCCAGTGGCCTAATGGGATAGTCAAGTCCATCGAAAGTTAATTTCAGATCCTCTGTGAAGGTAGTAGTAGATCATCTGGGTACATTTTGTCCTGGGTACATTACAGTGCATTCTGATGTATTACTCTTTTCATGTACACTTTTTCACCTATAGAAGGGCAGTAGATAGTCAGTGAGTCAATGAACCTCTTTGAATCCAACTGGTTAAAAAATGCTGATTCATTCAAGCATGAAACCACTAATGTGGTGTTGCAATATTTTGCTGTGGCTTCATTTGGAGCTATTTTAAGGTGGAGTAAAAACAGACAAAGTGACATGTTTACTCAATTGTTGTAATATCACAATCTGCCTCATTTTTGCTCCAATATGGCAATAACATACTGATTTACTGTCGTCATAAAAATGTAGCATGTATAATTAAATCTTCAAAACAATGACACTGAAACATAGTTTGTCCAAAAATTCTTTTTTCTGTAGAACGCAAAACCCTGTCAACACTAGCCTGCACGAAGCAACCATTACAAATCCATTTGTCCTTCATGTCAAAAGTAGCACAGGCACTTGGAGCATGTCAGAAATAAAACAGGGCATCAGTTTACTGTCGTGTTTAGAATGACGACCGAGTGAATGGTTATAAAACGTTCGTTTTTTGGAGAATTATCCTTTTAAGGACAGTGCCTTTTTTGTGTGCAACAGCTTTAGAGGTTTTAAATATGCACTACATCATAACTTTTCAATGTAAGTTACGCAAGCATTGGTCATTGTGGTCATTTTAAGATGTCAAAGTCAAAACTGAACTTGTATATCAACATTCATTTTTCACAGACTAAGAATATGCTAGTGAAGTTTTAGCCATGCCACAGAATTGACTAACACATCAGATAAAAATGCACAGTGTGAACATGCATTTGATAAACAAAGTTGGGGAACTGCAGATCAAGAACATCAGAGTCATAAAAGTTTCTCTGATAAGATGTTCTAGGGAAGGAGGAATGTTTGATAATAACAGGATTGGATTGATATTACGTTACAGTTTCACCAAATTATACCAAATGTGTTGACATATTAAAGCCAAACGTGAGGTCACTCTGGAAATACCCTGTAGATGATGTAGAATGTTCTCTTTTTGTGGTTTTACCACACTTTCTGGTTTACTGATTGTCTACACTCAACTGTGAATGTGTTTTCTAAATTCACAGATTAGTCTCAGCATAAAGAAGAGCTTCTAGCAGTGATTCAAAGCTTTTCTTTCCTTCAACAGCTCTTTATTTAGCTCAGTCGAATGTCTTTAATCGCTGTAAAGAAAAGGCGGGTTATGCTTTAACAACCCGATGTTTCCATTTCCAAGAATGCTTCAGTCCCCACAGGCCTTAACTCACATGAATATTCATGAGATAAAGGCATCCATACGTGGCTGTTCATTTTTTCACACACTCATTAAAAGCAAACAGAATGTTTCTTTCATTCAGGTGTACAATGATCATCCAGCTAATGAGCATGAGGCTCTATATCAGTTACATTTAAATGTGTCATCCACAGCAGAACTGGACTACATTAATTTCGGGCCATTTTCTGGTGTTACAGTGACATCTAGTGGGAGGGAGAGTTGTGTTTGACAAATGATTGAGAGGTGAGAGAACAGAAAATAGCTATAATAGTGAATGAAAGCAGTTCAGTTTTCCTCGTAATATAATATGTCTCTCCTTTGCATCTTGTGCCTCTCTTTCTGTTGATTTCAGTCACCATTATTGTATTTTTTTTTGGTAACACTTTAGAATAGGGAACACTTATTAACTATTAACTACGACTTTTCCCTCAATAAATTCCTAATTTGCTGCTTATTAATAGTTATTAAGGTAGTTGTTACGTTTAGGTATTGGGTAGGATTAGGGATGTAGAATAAGGTCATGTAGAATAAGGCATTAATATGTGCTTAATTACTGCTAATAAATGGCTAATATTCTATTAATATGCATGCTAATTAGCAACTAGTTAAGAGACCTTAAAATAAAGTGTTACCTTTTTTTTTTCTTTCAGTTGTACTGACAGGTTAAACATGATGCTAATTTTTGTTGCTGTAAAAATACTTTCTCTTATCCCAGCATGAGGGAGGGATTTATCAACTCAGATTCTGCTCAGCAACATATCAACCAATGGACCGAGTTTTGTGCGGTTTGGCTGACCAATGACAGACACAACAAATGTTTGGGAAACCTGTTTGAAAACACTTCAGGTTTGGAGGAATAACCCCCCCCCCCCCCCCCCCAAAAAAAAAAACAACAACAACTTAATCTTAGTAAATAAGGGCTTCAGTATCAGTCTGTTCACATAGAACTGTTATATGGTTTCTATGTAAATAGGAATAAAGCCTAAAATCAGCCTAATAACAAATCTCAACACAGGCCACTCACAAAGCAAATGCTAATAGCTTAGAGTCCCTTATCATTGTGCATTTTCATTTAGGTCATAAATATCACATGTAAAAAAAAATAATAATAATAATAAAATAAATACTACATTTAGTTTATTCAATGTGTCACTCAAAAAATGTATTTGCAGCAACATTTTAAAACTACCCCAGCTGCTTTGATAAAGCAACAGACTTGGTAGCTTGGATTCCGCCTAACGAGACGAGACGAGACGAGACGAGACGAGACGAGTAATTAACCCATATAAACACTGAACAACAGAAGCAATTCTACTTCAACAGCATCATTACAACTACCCTAGTAACTTTGTTAAAACCACAAACTTGGCAACTCGGATTCTGCCCAGCAACAAATCAATCAGTGGAGTGAGTTTGGGTCATCTGTTTGGCTGGCCAATGACAGACACAGGGAGTATTTAGGAAACCTGTTTGAAAACAAACTTAAGGTTTGGAGTAAAAGTTCGCCCAAAAATCATCATGTACTCACCCTGATGTCTTTCCAAAATTATATATTTATTCTGCAGAACCTTAAGTTTTTGAGGAATGTCTCAGCTGTTGTCTGCATTGGAAGTTATAGTGGGTTGAATCTCCAGAAATGACATAAAGGTAGTGTAAAACTAATCCATACTCCACTCCTTCACTCTGTGTTTCTCTTTTGATTATGACAAATTTATCGAAACACTCTTTAAAGCTAATTTATTTTCTACACACAGATGATTGTTATGAAAAATACTAAATGCATACTGTGAGCATTTCTATGTCACATTACTGTGAGTTACTCACAGTTTTTATACACTGATAATATTTACTGTACCTTCCCAGCAGGCACAAAACAGGCACACAACGTCATAAGACGCTGACATTTGGTTAAATTTTGTCGGGTGGACAAAATTCAATGTAAATTCAACGTCTAATGTCAATGTTAAATTGATGTCCGATACCGACGTCAGCTGACGTTGATGTTTTGTTGTTTTTAGGTTGTGTAACCAAAATCCAATGTTAAGTCAACGTCAAATATTGACGTCAACCCGATTTTCATTTTCAACCAAAATGCAACGTCTGTACGACGTCATGTCCAACGTCAACCTGACGTTACATAGACGTCTGATACCTGCTGGGTTTGTACACTAAACATGGCAGAACCACTGACTTTATATGACCAAGGATTTGATTTGTTAATTCCACAGCTTCAGTGGAATACATAACAGCTTCAATATATCAGTCTGTTCATCACTCAAAGCTATCATAAGGCTTCTATTTTATATGGTGTTTTGTCCTTTTTTGCTTTTTGTCCAGACATTATGGGCTGCAGTTGTATGGAAAACAGCTCTGCGATGAGTCTTGGTTCTGCAATAATCAAACAGCATGATTCAGACTGACATAATTTTCTTTTTTTGTCATTAATGTCATTTTTCTTTTGTTGCTTGGTGTTTCAGAACAGCAGGTGAGAGCACATACTGTCTGACAGCCGCAGTAACTCATCTTATGGCCGGTGTGGCAGAATCCTCTCAAGCTACAGAGATGCTTGACATGTAAGTCATAAAATCTTATTTCACACATGTCACAGAATGGTAAGATACATCTTATGTCATAAAAGAGAGTCTGTGCTCTTTCTGTCCTGCAGTGTGCAACACAATATAAATTATGCCAGCAGACCCTCAGAAACAAGACAATGTTGAGTATATACCACAGATTTTGTGCTTAATGTTTGATGGTCTCATTAATTTATAATTTCTCCCCACTTTTTATTAAATAAGCTGTTTTTTCTTTTCTTTCTATTCCATTTAGTTTGAATCCCCACATATGTTCTTGACCAGAATAACTAATGACTATTTTCTGTTGATTTACATTGTCATTCTTCGCCTGTATTGCTGATCATGTAGTTTTTCACTGACTCTTCACATTTCTGCATTGCCAGGAGGCACATTTGCAGGTAATGAAATAACGAATAATTAAATAATCTCTCTCCTTTGATGGCTTGTGCCCTAAGGTAAAACAAAGCTCATTTGGCTGTGTCTTTGTGTACTTCTGTTTAGCTGAGTCAAGTTTCTTAAAAGTTGTCAGCATGAACCTATGCAAGTTTATTATCCCATATATATATATATATTAGCAATGTGCTCGAAGCCAAATACCTTCTCAGAAAAGCATTAAATATTACTTCTACTGGGTAATAGGATATTTATTAGACCGATTTTTTTAGAACATTAGACAATACAATTATCATCATTATTTCAAAATTTGCAACTGTATCTTGAAAACTGCATTAGGCACCAGTTTTTCAGGCATGTTTGTGCTGCTACTTGATTTGTCTGTTACTCAATCAGCTGATAAAACAAAGCTGACAGTATCTGAAAATAATACTATCAACAGCCCCAATTAATTTATACCAAATCCCTCCCTGTAAAATTTTAAAAGATTCTAGAATATGAAGGTTAAGGAAGTACTGATCATTCATTTTTTGCCACTGAGATCTTCTCGGGAAGTGTCACGTTCATTCTACTTCAGACGCAAAGAAATAGCATCGACATTTGCCACTCTACAGCAAAGCAGCAGATTGGCAAATCAGCAAAAGAATATTACAGTATTGATTTGATGTTATGAACTAGAACCCCGTGACATTGTGTGGTCAGACTTTGATCGCCTGCAGGAACATTTAGTTAATAAATGTAACTTCTCAATTACAAGTGTGTTCGGCAGGCGCTTGTTTGTAAATTGCATGTACCTTTAGAGGTTTACTAGGCCTACGTGGACAAACAGCCTGAGACTTCATCTAAAATTGCATATTCCCTACTATATAATAGCGAAAAACAGTATCTAAAAGTATGTTTGAATTCACAGTCTTCATAAAACAGCAAGTGAAAAGTACACAGATGACTATATTTCCAGTAGCTTACAATGGACACTTTACTGTCCCAAGAGGACACGGGAGAGGATTTGTGAATTCCAATAAAGTGACACAACTCGCGCTGGTAGTTCAAATAACAATGACAGCATGACGAATGTAGTACATCCATATTACATTATACTAGAGATCCATGTGAACTTTATACAAAAGGTCAGATTACTTTGATTCCATTTGATTCCATTTACTTCTTTAGAAATGGTGATTTGTGTCATTAAATCGAACTCCCTTGACCCTCATGTTTGTTGTAACGTTCATGTTGATTTTTTATTTATTTATTTACTTTTAATGAAATGCAAATAGAAAAAGAAAACTGGTATACATTTTAAAATACTAGAATATGGAAGTACATCTGCATACAAGTAAAAGCCACAGAAATACCAGCGCCTGTTGAAGAGGTCTGCCCTGTTGTTTGATAAAGCTCAAAATGAAATGTCAACATTTTTTGTCAGATTTATGTGTGATTACCTCCAGATACCAGTGGGTGATAGATACACATTCATAATATCAGCACAATGACTCATAGGGAGTAAAGGAGAATACATTACAGCTACATTCCCTACACATTTGGTCACAGCTCACTACTTCTTTATCCGTGTCCATTTTCTGTCTTTATATATATATATATATATATACTTTTTTGTTGTTGTTGTTGTTTTTTTGGTTTTTGATTATACAGTTAAATAATAGTTCAACCAAAAGTGGATGTTCTGTCATCATTTACTCACCTTCATGTCATTCTAAACCTAAATTACTTTTTTCCTCCTGCAGAACACAAAAGATAATATTTCGAAGGACGTTGGGGTCCAAACAGCACTTGGTATTCATTGTATGAGTAAAATAATAAATAAATGAAAAATACTGAAAGTACAGTCAGAATTTCCTTTTTTGTTGAACAAGAGGAAAAGAGTCATGTAGGTTTAGTAGATGATGACTGGGTAAACTATCCTTATAAGAAACATTATATTAAATATTTTGACAAATACATTTATTATATTATATTATATTATATTATATTATATTATATTATATTATATTATATTATATTATATTATATTATATTATATTATATTATATTATATTATAAATGAATAAAATCTTACTTTCAAGGTGAACTCATAGATTAAAACTCATAGAAATGTCATTGAACAATTTTCTGTAGGAAAGACTTGGTCTGGTTGTCTCATGAGGAATTTGTAAAAAGTGTTATAACTAGCTCCCGTCTCTATAGAGTTGAGTTTGGACGTGCCTGTGCTGCTCACCACTAAGCTCATTAATATACTGCTGGCTTCGTCAGGTTGAGGTGAGCAGAATTTATTTCAGTGCTGGGGATGTAAATGTCTGAGCGCAGGCAGTGGAGTCTCTCCCAGGGGTCTTCAGCTGACTTTAGACAAGCTCTGTGTCAAAGAACTACATGGTGTCGGCAAGCGGTGCACAGACTTAAAGTCGGTCTGGAACAGAGTACAGCATGTGAGAGTGGGGTGACAGCAGTTCACCCTCCTTGCAATGGTTTTGGGGTTTATTTTTTTTCCAGTAATTCCTGATTGTTTGTTTTCTCTGTGTGTTGGTTGCACTGCATGGCTTTGATTTGTTTATAGTCTTTAATTATTTTGCTGACAGCAGGATTTTTTAATGTTTGTGAAAGAAGTCTCTTCTGCTCCACAAAGATGAATTTATTTGATCAAAAATATAATAGTATTGTGAAATATGATTACATTTTCAGTAAATGTCTTTAGTTATATATCCTTCAGATTATTATATGTTGTTTTGGTGCTTCAGAAACATTTCTTGTTATCAGTGTTGAAAAACAGTTAATGCTATTAAATCTTTATATTTACGGAAACCAGGACATACCAGCATAGCACAACTGGATACAGATGAAATCGTGTGACGTGGATCCGTGAGACGTGCGGATCGAAGTGCAAGCTTTTATTATGAAACATGGTCAAAACACAGGCAGGGACGAACAACAGTAAACAAGTATGGCACAGGAAAGACAGAGTAGTAATCCTAGGGCAAACGTGGGTCTTTGATCGGTGGACAATACCCAGAGGGCTTGACAAGTGGGGTAATCCGATAACGCGAGCAAAAGTCCAGGCGAGGAGCAAACACAATCTGAAACAGCAAGCAGAGGGTTAATCCAAAATACATGGGCAAGAATCAGGACCTAGGAAATCTGGAAACACAACAAGACTAGACTAAGAGTAGAACTAGGAACTAGAAACTAGAAACTAAGACAGGAAAAGGCTCCGTAAAGCAGCTATCACTTGGAGAGATGATAAACGCAGAACAATACTAGAGACTGGACAGAAAACCAACACAGAATGGCTTGGTACAGTAGCTAACGCTAGGAAAGTGCTAAACACTGGACAATACTTGGCGATCTGAACAGGATCTGAGTGGGTATTAAATAGAGTGTGTAATAGCTCTCAGATGAGCATGTGATTGGTGATAACTGTGTGATCAGTGCAGCATGTGATTGGTGTCAGCTGTGTGATCAGTGCAATGGATGATGGGAAATGCAGTCCAGTGTGACGTGCAACAGTCTGTGTGGTTAAGACTGCGAGAGTCAATATGATGGAAGGGTGACCTCTGATGGCGAGTGGACGGAAGACCACGAACTAGATTCATGACACAAGTAATGTAGTCATGTGTGTTTTTGTTTATGAATATATTAGTGCTGTCAAACAATTAATCGTGATTAATCGCATCCAAAATATTTTTTTTTGTTTACATAATATATGTATGTGTACTGTGTATATTTATTATGTATATATAAATATGCATGCATACAGTATATATTTTGAAAATATTTACATGTATATATATTTATATATTTAGACTCATATTTTATATTATATATAAACATAACATATTTTTTCTTAAATTGTATATACATAATAAATATACATAGTATACTGTGTGTATATATATATATATATATATATATATATATATATATATATATATATATATACTAGGGGCGGCACTGCATCTACCGTGCTGCACTGTCACGGGAACATCCCAGCTGAAGATTATGAGGAAATTAGATCGCTCCCTTTGCCAAGTGCATTCCAAACGATGAAATAATGGCACGCACGTGCCCTGTTCACTCCAAAGTCCCCACTCCAAGGGGATAGGGATGATTGATCACTTCCATTTGGAATTTGCCCAGTGAACTACGCGTACCGTGCTACCCCTAATATATATATATATATATATATATATATATATATATACATATATATATACATATATATATAAATCCTCTGAAGCGCTCCTCCTCCCCCAGCTCCACCTGTCTAGATCTGCTACAGTCTTGCATGCTTACAGAAGCATGCCTGTTATGTTTTGGCAGTAGCATCTACATACTTTCTCTAAAGCAGTGGTAAGTACAGCAGCAAGAGCTCAAAACCAAAAACATTAACATTGTCCTATCCAATAACATGCACAAACTATTGACTCATGACTCACCCATTTAAGTCTCTGCACTCTTCTTTCTCTCCTCACATAGAGGCTGATGTCTTTAAGCTTCTCCAATTCAACCTACCACTTGCCTTCTTGACCCCAATGCCTCCGATCCTCTACAAGTTATCTCTCCTACACTCCCACCTGCACTGACATACATCATCAATACATCACTCCTCACTACGCTTTCCCTCACCACATTCAAGCAAGCTGAAAAACCTACACTTAACCCCACACACTAGTGGAAAATTACAGGCTGATTTCATTCATCCTGTTCCCATCGAATTGAAGTGACCTTTAATGAGACTCCATGAGCTTCCAACTTGAAGACTCCACATTGTCTTGCAGTTTAGGACAGATTCCAATAGTTATTTTATCAGTGATATTGCTCTCTATTGGACCAAAAAAATAAATAAATAAAAATAAAAGAAGAGAAAAGTTCACATCACTAATTCAATTAGCCTATATCTAAAATGATCAATCGTCAGTCATGTGCCAATTCATCATCATCAGTCATGTGGCTATTTTGACCCAGCTGGTTGGGTTAACTATTGTTCAAAAATGATTATTTTGCTGACTTAAAATGGGCTGTAAATTAAAATCACACACAACATTACTAGAGGCAACAGCAATAAATCAAAACATGAACATTTATTATTAAGCAAGAACACCCATGGACAAAATTTTATTTATTTGGGTGAATACAGCATAGTTTACAATATTACATATATTTAAACATGTTGAACAAGCATTTTATAAAATAAAAATATGAAATAATAAAATAAAAATGTAACATTCAAAAGTCGCATATTAAGTGTATTCAACCATTCTCTGTAATCATTTTTTACCGAAATAGTGCTAGCTCTCATGCCGGTGTGTCACCGAAATCTGAGCCAGAGAAGGGTTGCTGTTCGCGGGGGAACTACAAACCAATGTAACAGTATTGTCCATTTAGCTTATGTTGTCTTTACATGTTTATTTATTTATTTTAATGAAAAATTAGTTATTAAAAATTCTGTGCCAACCAGCAGTAGAAAAGTTCGGCTGTGAGCGATCGCTGTCAGTCGGTCCCTCCAGAGCCCCATTCACAGGACAAATAACCAGCCTGACTCTTTCTGAGTGGATCCCTGAAACCTTAGTGGAGCAGCAACTCAAAATCACACCCAAAATACAAAAAGCACCAATTTTCTCTCCTACCTTACAAAAAGCTTCAGTGGGAAAGTATTAACAACCAGCCAAAGTTACACACAACTAGCTGGCCTGAAAGAAAAGAGGTGAGAAAATATTCTCTTGTAAAAAAAAAAAAAAAAAAAAAATCTCTCAATCATGCATGGATGTCCTCCTTGGAGTCTGCAGGAAATGAGCCCAGCATGAATAAGGTCCTATTTTATTCTCTGTGTGTTTCAGATGGCACATACTGTAATTCTTCTACCAGACTACGGATTGCTTTAAATTTTCTGGCTCATTCAGACTTGCACACCCAGCATTTGGGGTCTCTTTGCATAGGCCTAATATTCACTTTTAACAGTGAAAGAGAAACTGAAATATTCTGAAAGAATAAACTATAATGATGATTATAATATAGTTACATGTTCCATACAAATATGTGTCAAGGAACATAATATAAAGGAATGCAAAGAATGGATCTTGCTTGTTTCTAACGAAATGGTTAAAAAATAAGAAATGTCTGTTTCCAAAATAATTTTATTTGCCAGTGTCTTTGTTTTGTGAATTTGTTACACACATTTCTTGCTGCTCAAATACATTTGCAGCAGCACTGGTTCGATGGACAGAGACTGATTTTGCAATTGTGGTGTTTTACCTGTTAAATAATGTATAGTGTAATGTATGCTGGGAAAAAAAAAAATAAAATAAAAAAACTATAGTGCCTGAATCTGTGAATAAATGAAACTGCATCATAACTGCCTTGTTAGTAGAAACTGATTTCAGGCAAAATTAATTTTATTGACATACAGGAGTCTGTAATCCTTCATTGCACATTAAGAAGACAGACAATCTGGTCACATTAGTTAACTTTGGTTTTAGTCTTTGGTTTTAGTCAATCCTTTCTTTCTCTCTTGTACATTGGTTTCTGAACAACCACATTGTGACGATGGGTAACAGAAACTGGGGAGAACAGGATCTAAATTCAGCACAAGATCATTTAAAGAATGATGTATAAATACTTTTTTTTTTTTTGGGCTAATGTTTTGAGAACATTATTAGACCAGATTACATTCTATTAATGTTACAAAAAGAATGATTATTCATAACTTCAAGAGAACCTTGCCAGAATGTTAGCCTCAGAATTCTGAGAATGTTTCCTTTTAGTTCGATTTCAGGTTGTTGCAAACCTTTTTTGACTTTATTTCTGCTGCGGAACACATTAGAAGAGATTTTGATGAATAACGACAACCATTGATTTTCATTTTACAGTCAAGTCAGGTCAAGTCACCTTTATTTATATAGCGCTTTTAACAATACAGATTGTGTCAAAGCACTTAACAGTATCAAATTGGAGGATAGAGTGTGAGTAATGTATAATGATAAGATTAAACACTCAATTTTTAGTTAAAGGCATTTCATTATTGAATTCAGAGATGTCAGACAGTCATGCAGGTGTGGAATAACATGGGGGTGAACTATCTCTTTAAGAAGAAAGAAGCTTCTCACACTTTTACTAAAATTCACAAGGAATTGCTTTTACATGTGTTCATACTTTGGGATATATTACATAATCTTAGATAGTATATGCATTGTGTAAAACAACCTGACATGGTCAATTCATATATTAAACTAATTCCATTAAGAATAGTGTTTGACTTTATAATTACACAATTTATATTCTGAGTTTCATAGACTGCACTGAACACATAGATAAAATATAGATCCATGGCAGAATTCAGTGCTGTGAGGATTAATCAGGCCCCTGCACTGAGACTTTGATGTAAGTGTGGCATAAAGCCAGATGATTTCTTTGATACTGTGTAGAACGCAAATAAATACTCCCTTCCCAACACCCGATGGCACATATCCTCAATATACTTAGATAACACAAAAGCCACTACGTTTATCTTTGGTTGAAATAAGTGTCTCGCTGATAAATTTTGTGTTCCCTTTGAGCATTTTTTATTATTTTTTTTATTTTTCTATGGCATAGCAGGAGTGTTTTCAAATGGCGTTTGAATCATACAGCAAGTGAATCATACAGCTGCTCTGAAGGGAATGCTGTCTGCTCTATTTGAACATTTTCTTCTCAACTCAAGAGGAAACAAAATGTAATATAAATCAGATTTCTTAGTGAATCACTGCTGTAAGTTTTATAAACTTAAACCGAATAATAAAAACAGCTTCTTTATTCAGTTCAGACTCAGAAGTGGGAAATAATTACATTGCAGGAATGAAGTTCACACCACCAAGGTCATTTTTTTGTCTCGGGTATGGGTGATGAATGAAGGCCTCATCAGGGATAAATTAACCTGTGTAACTGCACAGATGCGGTTCGATCTTTGGGACGCAAGGACACAGTCGCACTGTCACTGACTTAATGTGTTTGCTATTCACCCAGGATCGTAAGAGACTTTGTGGATTCAAAGCACCAGAAGTGATGCAGCATAGTCTCAAGACTACCAGTGATTCAAGGTACAAACTTTAACTTACGTGAAACATAGCATTTGAAGCTAGTAAATTAGGTTTATACCATTAAATACTTCAGCAACTGTTTTTTTTTTTTTTTTTTTTTTTTTAATAAAATAGAAGCCAAATTAACTCAAATGGTTTGGAACTTTGAACGAACTTAAACTAGGCCAACCAGTCGATAAGTGTTGCCCATTAGCCAATGAAAAATCACTTGCTCTGCTAAATGAATGGGGAAGAAGTGAATGTGTTCAATCACTTCAGCCTTTTTTTTTTTTTTTTTTTTGGAAATGTTTAGTGAGACTACTAATTATTCAAGGCTTTCTGGAGGGGAAAAATCACTCATCAAATAAAGTGCTGTAGATTAATCATCCATTAAAGAGGAGCAAGAGAGACTGAGAGAGAGAAGAGAGAAATACTTTTAAATAAAGAGGGTAAGGCTGTTAAATTCATGTCTACAACATTCAAGATTAAATTAAGCGCAAAGAAACAAAAAGCATACAAAATTATTCCAAACCACTTTAGTTTTTTTGTTCTTCAGTAAATAATGAAAAAGTTTAAATTATCTTAAGCTGTAGCATTGTGTTTTCCTGGCATGCTTAACTGAGTCATACTACTGCTATAATTTTTACTACATTAGTCACTATGTGAACGTGCTTTAGTGCAGTAAATTAATTTTCTAAATTCAGCAGCTTGATGCAATTAGGACAATTTAGGCCAGTTTATCTTTGTGTGTGCTTGGTGAGAGTCTTCTGAGATTTATTGCTCAATTAATGTTATAACAAAAGCTTGAAATCTTAGGGAAAATAATGGGTATTCTACTTTATTTGTGGTTTCTTCCAACTGAGACAAATGCAAATGACAACTATTTATGTTTGTTTAAAATGTTTCAATAAATCTTTTGATTAAATCCTGCCTATTAGTTCAGCTGCCACAATGCAGGAAAGCATTTCAGGCTAATATACCAGTTAAGTCCTATTCACTTTCTGTTCTTATTGGAGGTGGAAGTCCCTGTAGTTTGAAATCTGTTCCATTTTATGTCTGTAATAAGAAACCTAATCTAAATGTAAGATTACTTTATGATTGTTTAAGATTGCGGAGGCAATACGATTAGCAGACCAAACCAGTTGTAATATATGATGTTTTATTAACAAGGTTCGGGAGGAGCACGATCAGATAATCAGTCTGGCCCAGGTGGAGCTCGTCACCTAATCACCTTAACAAGCACATCAGGTGTATATATACAGCCAACTCACCTCTGTTCTATGACAGTTTTCCAGCATCCCGCCTCCACCCCAACTCCGCACTCAATTTAAGTTAATCCCATTCTTGGGATGGGGGGGAAGTTCTCTGGGTTCGGGCTCTATCCCGAGCTCGGAGCCCTCCCTCCGGACAGCACGCCAAATATGCTTTACTAATTACTCAATCATATTATATGTTAGTGCGAACTCGTGAAATATATATATATATATATATATATATAACAAATAATTAAGAGCACTTTGTAAAAGTATGTTTACTCAACATTAAGTTTAAGGTGGTGTGCACGCACACACGCACACACACACACACACACACAAAAAAAATATAGGGATACACTAATTTTGTGCATCCCTATATAGGAACTAATTTTTCCCGATACTGATACCGATACCGATATAGTTCCTTTTGTTTGGAAAAAACACCAAGTCTCTCCTGTGCAGAAATTATAAGCAATATATAATATTATTTCTTTTAAATTTTGGTTAGTTTTTAGCAAACACTTATTTATTAGAATTAAATAAAATAAAATAAAAATAATGAAGGTTTTTTGACAGTACATTGAAGCTTTGAAAATAACTATAAATAAACTATATATCAATCGCTGCATTTTTTTTTCTCAGAAAGATGCAGTGTTAACCCTAACATTTTATTTTAAGATTTAGCATTTGTAGATGGTATAAAGCAAAATTTGTAAAAATTCAGAAAATATTTTAGTGCTTATGATTTGTTTAAAAAATAAAACATATTGCACCTTAATGAATAAATCAGAATATATACAGTTATTTAATTTGCAGGTGTTATGTTTGTGATTTCATGTAAGCTATAGCTTCTGACCATTAAATCAAAACATAATCATTATTTTATGACATCAACTACTGCTTTATTTAATCAGAAACACAGTCAAAATGTTATTTGTGTAGGCTATTTTACTTTTAATTTAATTGGAAGTAGGCCAACCGCGCCCCCTACAGATTAAAACTCCTTAATGAACAGGCATTAGAGTGAATCTAATCATCATTCAGACAAAATTTTGCTTCAAGAATGACCCACACTGTTGACGTGATCTAATCACTAGCACACCCTGAGCACAAGTGAGTTAGCGTATTCCTCTTGTTGGCAAGATATACTCTTGTTGGCATAATTTTTCATATCGGGCCTATGCCGATATTTACATTTAAAGTCATTATCGGCCAATTCCGATATCAGTCGGATAATATCGTGCATCCCTATATATATATATATATATATATTGTGACGGGCGTCCCGGTGGATTATCAGCGTTGCCCTGGAGACATACCAGGATCACCTGCACCTGCTCGTCACGGCGGAATCGGCCACACCTGCAGCTCGTCAGCCCGTGGCCACATAAGCCGCGTGAGGCTGCAAGACAGACAGAGTTCGCTCTGGCTACAGACTAATGTGTTGGCCCCCAGAAACCAGCGACTGACCGATTCTGCTCTGACGAGAGCCACAGAACGCACACGCCGCACAACGGGAGATTACACGAAGAGCACCACAGCACGCCAGCCAGCCACCTCTCACTTTACTCACTCACTATTTGTGAATAAATCCACCCTCCGGGGTATTTATTTCAGCTCTCCTTGTCGCGTGATTCTTCCACCCCGTTACAATATATATATATATATATACTTGCAGGTAATAATGATGACTGTTACCTTATATGGTCATCTTCGTGTTCCTGTCTTCATTATTAGTTCATTAGTCTCTGTCTGTGTTTGATTCATCTCCTAGTTTAGTTCTGATTATTTAAGCCCTGTCACTTCCCTTGTCCTATGTCCGGGATTGAATGTGTGTCTGCATATGTTCCTTGACTATTGAGTCATTAAAAACTATTATATTTGAAGCTGATCTCCTCGTTCCGTGCTCCTGAGTAACGTGACAGAATCTCGGACCCATACAGAAAGATGAGATGGCAGAGAATAGGCCCACCGGATTTGCTCACTTCAAAGTCAAGTCTGCCGGCCGTGGCTCCCACAAGCCCACCGGCCGCTCCGAAGACAAACCCTGTGCTCTGTGAAAAATAAAAATAAAGGAAAAGAGAATTATTCACGCAGGGAAAATACTGGTGAAGAAAAGTTATTTCCTCTTCATCCATGGGGTGGTAGGGGATTGTCAAGGCTAACAATGGTAGAAATAGACCTTTCCAATTGATTTGGAAAGTATTACCTGGTCTAAACGCCAAAGTCTTGTATTACCGTGATCTAAGCGCCAAAGTCGCAAAATTGCGACAAGACGTCATACTTCATTAAATAGACTGTAGTTCCTAATATAGTGTAATATCTCATTTGTATTCCCTACCACTAGATGGCAGACATGTAGTACTTCGATTCTAGACCAAAATTGTTCGAGGAAATAGCAGAGCAAGTGAACTATCGTGGCATTGATGCGGAAGCAGTTCAGATCATAGCGTCTGAGTAAATTTTGAGATTTGTGAGAGAAAAACGCCAAATGGCTAATAAAAAGTTGTACCGTGAGGATGTGTTGCAAATGTTATTAGCCTATTCTGACTCTGAAGGGGAATATTTGCCTTTTGAAAATGATGCTCAGCTGCCTAATGTACATCTTTGCATGCGCAATGGCGCTGCTGTAAAAGGCGAGAGTGTTCACGAAGCACCATCAAGTGATCATTTCGAGCCTTTACCCAACGGAGATGAGGGTGGCAGGTGTGGACGTGGTCTTGTCCATAGGAGAGGCTCCACATTGCTGATGATCAGCCAGATTGCGTCTTTTTTTCTGATCGCGCAGTCTGTACGCTGTGCCATGCAATGAGAGGTACCATACTCTCAAGAATGCGGCCCTAGATACCTGATTGGGCAGACAGCTGGTCAACTGATCAAAAAATAGGCACATGTATTTTACTATGGCACAGTAATATAGTAATAATGCACTACTTTCTATTTAATGTTTACTACTTTACTATTTAATATTTACCTGTTTTACTGTTGATGTCCTCTTTTCCTGATCATTTGGAATGAGGATAAAAAGACAAAAAAAAAAAAATACATGCAAATAAGTTCAAACATCCATTCAATATCTATCATTTCCTGAATATTACTGATAAACTGATCAAAAAGTAGGCTACTGTTTACATGCGTTTTACTACTATATAGTATAGTAATAATTTAGTACTTTCTCCTGTTTTATTGTTGGTTTCCTCTTTTCTGATAATTTGGAATGAGGAGAAAAAGACGAAAAAATATAAATTCAATATCTACTATTTCCTGAATATTATGAAATTCAAGAGGGCCACCCCTTGATGACATCATAATATGCAAATTAGATGAGTATATTTACACCACAAACTTTAGGTCATGCCCAACATTTTTCAAATTTACAGTAGATCTCTATCTTTAAGCCCTTTCAAGCCACAATCTTTTGAAATATTGATGTAAAAATGCAGCATTTTTCAAAAAAAAAAAAAACCTGGCGCCTAAAGGGTTAAGAAAAGATGCCACAGGGCTTAGTTAACACTGTGCAGTAGCCTGGAGACACATGTTTCCCCTGGTTCATACAAAATTTGGAATAGTGTTCAGTGTCTCCACAGCAATTTATCTCTTGGTTCATGTTAATGCCCATTTTTCTTTGTTCAAAAAAAAGATGGCAGAGAAAACCAAAGTTTAGATGTTTTTTTTTTTTTAGTGATTCAGAATGACAAGGCTTGAATAATTATCCATGTTTTTCCTTGATTGTTTTCAGCATGTCTTTGTTTGTTGTCTCGGGAGACCTTACACTGTCCCTGCTGTCTAGCAAGCAAGGAAGTATTATGCGTTAAAACGCTGATTTTATTCAGTATATACATTTTTTGTTCTTTTTTTTTCTTCTCTTTTTTCCCAGACGTAACCCATTCATTATTAGTAGGTAGTTTACTTGTGATATAGGGAGAAAAAATAAAAAAATAAAAAATAAAAATTCAAATGCATCTGCTGCATGCACTTTCTGTTGAGTGTTGCATAATTTGCATTGCACCTTCATGTGTATCTCTTTTGGACAGTTTGACAAAGGATTAAATTAATTAAAGGTACAGATCATCCAAAAATGAAAATTTACTCACGCTCAGGCCATTCAAAATCTAGATGTTTTTGTTCCTTTGTCAGATTTGGAGAAATTTAGCATTACATCACTTCCTCACCAACGGATCCTCTGTATGGGTGCCATCAGAATGAGAGTCCAAACAGCTGGTAAAAACATCATAATAACCCACTAGTAATCCACATGACTCCAGTCCATTAATGAACTTCTTGTGAAGCAAAAAGCTGTGTATCTGTAATAAACAATTCACAATATAATTAATAAGTAAAATACGGTGATTATTGTTTTATATTATTATACTGAAGCTTTTTGAATGCATATCGAATCCTATACTTCATTGAGTATCCACTTTACAATACGTACAGAGAAAAGAAGCACTGTTTTCCATTTCGTCTCATAGATTCTGACAGCAGTGTGAATAAATAAGCCTGACAGCAGTGTGTATAATTTTTCTTTCAGAGCACCATAGATAAGACATGCTATGTGAGTACTACTGCTGTGCTGTAACAGGGTTTTATATAGATGTCATCTTGTTGTGGCGATTAAAGATCTGTGGTCTTTCATTATGGATTGATTTTGTTGTTATCGATACTGAATGCATCAGTTTTTCTTTTTATGTAGTGTATCTTCTAGAGTCTCGACTCTCAAGAGTCTTAAGTATAATCAGGAATATGCTATTTTCAGATTCTGTTTACTAAGCTTGTTCTGTGCTCTTTAGTAGTGATACATAACAGCAGCCGCATGTGTCATTCAAATGTCAAAAGGTCAGTGATTCATACAGCTCATGCACTCCTCTAACTTGGTTCTACTGGACCCGCTCTGAGCAGGATTCCAACCGTATTTTCTAGCATAAGAGGTAGGTACACTGTCAAGTACGCTAAAGACCGCAGCCAGTTGCTAGTGTGCCTCTTGAGATCAGATGAGTTTACCTGCACAGCTCTTACTAGCTGGCTTCCATTATATAAGCACATAATCTTCACTCGTTTACATCACTCATTATTTAACCTCTAATATGTTCTCATTACTTATGGTTAAGGTTAGGTTTAGGTGTAGGGATATGGTCAAGACTGTATTTTTGGATTAAAATGTTGTTCCAGGGTCAACAAAATAACTAACTCCAACATCTAACTCAGCAAAATCAGGATGTGCTTGCCCTTTACTTTTCATTGTTTTTTTGTTCATTTTCATGTTTATTGGGCATACACGCCACATAAGTCACTGTAAGTTTATCTTTTTGGCAACTGTTTCAAAGATACTTTCACTTTTACAACTTTTACTTTCTCCTTGACTACATTTTTGAATAAGTATACGTGACCAGGAAACCAGTCTTAAGTCGCTGGGGTATAATTTTAATTTTAATTTTAATAAGTACTTACTTATCGAGTGCTAAAAGAGTAGGTACTCTACAGCCAAATCTCGTTAAGTATGAATGCGATCCGGACTTCATCCGCCGTGTTGACGTTATTATGTGACTTACGATGTTACAAGAGCAACAACAACTTAAAAGATATGAGCGACAGGTTTAATTCATCTATTTGTAAATATTTTGATGTTGATGAAATTTGCTCATTTTGTGGTCTTGAAGAAACAGCTGTCCATTTATTGTGACTGTAGTAAAACCAAAACATTTTGGATTGATTTAAGTTTTTATATTTGTTTTTTATTGTTCTTTTGACTTTGTTGTTAATTTCTTTATTTTATGTTCAAGATTTTTCAGCCACAAGCAAAATCAGCTTAAATCTCCTGTTTTCATCTTTTTCTTTTTTAGTTTAACTTTTTTTGTTGTAGTTGTTTCATCCCTCAGGCTTATAACAACAAATGAAAATTTTTGATGCATTATGATTATATTAATATTATTCAAAGATATTTACCCTTGTAATTGTGCCTTTTTTGTTGTGTGTATATTCTCATGCTACGCACACCCATTATATTTATGTTTTCTATTATGATTGTTCATTGTTCTTTCCCTGAGCTTAAATGTAATTATAAGGTCTGCAGTAATAATAATAAAAAGAAGATAAGAGGGACAGGTGCACTAACACCTCATCGCATCAGTAACTCCACAACCTAGTACAGTTTTCTGCAGCGTTTGCAATATCTGCACAAAGGAGACATCGATCATTCGTGTGCTGCTCTCCATGAACACCACTACCTGTAACACATTTACACAGAGTAAAACATTTGACATTTCATGTTTTTAGCATTCCATTTCTTGCAAAATTTTATTTCATATTTACAATAGAATGACAATTTTTCAAATGACTTTATTACTGTGGTGTAGTGAACTGGTCAGCAGAAGGTTGCTGGTTTGATCTCCACAGTTGTCACCATCAGTGTGTCCTTCAGAAAGGCTCTTTACTCCAGGTTGCTGCAGGGGGATTGGGGTCCCTGTAATAAGAGCACTGCAAGTCACTTCAGATAAAAGTGTCTGCCAAATAAATAAATGTAAATGTGATTTTTGTAAATGCTTTTTTGTGCCTTGGGCAAAAATGCTCAAAGCTGCTTATTTTTTTAAGTTCATTTTTTATATTATAGTAGTTCAAGGTACTACTATAATATAAATGCATACATATATTTCTTACAATTTTTATTTGGGGGTTTAGTTCACCCAAACATATAACTTCCCTAAAGCTGTTCAATCCTTGTAATTTTTTTTTTTTTTTTTTTTTTTTTACACAAAAGGTGATTTTGGTCAAGTTTACCGCTGGTCACCCCGGGAAGGATGGTTTCTGTTCATACAACATCAGTCAATGGAGTCTGACTTTCAGAAGCTTCATGACATTATTTGATGATGCTTTTGAAGATTCTGAAGCTCGGGCTCCATTGACTGATGTTGTATGAACAGAAACCAGCAGATCAAACGCGAGCAAAATCACATCCTCAATGTCTTTTGGTCTTTCTCTAGATGCTCTAGCTAGCTCTGGGCTCACTGAGGATGAAGAGACCACAGCAACAACTGGTCCAGATGAGACAGATGAGGGCAAATGGAGTGATGGAGCGTCTCATTTCCAGGGTGCTGCTGTGGACTTCTCCATCCTCAGTGCTCACTCTAGTCTGTGGACATTTCAGATCCTGCAAAAATGCACAAATATAATACAAAACCAGTCATTTTAACAACACAATATCATTTGATTTCTGTATTAGAAGTAACAAAATTATCTTACTTTATATTTTTGTTTCAGGTTTTCCTTTTTTTTTTCACAAATGCCACCGTCACCTGCTCCACCACAAAAGCTCTGCAGCAAATGTATAGAAATCAAAAATCAGAAAAGTGCTGTAATAACTTTAAAATGTTTAAAATGAACTACAACTTAACATTTAAAAGATGTTTTATTCATTTCTGTAGTGTACTCATTCAAAGCCTTTGATGGCAGCATTCCTTCATCAGTCACTCTTCACCAGATAAACACACGTGTGTCTCATCTGTCCCTGTAACATCCAGACAAGATTCAGTCACCTCTGTGATTTATCTGCTCAATACTACATTTACATGTTGAGGTAGTTGCTGATGTGTTAACAATTTATCCAACACAAATGCTCCTCAATTTAGCAATACTACTAATGGACAAATAAAACAGACAACTTGTGTTTAGTTACTTTATGTAGGTTTATTTACATTCCATTCATCTAATATAAACAGTGAATTCTTCGATAATAACACACATATCTCACTCAGATCATGTTTGATTCATGTTGTGATGTGCTCATATGCAATTATTTTCGAACATTTTCCTGTCACATATTAAATATACATTTAGTAATTGTCTTTAAGATGTATATGGTTCATGTAAATTCACTTTACAGACATACGTGTGTTTTCTGGAGCTCCCCTGTTCGCTATACATAATAAAACATGTTTTTACAGAAAAATCACAAATATACTATACTGTCTAGCGTCTTACACCCTCAACAAGTTAACAGATTACTCTACAGTAGCTCAACAAATGCGATTTAAACACAAGGAACCGTGTTTTTGATTTATAATACTCACATTTGTAAACACCCTTGTCGCTGTTCTCCTTCACGTTCGATGATGACCTATTCTCTCGTGTGGGCTTCTGAAATAGAAAAGTATCCCTCGATCGGCACTTCGGAGTCCTGGCGGGAAACAGTAGGCCATGGCCGCCTGAGACCCCTGAATCGCCATGGCCGCCATGGCCTCCTGATCCACCCTGGAGGCCTTCCTAAGCTCCTCCCTGTTCCTGCCCTGCACCAGTCTCAAGAGCGCCTGCCCCCCCTCCCCAGTAGAACTGTTACAGCGCAGGACGCGCCAATCTGGGCCAATCTGTCACGTGTGTCCTGTTCCCTAGTTGTTTCCTTATGTCCTTATTTGGTCTTCCTGTTCCTGTCCTCGTTCCGTTTTATGTTCCAGGTGTGTCTCCTTTTCCCCTTGTTAGTTCTGTCTATTTATAGTGTGTTCTGCCCCATGTTTCCTGTCTGCTGTTATGTCTATATGTCTTCACCCCGTTTGATGCTTCCTGGCACTTTTGATGAATAAAGACAGTTCGATTGGAAGATTCCCTTGTCTCCTTGCTCCTTCGTCCCCACGTACCGCTGACAAATACATTGCATGGGTCAAAATTATAGATTTTCCATGAAGATATTTTGTAAATTTTCTACTGTAAATATATCAACTTAATTTTTGATTAGCAATATGCATTGCTAAGAACTTAATTTGGATGAGTTTATAGGCGATTTTCTCAGTATTTTTATTTTATTTTATTTATTTATTTTTTTTTTTTGCACCCTCAGATTCCAGATTTTCAAATAGTTGTATCTCTGCCAAATATTGTCCTATCATAACAAATGGAATGGGACCAATGAAAAGCTCATTTATTCAGCTTTCAGATGATGTATAAATCTCGAAATAAGAAAAAAATGGACCCTTATGACTGCTTTTGTGGTCCAGGGTCACATATGTACTCTGTACTACACTACATTTGGGATGAGTAATGCAATTACTAGTTACATTTTGCATGGCAAATATTTCAGCAGTAGTTTTTTGCTGCTTCAAAACAAGTAATATTGCCATCTGGGCAGTGAAGGTAATATATCTTGTGTGTTTTGCCCTTGCATACACAAACTTGTCAACAAGGCTACTTTACGTGAAAGTGAGTGCATTAGCAGGCAGTTGTTTCATATATGAGATGAGGACATGACTGAGATCTTCTTGAAGGATGGTTTAATTATGCTCTTTTAAATATTTGAGCTTAACTGAGACTTCAGTGTTTGTAGACGTTTAGAAGGCTGTGTCAACCTTGATTTACTGCAATTTTAAGGTTTTCAGTTTTATTTTGATGTTAGAAAATAAACATATTTCTCCTCACAAATCAGCTAAAGTTTCTTATTTTTGACCTGCATTTTTTCTTAGATGTTGAGGACTAGTGCATCTTTAAACCTATATTTAGTACGAGTGAAATATTTTAGTACTGTTTAAATCAGTTGTATAAGAATTGGTTACATGTAACTTGTAATAAAGTCATTTTCACTGTAAGGTTCTTTTGCTCAAGTATGGTTTTCAGGTACTCTTTACACCTCTGAATAGTTTCTTAGTGATACGCTAATGTAGCTGTTAGACAAACATACGTTTCATGAACGATGTATAGGCTTAATCAACATTTTTTGAGCTAACCTTCTGAATGTTATCAAAAACCAGATAATGTTAATGTTTGTTCATTACTGAGAGAATCTTGTCACAACGTTAGTCATTATCCTGAGAACGTTCCCTGCTAGCTGGGTATCCATTAGTATTCCCATTCTGTCAGGATTGGACCTGTTTAGTCATGTGTTTCAGTTCCTGTTTTGCCTTATTTGGTCTTGTTCATGTCCTTGTTTAGTTTGATTATTAGTTGATTCCCCGCACCTGTCTGTTCCTCATTAGCCTGCGTTTTTAAGCCCCTGTCTGTTCAGTTATTGGGCAAAAACCTTATCTGTTTTCAATTTTTTATTTATTTATTTTTTCAGATTGTGAATGATATTATCCTTACCACCTCAACAGAGACTTAGTATTTGACTGAAGTTGGGACATGTTACTCTTGAGCAAATAGAAGCAAAGCATCTAACAAAACTAAAAACAGCTACATTTGTTGTGCAAATAATTGGACATATGATCCACCAGTACAATTTTTTTTTTTTTTTTTTTTACATAGAAACTCCTCAGTGCTCTGAAAGGAAGGATGCCAAGTAACAGAATGGACAGAGCAGATGGATCATACAAAGATGTCTTCAGTGAGAAACATTGCTGCTAACAAGCCTTTTCGTTTGTGCATTCAGGTTTGGTGTGTTAAGGCTGGAATACACTGCATGACTTCACATACTCCATTTTTTTTTACCCTCAAACATCCACCCTGAGGATATCAAACATGTTTCATGTTCTGAGATGATTTTAGAACACATATTGTTTTCATTTGTCATGTGTTTCCTGGCAATGAGGCGTGTGTTTCTGCATGAGTTTTGTTGTGTTTGGAACAATGTGAGAGTCTGGAAGTGTGTGATCTTCAGATGTTTACTGTATGATGCCTAGTTTTCCTCTTTAACCATCTACATGGACTGCAATTCACAGTAATATTATTGGAATAACATGGGTAGATATCAGTAAAAATTATAGTTCAAAACTGCAACAACTAGCAAAGGTAGAAATTGAAGTGTTGGCCCACCAAGATGTGACTGACTGAACATACTAAATTCAATACTTCTGCATGAGTTGTGTGGGCAATGCGTCCTTTAAGGTAACCTCAGCCTTAAAGCTTTCTTCAGGGTCGAAGTCTCCAAGTAGTGGATACACATACTAATGATTGTACATGTGTTCTGACTTCCACTAAGAAGCTGTACAATGAAAGCTACTGCTAACACTTTCAGCAATAAAGTGTTCCCCATTGCAGCTTATACAGCTAGATTTAGAGCAGATGACTCTTTTTATTGGAAAAGTAATGAAAGTGATAGGAGTCAGAAAACATTTTCATATCGCTTTTAGATCACAAGTTGTTTCGAGAAGAGAAATTACATCAACTACCATAAGCACCTCACAGCAGGCTTGGTGGGAATAAATGTTCAAGTTTATATGTGTACATATGTATGTTTAATAAGATGACTGATTAATCTTGCAGTGGCAGGCAAGCAGTTATTATTGCAGATGTCTGTGATACTATTTACTGAACTTATTCTTCTTCTGTCCATCATCACATGCCTAAACTCTTCAGAATTGTTTTTCATTTACAATTGTTGCTTGTCAGATTGTATGATATGAGCCTGGTGAATTGTTGTGTGAACCAAGGATGTATGATCTCAACTGTCATTCCTGTCAGGCTGTATGATAGCCTATATACTATTTTGATATACAGTATTGACTGAATGATCAGTTGTGTGACAAAGCTTCTTCACTGGAACCGGAAAATGAAATGGTGACACACAAACCTAGCAAGCAATTTTGTTAATATTATTTGGATATTAAGCAATGTTGTGTATAGAGTGACTTATATACAGTAATTAAAGTCACTCTATAAATAACATGTTCAATGTCCAAATGAAACCAATGACACTGCATGCAAGGCTTTGGATTTACAGTATCAAGGACAGCACTGACACTCTGAGAGTCCAATGTCAGTGATATTGTCTTTTTAAAAAGCTCCACAGTCTTTAAAACTTTCACAGTTTCTATGCATTTTAAATTCCAATCCTGCTTTGAATTGCCTGTTTTCTAGATGAAAGCGATTCAGGCATGTTTAAATGACCAGTGGACGTAAGGTAAGTGAAGATTGCCATCCATAGCCTTGGCTGGATCTCTCAACCCCTCTAAAGTGTTCCTATTTACCTGAAGATATTCATCTCACTCTTCCTCCTCCTCCTTCCTCCAGCTGCTTGTGAAAGAGGCTTCAGAGACATGGCAAAGATGGACTAAGCCGAGCGTTAAATTGGCTTTTTAAGGGAAATGAATAAATAACTTTGAGGAACTGATCCCTTGGCAGTGCACATCTGCCGTGCTTGCATTTTTACAGAGAGGGCTGCCAGCTTGAATGGCCTGTTCTGACATGCAAACATGCCATTTGTGCTGTATTTTACTATAGTTAATTACCATTATATCTTCCTTTGTTTTGAATTTGTTCTGTCAGTCGGTATATGATAGGTCTATGTTGTCCAGATACCCAAATATGTACAACCACATACACAAGTTATGAGAAGGAAATAATAATAATAATAATAATAATACTCAGGAGTCTTTATTTCATAGAATAAACAAATAAATAAATAAATAAATAAATACACTATTTTATTATACTCATTTTACAAACGTAAGCATTTATGTGTAGCACAAAATATTTATGTATTTATTTGTATGTTTGACCCCATTATCTTTCATTGTTTGGACATTTGTTCAGTATATTCTTCTTCTTATTATTATTATTATTATTATTATTATTATTATTATTTTAATTTATTTTATTTTTTTGTTTTGTTTTCCGCAAAAGAAAAAGTTAGACAAGTTTAGAATTATTTGAAGGTAAAATAATGAGTATGATGATAAATAATTAAGTAAAATTTTCATTTTTGTGTGAATTATCCCTTAGTTCACCTCAACTCAAAGCTGTTTTTTTTTTTTGTTTTTTTTTTTAGCTTGAAATTGTCAGAAACTCTAGCAATTACTCCAAGTCCTCATTTTGTGATTCACAGAAGAACGTAATTCATATGGCTTTGAAATGATAAGCGAGTGAGTAAATAATGATTGAAGTTTTATTTTAGGATGAACTATCCCTTTAAGCATTTTTTAAGCCGTATTTTTAAAGCACATTGAATTTAGAGGCTCTTTCAATGGAGGAAACCATCTGTCCATGAGTCAAAATCCCAGAGCCGGTCTGGCTCAATCTTTCCTTGATTACAGCCTCATGAAAATTGACTGAACAAGCTGTTATAAACTGCACTTCCATTACAGACTCCATCCTGCAACCACGACTGCTCTCGGTGTGGGTTTGGTAAAAGTTGTTTTACATGCATTTGATTTAAAAGAGTTTCTGCCAGTAATTTCAGAGTGAATTCTGGGTCATTTGTTATTTTTTTATGCTTATGAAAGCTTGAACACTTTTGAAATGTTAATATTATTATTTTAAGTAATACAGTTTTCTTATTTAAAATATTAATAAATAGTATTTTAATATTTTTATTATTTATTTATTTTTTTTAATAAACTGTTTGTTTATACAAGGACAACAGAAGATTTTGATCACGATGATCAATTAGAGGCCTTAGACAAGTATATTAAATATAATACAGTCTTTATATGGTTAAAGTGTTACTCCACCCCAAAATGATAATTTTGTCATTAATCACTTACCCTCATGTCGTTCCAAACCCGTAAAAGCTTTGTTTGTCTTCGGAACACAATTTAAGAAATGTTAGATGAAAACCAGGAGGCTTGTGACTGTCCCATTGACTGCCAAGTAATTAACACTGTCAAGGGCCAGAAAAGTATGAAAAGCATTTTCAGGATAGTCCATCTGCCATCAGTGGTTCAATCTGAATTTTATGAAGTGACAAGAATGTTTTTTGTGTGCAAAAGAAAATAAAAATAACGACTTTTTTTCAACAATTCGTCTCCTCTACAAGCGCATCCTTGTGTTGCTGCTGACACAGAAGAGTGTACACAGTTTGCATTCAGTCGATAATCTCCAAAATGGCGCTACGGTGACACGGAGAGAGAGAGAGAGAGAGGAGGCGAACTGTTGAAACAAAAAACTCTTTGCGTACAAAACGTATTCTCGTCGCTTCATAAAATTTAGATTGAACCACTGATGATGGACTATCCTGAAAATGCTTTTCATACTTTTCTGGCCCTTGACAGTGTTAATTACTTGGCAGTAAATGGGACAGTCACAAGCCTCCTGGTTTTCATCTAAAATATCTTAAATTGTGTTCCGAAGACGAACAAAGCTTTTACGGGTTTGGAACGGCATGGGGTAAGTGAGTAATGACAAAATTTTCATTTTTGGGTGGAGTAACCCTTTAACATTGTTGCATTTGCAATTTAAAAATGGCTATTGCTAAAAGTGGAAAATCAAGTACTGTATATTATGTAGGGGGATTATGCTCTGTGGGTAGTTTTGAGTTCCAGTCCATCCCTGGTGATAGAGTTTAAAACATGCATTCATTTCACACTTATGCTCTCACACTGTGCGGATTGGACCAATTAATGCCTCCAGTCGCCAGCATCTTCATCCACACAGTGTGGTATTCTTTAGCTTTTGTCATATGAATAATCACCTCTGATTCACGGAGCTTTGAAATGACCAGAGACTTACGCACTCGCGAATCTCTGCCACAAATCTCTCATTTTAGGTGTAATTTGCTGCCTGTCACATAGCTGTGAAAAGGACCAATGCAAACTGTGAGAATACAAAACTACATTATTAATTCAAAAACATATTATACACAGTACAATCCCATAAAAATGTGCTCATTAAATTCATGGCCATGCTTTTTGCTTTTACCGAAAGCGGATTTTACCTGTCTCCAGGTTTCGAAAATATTTAGCATTAATTCAGGCGTGATGGATGGAAACTTTATAGGTTATACAGACTTGAAATTGCTGCCAATGAAGAAAGTGTTTAAACTGACAAGTGCTCTGTCTTTTAAAACAGTGATTTTATTTGCCTATATTAATAATCTAGAATAAAAATTAATTAGATGTCATTTTTACCATTAACTTGTCTCAAGCATCTATTCTGGTGTTCAGCTAAAGTGATTCATATTCCAGCCTTGTTACTTAATGAGAACAATCCTAATGAATGAATATCTGGATGAAGCTAGACGGTCTGTCGATATATATATATATATATATATATATATATATATATATAAACTCTCAACACTACTTAAATTGTTAACTTGTTTTCATTATCTAACATGCAGGTATTCATGTAACTGAATAGCTGAACCTGCTTAGAATTGCATGAAAATACAGTAGTACTAAAGAAATATGTTGGTAAATGAGGGACGATGACAGAGAATGGACTTTTTGACTGGGGAAAGTGTTTTATAGATTACGGACTTCATATTTTGTCCAGAAGTGAAGGTTTGAAGTTAAAACACCTTAATGATGGATTTGTTTCTTACAAACACACAGCTTTCGCCTTCACAATTATTCCATTGATGGACTGGAGTGGTGTGGATTAACTGTGGATTATTGTGATGTTGTTATCAGCTGTTTGGACTCTCATTCTGACGGCACCCATTCACTGCAGAGTATCCAATGGTGAGCAAGTGATGTAATGCTAAATTTCTCCAAATCAGTTCTGAAGAAGAAAGAAACTCATCTACAGGTGCATCTCAAAAAAAAAAAAAAAAAAAAAAAAAAGAATATCATTCATTCATTGTCATCAAATTAGAAAAAAGTTTTTTTTTTCTTTTTTTTTTCTGTAAATTATTTCAAAAAGTGAAACGTTCATATATTCTAAAGTCATTACAAGTAAAGTAAAACATTTCAGAAGTGTTTTTTTTTTTTTTTTTTTTTTTTTTTTGATGATTAAAGCTCACAGCTCATAAAAGTCAATCTCAAAATATTAGAATATTTACATTAAATGACCATCCCTACAGTATACATTCCAGGTATCTCTTGTTCTTTTAAACTACAATAATGGAGAAGACTGCTGACTTGGCAATGATCCAGAAGACAATCATTGACACCCTCCACAAAGAGGGTAAGTCACAGAAGGTCATTACTGAAAGGGGTGGCTGTTCACAGAGTGCTGTATCAAAGCATATTAAATGCAAAGTTGACTGGAAGGAAGAATTTGGGTAGGAAAAGGTGCACAAGCAACAGGGATGACCGCAAGCTTGAGAATACAGTCAACCAAAGCCGATTCAAACACTTGGTAGAGCTTCACAAGGAGTGAACTGAAGCTGGAGTCAGTGCATTAAGAGTCACCGTCTTCAGGAAAAGGGCTATCAAGCCACTTCTGAACCAGAGACGATATCAGAAGTGTCTTACCTGGGCTGTGGAGAAAAAGAACTGGACTGTTGCTTAGTGGTCCAAAGTCCTCTTTTCAGATAAAAGTAAATTTTGCATTTAATTTGGAAATCAAGGTCTTGAGTCTGGAGAAAGACTGGAGAGGCACAGAATCCAAGCTGCTTGAAGTCCAGTGTGAAGTTTCCGAATTCAGTGATGATTTGGGGTGCCATGATTTCTACTGGTGTTGGTCCATTGTTTTATCAAGTCCAAATTCAATGCAGCCATCTACCAGGAGATTTTGAAGCACTTTATGCTTCCATCTGCTGACAAGCTTTATGGAGACGCTGATTTCCTTTTCCAGCAGGACTTTAGCACCTGCCCACAGAGGCAAAACCACTTCCAAGTGGTTTGATGACCATGATATTACTGTGCTTGATTGGTCAGCCCACATGCCTGACCTGAACCCCATATGGAATCTATGGGATATTTTCAAGAGAAAGATGAAAAACAGTGGATCCATAATACAGACGAGCTGAAGGCTCAATAGTGCCTCAGCAGAGCCACCGGCTGACCGCTTCCATGCCACACCTCACCGATGCTGGATTTTGTGCTAAACGAGCCCCGACCAAATACTGAGTGCATAAATGAACGTACTTTGAAGAACTGTTCTGTTTTGCAAATCCTTTTTTTTTTCTTTTTTTTTTTTTGATTGATCTTAGGAAATATTCTAATATTTTGATTTTTGACTGTCATGAGCTGTGTATACTCTAATCATCAAAATAAAATAAAAATATAAAAATAAAAAATAAAAAAAACTTTTAAATGTTTTACTTTACATTTAATGAATCTAGAATATATGAAAGTTTCACTTTTTGAAATAAGTTACAGAAAAAAATATTTTTTCACAATATTATTATTTATTTATTTTTATTTATTTATTTATTTATTTTTTTGTGATGCACCTGTACATCTTGGATGGCCTGAGTCATTAAACTTTCAGCAAATTTTCATTTTTGGATGAACTATTCCTTTTAGAGCTCATTTAAATTATTACTGAGCCATCGACATCTTAAAAAAAATCTGAAATGAATATATAGCCAATGTACAGCAGAAAGAATTGTGACTTGAAATGACCAATGGAATGTATCCAAATGTGTGATTACACTTCTTTAATGTAGTTATCTGTGAGAGGTGAGAACCTGGTTTTGGAGTTTTGTGCAGACATAGGTTATATAACACACATGAGAGAAAGTGTACAGCTGTGAATTGTATCTGAATAATTCCCTTGTGTTTACAACCACACATGTGACAGTAGTGACAACTAAATCAGATACTTTGTTTCTCTTCAGTAGAAGTCTCAACAGGAGACTGGAGACTGTTAACTCTATTTAGACTGTTAACTCTATTTAAAACCTGTGAGGGCATCTTTTCTTTCTTGGAAAAAAAAAACAAGAAAAAGAAAACTGAAAAATGTATTCCAGGATTTATTTTCTTGAATCGTCTTTTTGGAATTGGTTCTCAGTTCAGGTCACTGTATGACTTTTGGCCAAATACAAGGGTACACAAAAAAAAAAAAAAAAAAAAAAAAAAAAATTTCTATTTGGTTTGCAGTCAATACTTGCTTATAAGGTTATTAAGGTTAAATAAAGTTATTTAAGATCATTTGGCATGTCTTTTTAAATTATTTTGATTGTGAGGATCATTGAACATGATAGAGTTGTCATCAATGGATGCAATTAAGTGTTTTGCTTTCCTCTTAGAATCAGTGAGTCTCATTCACTAATAATTGCATACAAATGGTCCTATTTATTTGAGCAGAAATGAAATTAACAAGTAAGACTATTTGTAGCATGACTTAAAGAAATGGAAATTCTGCTTCGTTCTTTTTCCATTTTATCATCTACTGGACTGGAGTGTGAAGTGAAGGATGGAATACAAATATTATTATTATTATTATTATTATTATTATTATTATTATTATTATTATTATTATTATTATAACTATCACTTAAACATGAAGTTGTTTTTCACCAAACTGGATTGGAGCACTTTTTGGAATCACAGTGTACTGTTATTATATTGTATTATATTACATTCCTTAACCATATATTCGTAAAATGTTGTTCTTTCACAGAAATGTCCCACAGGTTTGGAAGGACATTAAATCTGTGCGCATAAGGAGCACATACAGCAATAGATACTCCAAATAAATCTCAAACTCTATTTATACCCATTTATATTTACACTTGCATATTCTATAGCCAACTATCTGCTGAATGTACATTTTCCAAAATACTGTCAATGTCTGAAGTAGGCATTGCATGAGAAAGGCCTGGATCCTCATCCTAATGTTGATTTTAACCTCTCTGAATCTCAAAGAAGTGTATAAGCACTTGTCTTTATATTTGAAAATCTGAAAGATTTTTCAGCTGGTGTGAACAATGGTAAATGGACAACAAAAAATGTTTTTTGAAGTTATATAATTTTTTATTGTTTTTTTCAAGCATGTGGTGAGGGATAGACAGATTCTGGGCATGCTGTGCCAGGAATAGCTCATACATCCCAATCAACACCAGCGTTTCTGTAAAACTCCCATCCTGAACTGATCCCAGCTGCCACTGAAAACTTGTTTCCTCTCTTAGAATCATTTAATGATAGACACTGTGCAATTAAGTACTTTTCAAATTTCCCTTGAAGTATAGTTGGTATACTGCATTGCTTTAATTAGAACTAAACTAATATCAGCATATCTTAATAAAACTGGGACACAAACTCTTCGTTCTTGAACCCTTTATGTTCACCATCACAAAATAACAACCTCAAATATGATATAGGGTAAGACACCATCCATGTCATTCATGAAAATTGGGATGACTTGAGAGTAAATAATGACAGAAACTGTATTTTTGGATCAAATATTTGAGCTTCTTCAAGAGAATCAGAATGAAGAAAGTGGGTCAGAATGAATAAGGTGGATATTATTTTTCTACTACTCGCCTTGTCTGTTTCCAGAAATGTTCAGTTGTTACGATGAATGAGGCAAAGTCTGAAACTAAAATATTTAAGAATCAGTTCATTCACCTGGATCTCATAAATAATTTCTTCAACACATCCCAGAATACTGCTGGCTTGAGTAAAACAATCCATTCGAAATTAAACTCAAATCCAAAAGAATTACACTCATTTATCTCCACATTTCAACACAAGAACCTAAGCTTCAGTCCAAAAAAAGGCCAGTAAGACAAATGATGGGTTGAGATACTGCCAAAAGACAAATGCTCTCTCTGAAGGACTTCAGGAACTAGAGTTTCAAGGTTCTCACTGTCTTTTCTGAGATCTGTGACAGATTGGCATTGATGGAGAGATGAGGCATTGAAGGTTGCTTCTGAGTTAGAAGTGATTACCTTTTGTCAGTCATTTGTAGGCTTAGTTGGACTTTGGTTAAGTTTGAGTCGATCAAGGCCCAAACTTCCACGCTGGAGTGGAATGGGGAATCAGACATGAAGAAAGATGGATGATTCTGTCTTCAGGTTTAATGAAACACAGCTGTATGCACTTACTGGATTTTTCCACGCACACACAGCCAGGGTTGAAGCTGAATTGTGAGGCGATCAAACAAGGTTTGGGTGACACTGAAAAGAAATTTGAGAGTTATTTTTTCAGCTCTAACATTAGACATGCATCATCATTAGCTCCAACATTAATCCTCATGTTTGGACTCGTGCGAACTTCCCTTCCAAATGGACTCAACTTAGATGTTTAAGTCTCAGAAGCAAATGTGTTCATGCAAATAAAGCATTTGTAATTTCTATAATATGTATAATTCCAAGTTACAAAGTTACCAGGGAGGATAATGGGGTCATATAGGGAAGAAATCAGTATTACATTTTTAATATTCATTAATTCATTCATTTATGAATAATATTATCATCATTTCATCAACACAAGATAAGCTGAAAAAAAGTGCTGGCCTGTTGTGTATTTAACGGTCTCAAATTTAACTTTATTTGAACCCTTAACATTCATTTAATGTGTAATGACACGTGAGCAATTTTTGTTCATAACTCCATAAAAGTTATGCTCACCTGCGTTCAGCAATGATCACCTTTAGATTCACTTTACCTCAGTGGTTACAAAGGCCTGATGAAAGGCAGAGATGATCATTCAGACTGTAAAATGGGTGTATAATGTGACAGCAACCTCCTCTATGGTCACCCTACACAACTGCATTATAAATCAGTGCTGCACCTGCTTTGCAATCAGTCATTACACTCACACATGCAGCCACATGAGGGAGGACAGGGGGAGGTTGATTGAAAGCTTGTGGGACAACGTAGGTTAATGGTGCTGTCTTTTGTGTCTCTGGTCACACACACCTCAGCTGCCCTCTGAGGCTCGCATGAAGGGACTTCTCTGCGCAGCCAGATTCAAACTGACGGGAATTGATTTTTGCTCTGATTGAAATGCCGTCTTCATGATGTGCTTGACTCAGCTTATTACTCAAAGCAGACACCAGCTATAGATCCACACAAAGCTGTCTTCATCTTAGCCACGTAGGAATTCAACCTCTTCCCCTTAACAACCCTCATAGCAGCATAAGAAAATTGTGTGTATTTTCAATTACATATATATTAAAATTATAATATATTATCATTTTTAACAGATTCTATCAATGTATGAAAATCAGGAATGCATATTAAATAAACAAAAAAAAATAAAAAATAAAACAACAACACTGCCCTTCAGGCACAGAGGATGCTACAGTTATAATATATTTCTTAATAAACTTCCTTTAAAAGTGCCTTGGTTTGCAGTCTTTATGTTGCGCTTCCTTTGCCCCATTAAACTTTGTACCTTCTCGAAATGTTGCTTACCTGATAGCTTAAAGTTGGTGTCAAATAGAAATTGCAATCCTATTTTCTTTCCTACTGTGATATATATATATATATATATATATATATATATATATATATATATATATATATATATATATATATATATATATATGTATATATATATGTATCTGAGAGAAGCAGCTTTAATGAAAAAATGTAGGGGGTGGGACTTGATTTTGTCCATTGAGCATTGATTGGACCATTAGATTGTCATTGTTTGTGAAATGCAGCAATAGTGTGGGTTAAAAAGACATTATGATGTGCATGGATAAATCATAAACATTGCAAAAAAAAAAATTCATTCTAAATGAATTTGGAGGGAAGAATACTCAAATTTCTCAATTCTGACCTTAAAATGTCCCAGTCATACACTCTCAGAAATAAAGGTACAAAAGCTGTCACTGAGGCGGTACCTTTTCAAAAGGTGCACTTTTGTACCTATTAGGTTCAAATATGTACACTTTAAGTACTAATATGTACCTTTCAGGTACCAAAATGGACCCTTTAGGTACAAACATGTACCTTTTAAAAAGGTACCGCCCCAGTGACAGCTTTTGTACCTTTATTTCTGAGAGCGTATTTTCCAGACCGCTTGAAATTCTCACACCCCACACCATTTGAACCATTTGAACCAATGGAATGACGTTTTAGACTCTGCTATCATCGCAATTACTTAAAGTGACACTTCTCACTAAATTCAAGGTTAATCAAGTTGTCTGTCCGACTGACTGTGCTGTTACAGTGGTTATTTTCAAGTTGGAGGTGAGAGAATTTCTTCTGAGTCTTCTTGAAAGCACAATCAGATTTTACAAAAGCATATTTTGTCAAGTGTTTTTGAAAAGCCCTGTATTATGAGACGGTGTCTGGGGAATGTAGGATTCAACATTGAAATACATATTAATTATTGGATGGCCTTAAACCATGCTTAACTAAAATAATAAGAAAGAAATAGTAATATCAAAACCAAAGAAAACCGCCAGCAAGACAGAGCCAAGAATGATCAAATATTGTTAGGTTTGGGTGTTATTTAAAATGACTGACGTGTAAAATTGCTAATATGATGACTGATTCATATCTAATGTGCTAAAATTACTAGCATAACACTAGGTCAACTGCACAGAAAATTTCACCAGGTCATAAATGATCAGGAAAAATAACTGAAAATGTATTGTAATTTCACATGCCGGCTGCTCTCTAACCTTTGCTCTAAGCTGTCACAGCAGTGAAGACTCCCAAACCCCTCACTAAAGACTGTCATGAGCCATCTTGCTAATCAGCCAAAACTTGACCCCTTGCAAAAGACAGTTTGGTCCTTATTAGTCCAGATTGATTAGTGCTGCTTTGGTGCCGGTCTACTTGGTGGTCTATCACAGCCATGTTGTTTATCAGCAAAAATAGCTGAATATGAGGGAAGTCAAAGGCCTGACTCATACAGGATGTGTATGAATATGTGACATTCATGTGCTGACGATCACATATTCATTTTGAAATTTACTATTTTTGCCTTCGGCCACATACTGTGCTCAGCAGAAAAAAATGTGTTGAAAATGCATCGTCAACTAGTTTATGAACAGTCTTTTGCAGTAAAAACTTTTATGAAGCAACATAAAATAATGAAATGAACTGCTCGCTCATTGTTTGAGAAAAAGATCTCTGAAGGTTTCACACAACTTCCTATTCAGAAGATCACTGCCCATTCGGTAAATATGCCTGAATCCATATTATTTAAAGCTTCATTTTGACGATTTCAAGTAGATTAATTAAAAGTAGTAGTATTAAAAAGATCAGTAAAAATCTAAAGTTGAGGGTCTTCACTGTTGTCACAATAAACTTTAACTCTTTCAAAATCTAGAAGTTGGAAAGTTTGAGTTTGAATCATTTTCAAGGGCATGAGTAACGCTGTGATGGCATTTCAGGCATTTAACTGACTTTGAGATGATAGAACCAGAAGTGCAAGAATTCTAACTCATTTCTAGGTTTTAGGACTCATTCCTGCAGCCCTTTATTTAAAGGTACACTTTACTGAACTCTGGCCTCTATATCTGTGGTTGAAACATGAAGATGCAAGTTAAGCTTGTAGGGGTAAAGCAAGAAAGCTGAACACTGATTTGTTTTCCTTAATTTAGCCACTCAAGAATTTGCTTTTGTTCATTTCTACAAAAGGAAGAAAAAAAAAGTAAAACGTAGACAAATGTGCAATTTTTACCTTAGCTTCTGTTTATGAATGTATGATTATGATCTACTGTTTGATCTTGGACTACCTTCATTATCCTCTTCCAAAACTGCACTGCTGCTTGTTTCTGATTTGTGAACTAGATTATAGAATAAACCACCAGATTCAGATCCTACGCTCTGTTTGCCTGTGACATGAGCCCTATAATCCTCAGCAGACAAGCTGGGCTGTGTGTTTTATCCAGGGCTCATCACCTGCTCATGAGACTGCAATCCTGTTATCAGAGTTTCAGTTCCAGTGCCTTCATGTAGACACAGTGACAGGAATCAGGAGATCTCATCTGATCCATTCTGTGAGAGATACTAAACCTGACCGGAACGACTAAACCAGTCCTTTCTCCTGGTCTGCTATATACTATAGCCCTTTGGTGCTCCTCATTTGGGAGTCACACTTATGATCTTCACCTAAAAGTGACCGGACACCTAAAATTTAACTTTTTTTTTTTCCTCCCAGTAATGGCAATGGTAACATGCTATGGCAATTTAAAACATGCTTACAAAGCCATAGCTAAACCACAGAAGTAATTACAGATTATATCAAATTATGTGTCGATATTGTGATTCCAAAAAAGAAAGTAAAAGTCTACCCCAACAACAAACCTTATGTTACCAAGGAAGTGAAGGACTGTATCAGTAGGAAGCATCAGGTATTTAAGAACACAGATCACTTACAACTAAAACTGTACAAAAGGAATTGAACCAGAGGCTCAAAGAGGCAAAAGAACATCACAGTGGTCTGATGAAGGAAAACTTTCAAACTATGAACTCTAAAAGATTATGGGACTCAATGAAAATAGCAACCAACGTGAAATTAACACGGAAGTTTTTGCATGTCACAGATGAATTGGCAAAAGCAAATGAATTGAACTATTTTTATAAGAGGTTTGACAATTATGATTTTTCTGCTGAATGTGATATGGTGCTTGATAGTATTGCTATCGATGATGCTGATAGGTTGGAAATTGACCCTAAATCCATTACTAAGGTTTTTAAGCAAGTTAATGCACCTAAGGCCACAGGTCCAGATGGCATTTCTCCTTTTCTAATAAGAATATGTGCAGACGAACTAACATCAGCTTGGTCCCCTATTTTCCAGAGGTCCCTGTACTCTCACATTGTGCCAAATCTATGGAAAAAGGCAATCATTACCCCTGTTCCTAAAAAAGCTTGTCCACTGTAGGGTTTGATACATAAATATAATTTAATTTAGCTCAAAGGGAATCATTTATGATTTTATAGGGAATTTGAACAGAATCACTGTTTTGCGGCTGATCACTGAGTTGGCAGCGATTCACTGAACGAGCCGTATAACATTAATTCTGCACTGGATATTCAAATTCAAAATATAGTGAAAACACTATTAATAAGCACAGTAACAAGATCGGCAGATTAAGACATTAACTTGTAAGCACAAAACACAAGATACTTATCTTTTAAATATAAATATGACTTTATTTATATAAACCTAAGACATAAACTAATCTAACACATGAACACAA
The DNA here is from genome assembly GCA_036784905.1 of Acrossocheilus fasciatus. NCBI lineage: Eukaryota > Metazoa > Chordata > Actinopteri > Cypriniformes > Cyprinidae > Acrossocheilus > Acrossocheilus fasciatus. The sequence goes on along the minus strand of CM071957.1, from coordinate 11,018,084 downwards.
GCAGTCACACATTCATACGTTGCAGAAAGAGAAAAAGGATGAGTTTAGAGAATGAGAATGTGAAATCCCAAGTTTATAGCAATATGTGCTATTGCATAGACCGGAACAACCATCAATCACTTAATTAACCCTCGCATTGAGTTTCTCAATGAGGCTAAAACTTATATTATTAAATGCACCAGTTCAGTTAGAATCTGGAGTTGTTTTACTTGCGTTGCCTTTATGTTACAGGGATTCCTTTCTGTCCTCGTCGTTGAAGGAAAGGGGTTTTCCCGAGTTGGTGATTGGCTGGAAGTTCAGTAGTCTTTGAAGTGATGTCTTGGGAAGCCAATGGTTGGGCGTTGGCTGAGGATGGTTTTGGAGTCCGTTGCTTTTTGAAGTTTGAAGCGGGTGCAGTCGGAGCTGGACTTTGCGGCAAACTTAACTTTTGAACACGAAACTCAACGGAAAGAAAAGAAACTAAAGTAAAAGAATAAAATGAGTAACGAGACTGGTGTTAAGTAGCAACTGGCCTGTAGGCCAGAGCACGCTCAAAGAGCGCTAAAAAGCAGCGTCAAAACGCGGTGGCGAGAAGAAGAAGAGGAGAAGGGAAGAAGGGAAGATTTGATGCTGTCCTGAGGTTTTAAACTCGGCTTTTGGACACATCCCATCTGGTGTCTTGACCAATTAGATAGGCTATTATCTTAGCTAGGGTTGTTCCTTCCATCATAAGTCAGCATGTTATCAGTCACATGGTCCGAATTTTACACACTCTGGCAAAGTACACTTTTGGATGTGATTTCTATAACCAGAATATGATACATTTGACAAAGAAACAATTGGAAGAAACGTTTCAAGCTAGAATTGTCAAGCTCATACATACCAAACACGAATAAACCTTAAAGTCATTCAATAGTTATTAAAATGACATACATAATATGTGCTTAAAATATGATAGTCTAATGTGTGGGTTACATACATAATATAGTGTTATGCCTAGAAATGTCCTTTTAGGATGATTTTATGTGCATATGAAAAAGAAACTCTCTGTGTATTTCTGTGGAGACCAAAAGACATGTTCTTTGGACAGAGGAATTTCAGTCTCAGTCTTTGTCTTGTATGTGTGGGGGAAAAGTCAATCTAAAGAAGCTTGTGATTTCTCTTGTGGAAAACATGTGATGGCCATCTCTTTGATCATTAATCTTGACTATTTACCCCAAATTTGACGATCTACTTCCTGTGTAGAACACTTATCAAAAGGTGTTCTTTTGTCTTAATGTTGCAAACTGTTCTGTGAAAGAGGCTTGTTGGTAAGGTTTGCTCCAGAAGTCAGAGATAGGAATCTTTACGACGCTGTCCTGTTTTCTTGGGCCTCTCCGGAATTTGGGCTCCTCATGTTTCGATGTTCTGACCGAATCTTAGTTTTGTCTGACTTATTCTGACGCTACACCACAGGAGAATAATGATTTTAGACATATTGCCTTAACTCCTGTTGTGATGAAGTGTATGGAAAAGCTCATCGTGAGCCAATTAAAACTGGAAGTATGTCCACAGTTAGATCCCTATCAGTTTGCATATAAACGTCAAAGAGGCACTGATGATGCTATCAACAGTTTAGTGCACCTAGTGACTAAACATCTTGAGAATCCTATAGGGCATATGCTAGACTGTTGTTTGTAGATTTTAGCTCAGCCTTTAATACCTTGCAGCCTCATATTCTTCTGAAAACAATGCAGCAGATGAATGTCAATTCCTTTATTATTAAGTGGTTCTACTCATTTCTGACCAATCGTAGCCAGCAGTTTAGGGTGAACAGGACGTTGTCTGAATCTACGATTCACATTATATACTAATGAATGTGCATGCAGTACTGATAATAATTACATGATTAAGTTCTCTGATGACACTGCTATCTTAGGTCTTATATCTGGAACATCAGATGCTATTACTTACAAACATGAGGTTCAAAACTTTGGCCAGTGGTGTGATAAACATTTTCTCAGTATTAACATAAAAAAAAAACTAGTGGTCATTAACGGTCAGAATATAACCCAGGTGGACTCTTGCAGATATCTGGGCATCTACATTGATAATAAACTAACATGGAGTGTTCAGGTTGAAAATGTGTGCTTTAGGGTCCAACAGGGATTGTATTTTCTTTGTAGGTTGACGGTCTTTGGTGTTAACCAGAAAGTGTTGCTTCTCTTTTACCATGCTATAATCGAGAGCATTTTTCGATATGGCATCTCAGCCTGGTTCGGGTGCAGTTTGGTTGTTCGCTGTGTATTGTGGGGAGGGGGCAAGGAGCAGAGACGGGTTGTTACATGTATTGTATGTGTGTGGTGTGTTGTTCGTGTAGAGCAGCAGATATCATATTGTATGTGTCTAAAGCAAATTTCCTTTGGGAAATTATCGTATCTTATCGTATCTTAACAGCAATGTAATGTTTTTGTTCTATTTTTTTATTTTTTTATTTTTTTTTTATTTTGTATTTTGAGATAATGTCATGGTACTAATATTAATACTACATCCCTAATAACTGGGTTAATATTTATCCCATAATTATGATGAATTTCTTCCCATTGAAAATAATAAAAATATATATTATTATTTTAATATTAATATAACACTTTATTTTGATGGTCCCTTTTGAACATTCTGTTGACACTAAGTAATGTTGCAACTACATGTCAACAAACTCTTATTAGATTATTAGTAGACTGTCTGCTTCATATCTGCCAACTCTTTATTGTGATGGTGTCCCAACAGACATTCTACTGACTGTAAGTAACTTTGCAAGAACATGTCAACTTATTCTAACCCTAACCCTACCAGTCTACTAATACACTACTAACACTCTAATGAGAGTTAGTAGAAATGTAGGTGCAATGTTACTTATGGTCAACAGAATGTGTTAAAGTGACCATCAAAATAAAGTGAAACCATATATTTTTTATATTACTGAAATTCTCAGAATTGTTGTGTTTTTGTCGATTTCCCATTCATTTCCTATAATTGGTTTCATTTTTGACCAAAGACCACAAGTGCGACTATTTATTTATATTTTTTATGAGCACTTAGCCTGCTCGAATCATGCTCTCAATTTGTGTGTGTGTGTGTGTGTGTGTGTGTTCACATTCCAAATACCATAAAAGTTACCAAGTTTCGTATCATTTCGATGAAGCTGTTATTCTTTAAAATTCAAAACAGAAAATGTTCAGTCAAAAGTGACCGAAGAGCGCACATTGTAAAAAAAAAAAATTAAAAAAAAGTTCAGCCAACTTAAAATTTTAAGGCAACCAACTTCAGCAGATTTTTGAGTTTGCTCAACTTGTTTTTGTGGGAGATTCTCAAATTTGTGTTGTATAAACTTAAAACGACAAGTTGAGAAAACTCAAAAATCTGCAAAAAGCTGGTTTCCTTAAAATTTTAAGTTGGCACAACTTTTTTTTTTTTTTTTCAGTTAAACCTCACTTCTCTGCCCTCAAGAGGTACATTAGCGATTGGACTTTGACACCCTAGTTAGCACGCCCACCTCTCATGCCTATTAATGCTGGTTTGACTCCCGCCCAGAGCAAATAGGACCAGTTACGTTGGTGCCATGACCCGGATGGGAATGAGGTTTAGGGGGGGTGAGTATAATGGAGTCAAGCTAGGAGTAGTTGAGCAGGTAAACCTCACTCCCTGCCTTCAGGAGGCACATTATTGACTGGACTTTGGCACCCTAGTTGGTGTCCCCAACTCCCATGCTGATTGATGCTGGTTTGAATCCTGCCCAGAGCGAGTAGGACCAGTTACATTGGTGCCATGACTCGGATGGGAGTGAAGGCCTTTGGCGCAAATGTTTGGAGCGATGACCCTTTTGAATCAAAACAAAAGATACCTATGTGGCTATTCACACCAGACATGATCATATGCGGTGTAAAAATGCAAGGATTTTTTTTCTCATCCTATGTGTTGATTTTTTCCCCGTCGCTCTGTGAGAAAACGGGCCGTCCAATTAAATTTGAGGTAACATCATGTGCCCGGAGCAACTGCTCTTGTACAAAATGGCAAGAGTGGTAGTGCTGTTTCGAAAACCAGTGTAAACAAATACTGAAGAGAGAAGAGGATGTGTTCTTGTTATCATTGGTATCTGAGAACAGATTTAATTCACCACTGAATGTGATGTGAAGAGCACTGTCTGTTTTCTTCCATTTATGCGAGTGTTATGAGTCAGAACACATTTACTCAAGATCTGTCAATCGTGGGATAATATCTCCTGCCATTACATATGAGAAAATAAGAGAAACATTTTTCTATACAGGAAATATGAAGACAAATATACAAATGATACATTTGTTTTACACAGCTCATGATATTTTTATAACAATAAAGGATGTTTATCACAAATGAAGCTGGTGTTGTGTTCAATCCATTATAAAACATACAAAGAGTGCATGTCTGCCTATTATAGAATAAAATCCACTTCAGATCTCAGTCGGAAGTTACTACAAGCACTCGACGATGGTTTAAATGGGTTTTAAGCAAAAACATAAATAATCACATACATTTTCAAATGTAGCGTGATGCTAATTGTACCTCTGTTTATATTTTAAGATGTATTCTTGTGAGCATTATAGATTGTTTCTGTTTATAGTTTGTGTTTCTAGAACCAAACTGTATTTATCTTAATGTAATGCTTTATATTGAGCAGCAGACCATATGTAAGATTAATTGACGTTGGTTTGAATCCCGGATCCGTGCAAGTGAAACTTGTTACATTTGCAAGGAAAGCAAAACTGATACAAACACTTAAGCTTGAACAAACTTTGACCAAAAATAAAAATCTAAAAAGATCAATTCTATAGGTTCAATTGCTATATCAGAACATAATATACTGTATACTGCATACAGACAATCTTGCAATGTAACAAATTGCAAATGACATGCAGCATCTGATGTGAGCAATGTGCAGTAAAAACTGTCAGTGTTTTTACTGAAAGACATAGAAAGTCATAGCACCATGGTGTCAAAGTCATCATCAGTCATTCTAAAGCAAGTTAGCACTCTTTCTTCGCAGTCAGAGTAGCTGTGTATTCCTATATTCTCAGAAACCTCTATAAACTCCTTTATATATAGGCCATGGCATCAATTTCATTTCTGAATTCAAGTTTTGTCCTCCAGGGCATCCTTCATGGGCCATATTCTCTCAGATTTTTCTGAACCAATTTCACACAGATGTACAGAAAAGCACAATATACAGCTTTTTCATTCTGTTCTGTTAAAAGATCAGTGCATCAAAGACCCCAATCATTATTGCTTCAAGATTCTGCGATTTTGTCTTACAAATCTCAGTCCAGCGATTTAATTGTTCACCTTTTCTATGCTACACATCTTTAATTGCTCTTAGACAAGATTAATTGGAATAAGTGTTGGGGATGAGCAGAGATTCTGCAATTGTTGTTTGAAAACAATCCCCACAAGTTAGCTAGTCACCAGTCTGTTGGCAGTGATTTTTTCTCCAGGAACATGGTTGGGAAGCACTGAGTTTTGCTAGAAAATCTTTTCTTACAGGAGTGTGGCTTTTCTAGAATTAACATGAAGACTTTTGAAAGAATAAACACCCTGACAGAAGCCTAACTGCAAGTGTATTGGGACTGTGCTTTATAACACCACTGTGCTTCAAAACCCTATTTGTATTTAAATATCTATCTGAGAGCACTTGCACTACATGTAGCTGAATCACTCACAGGCTTATGAAAACAAGATACTGCATTTGTATTGATATTCCTTCTGCCTTTGTTATTTGGCTTCAGGTGACTGACTGCTAAGCTGATATTCTCTGGTTAAAAAAAAAAAAAAATAATAATAATAAATATTGATTCAATTGACTTCTGAGCTTTCCAGCAGCCCAAATCATGGTCTGCCGTCACACCGTGCTGTCTGACGCTGCGCTTGTTTGATCAAGTCTATCCTCATCTTATATTTTCTCAAAAGTATTGTTGGACATCAAGGTGGTTTCTTGCAAACCGCAGAAAAGGTTGCTCTTGTTATAGCTCAAGAGACTTAGTCTGCAATCACGTGCTATCGGAATTATCGTAAAAACATGCCTCCTAGTCGGAAATTGGACATGAACGGCCTTAGAGAGGCCTTATATGGCCAATTTCCGACTAGGAAACTCATATTTACAATAATTCCAATAGCACGTGAATGCAACATTAAACACAAGTCTTGCCATTAAAATAAATGGGACGGTTCGCAGCTAGCTTTCTCTACCTCCTTGGATTGTTCCCAGGTGTTTCGTTAATTAGTCTTGTTAACTCATTTTTGTTTAGAAAGCCCTCTTTTTTCTTAAGATTAATCCAGCTCATTTTTTTACCAGTGTTTTTGTTCAGGGAAAACTGAGCTTTTTGAAAACACTATACCAAGTGGATACATTCAAAACAGTTGCTGTAGTTTGTACTGTGAGAAGGACAACCCAGGTTTACTGTAAACACATGCATGATGCTATTTCTGCAAAATTATATTACACTGCTTCTTACCTGTTTTTAATGACGATTTCAAAGTGAAATGTCCAGTTATTGTTGCTGAAAGCATGTTTCATTCTAAACAAATTAATGTGAATATGGCAATGTTTTATAAAATTGGTTGGTGTACACATCACAGCAGTTCCAAAATGAAATGTCCAGTGAGTGGTGCTAACAAGTTACTGCTCTATGAGAATAACAAACCATCTGCACTAAACCTGAACAAGCTCTCCACCTGTACCAGGTAAGCGACCGAGAAAGGAGAGGAATTGTGCAATTGTGATAATAATTTTGACACACTCGTACACATCACATGGACTTCCCTTGGTTAGGTGTTAGTTATGTTGTCATGAATGTAAAGCGATCACTCATTTTGTCCATCTGTGCATGTCTCATTACTGCCCCTATTTAAGTTCAAGCATTTGTTTTAGGAGATCTGCCAAATATTTAAAGAAATCCAGGTTATTTCAAGAAGGGTTCATTTTAATTATCTATCAGCTTGATTCTGGACAAAAAAAAAGAGAAGATGTTGCCCATTTTCTATGTGATAGATGAAAACAATCTACATTTCTTTTTTTTTTTCTTCTTTTTTTAAATTAATTAATTTATTTAGTCATCCAATATCATCACTCTCACATTTCATTAAAAAAAAAAAAAAAAAAAACTTTTGTAAATTGATGTTCTCTAGAAGAGAATAACAATCTGCTCTACTATTAATGAATGTTATTTATAAAGTAAAATTTGAAGAGTTTATTTGCAAAACCTGATTTTTTTTTTAATTTTCAAAAATCATGTTTTATTATGTTACCGTGTTTTTATTGTGTTTTATTGTATTAGTTAGCCGTATTTTTTAGTTATTTTTTTTAACCTAATCAAAATACCCCAACTGCAGTTTGATTGAGATTAATTGGAATGCACAATGAAAAAATCTGAGTTATCTGTTTTTGCAAATTAACTCTTAATATATTCTAGCAATGACAATAATGTTTTTGAGACAGGAAAGGTAATTTAGTAGCTGCCATATTTTTTCAATGTTATTTCCTGAATTCTTTGTAAAATAATATCAAACTCAGTAACAACGGCACTCTGCGTTCTCCTCGGTAAAACAATTGCATTACACGTTCACCTCGATTGACATTGCGTTGCCCCCTTGGGGGGCCCCCTCCATCGTCGGGCCCTTGGAATCATCCCAACCCCCACCCCTTACGGTGCCCCTGTTTGCAGCTTGTGTGAAGGCTGGGGAGATAGATGAATATGTATAGTTCTGCTTCTCTGGATGGCTTTGATTGCTTTGATGATCAGATGTCTAAGAATTATGAATTATGAATCTCTTCCCAAAATGTAATTTGTGAACAAAACTATTGAACCGCTTCCGCTCCCTCTAAACCCCACTCTCACCCTGCTAATAAGGTCTGATTACGCTTTGAAGTGGAAGAGCATCATTTCCATAGACCAACTTCACATCTCCGATCCAGGAAGACTAAAGACCTTTGTATTTTGTTATGTTTGTGTTTGATGTTTAATTTATGGCTCATTTCCAGGAACACATAATGGCAGGAAAGGCAATGGCCTTTGCTGTGTGTGTTTTTGTTTTGTTTTTTTCCTCTCTCTTCCATTTTTATGAATTATTGATGATGGCTAGAGGTAAAATAAGCAGCTTCACTTTTATAACAGTTCTATTACTTGAATCAGAGCAGAAGTTCATATATAACAGTCCATCCAACAGCACTGGGTGTTTTCAGTGTTTGCGTCACGTACCTTGTCTTTGTTAGTGCATCCCAGACATATTGTCAGTCTGAGACTCTTTATGCGGTTATATCATTATGCCAGTCTGCAGTGACAAGTGACTCTCTATGAATTAGTTATTGAATCATTCATTTAACCAATTCATTCAAAAACACTAATTCATTCTGGAACAAAACACATGATTGTCTTTATGGGTGAGTAATTTAATTATTCACTCAACTGGTTAATTCCAAAATGCTGATTCATTTAGGAATGAAACAAGTAACTGTCTATATTAATGAGTCACTGAATCGGTCATTCAACCAGTTTATTAAAAAAAAAAAATATTAATTGATCATTCACTCAGCTGAGTCATTCCAAAATGCTGATTCATTCAGGAATGTGCATTAATGTGCGTTAGCATCATTACGCCAGTCGGAGATGAGTGAGTCATTGAATCATTAATGTATTCGATTCATTCAAAAAAGTTGCTTCATTCCAGAACGAAGTAACTGTCTATTTGAATAAGTCATTGAATCGATCATTCAAGTAATTATAATAATAATTTTAAAAAACGTGTTCTATATGGTATGAAAGTATGTACGAATGTAATCTGGCGTACTGGATTCGTCGTGTTGTGGTCGTCATATAACTTAACTGCCATACACAAATCCTCCTCTATTGCCTCATGGGATAGAAAAGTGCATTGACAGAACGTCAATATCACACATATTTGTATATGAATTTATCTTGAACATGTCTGAAAAGCTTCTGTTTCCTTTGTTGTGACTGATAATTTGTTGAATTGTTCTCATTTATTCAGTTCATATGTTTTCTATTGATGCCTCTTCACAGAGGGAGCCTACAAACTCTTCCCAGCAGTAAGCTCAAGATGTAATTGTCCCTGTAAGTAACATTTTTCTTCATTACAGTCTATTTGAATCCACTAAAATAAGCTTGCTGCTGTCTGTTCCAAGTTGCTTTTGTAGAGCCCACAGTGAATCTGACTTGCTTCGTTCCAGCTGGTGTCATCACATCGGCTTGGACTGCAGGTTATACAACAAAAAAGCAGAATTTAGCAGAATAACAGAACAGCTTTTTGTCCACTATTATTATCAGTCTATGCAATGCAGGCCATGTTTACAGAAAGCAACAGGTTTGTTGGTTTAATAGGATATCTGTTCAAATGACTTAGCTGTCACATTTTGGAAATAATGTTGTACCTCCTTCATGGTAAAGTACTTGCTTACAAAAATACATTTCATTATAAACAGCTTCACGGAAGACAATAACTTATCATCCGTTTACAACCTCTCTTGCAAGGTCAGTGCAGTAGCTGCAGCATGAATTACCTGAAAAATACAGATGTGCTTTTATAAATAAAGCCTGGATCCTTCATGCTAACAAGCAGTGTAGTGTTAGAAACAGTAAATTGGGCATCAACAAACAATTTAATGCGCATAAATGTGGGCTCGGAGAGTAAAATGATAATGAATCCCCCTGAGGGGATTAATAAAGTCTATTTACATGTACTGTATAATAAAAAAAGAAAAAAAAAGATGAATTTTAAGCAATTTTAAAATCTCCATAAAACTTTAATGTGTTGTTTATTTGTCATGGCACACATTTTTAAATTACCATTAATCCACACATACAAAAAAAAAAAACAGTTTAATTGGATGTAATGCAACATGAGCTCATGACTAATGAAGATGCTCATCATTCAGTAAGCGCATGTCAAAAATAATTAAATAAACTAAACTAAGGGAGTTAATTGGTTAGCTGACGTTCGGGAACAGGGCCACACCCCAAACGATCACCTGACTTCCCGAAACCTCCATATATCGGGCCGCCTCATACCATACTGTTTGTCTCTTTCTCTCGAACCCACCCTTCCCTCCCTTTCTCATCCATTCAGCCAACCTTATCACACATTCTCTTTTTTTTCAGGTTGTTTCGGGGGGGTCCTAATTGTCTGGCCTAAATATATGATCGAGACGGTGCCCCCACTCTGAGTCTCTCTGAGCCATCAACTCTAGATGCCCTGATCAACCTGACCATCATCCCATTCCCTCTACCCCTTCATCCTCTTTCTACTTTTCCCCAACACTCTGTTCAACTAACTATGTCATAGCTCATCTGTGGTGTGGCCCTAGTTAGTGAGAAATAAATACTTTTCTGTTTTCTGCTTATCAGAGTCAGGCTGATCTGATGTCATTAATGTGTACCTCTGTCATGCATGTTAACTGAATCACATCCTGAATGAGATGGAGTAGCACAAATGTTGCTTCAGGCTCTGTTCTGGATCAGTCCTGTATCCAGGAGTTGTTCATTTAAGCTGAAATTGAATTAATGCCATAATTTTTCAAGCTGAAATAGTTTCATACACAAAAAAAAAGAAAAAAAAGAAAGAGAGAATCATTTGTGCCCATAAGATTTGATGAAGTGCACATCTATTGGTAAGTGTTTGATATATGAAATTCATTAATTCAACGTATTATTATTATTATTATATTTAAAAACATTGTATTTGAGGGGATATAATAATAATAATAATAATAATAATAATAATAATAATAACAATATATATATATATATATATATATATATATATATATATATATATATATATATATATATATATGTGTGTGTGTGTGTGTGTGTAAATATATATACACTGATAAAAATAATTTTGTGGTGAAGTAAATACAGAAAAACAAATGTAATTTCTACATTAAATAATTTAGTTCAGGCAAGAATTTAAATAAAAGGGTAAATTCAATATTAGTACTCAATTTAAGCTTGTAGAATTTAAAGTTTGAACTTATAAGTATATTTTACTTGGAATTGTTTGTTATTTTTACAAATATTGTTTAAGTAATTATCAACTTCATGATCACATTGTTCCCATCATGCACTTGGGCATGAATAATTAAGGTATTTATTTATTTATTTTAATTTTTTTTTTTTTTTTTTTGCTGTTTTCGAGATGTATTTACACTGTTTTGTGGTTGCTTTTGTTGTTAGGTTAAGTAACTTGCTGTTTTGCAACATCTGGAAATTATTCATCAAACTCTACCTGGCCACGTTAAATTTACTTATTTCCTTTACTACTTTTAGATAGATTAGTTAATTAGATTTTACTTTATTCCGTATTTAAATTTTACTTAAAAAATATGCCTTCAAAAACTTGAAAAAAAATTAAAAAATGTAACTTCTGTGTGTGTGTGTGTGTATGTATATATATATATATATATATATATATATATATATATATATATATATATATATATATTATAGAAAATATTAATGTTTGTTTTAAAAGTGGGTAGCACTTTATTTTAGGGTCTCTTAACTAGTTGCTTATTAGCATTAATATTGCTAGAATATTAGCTATTTATTAGAAGTAATTAAGCACATATTAATGCCTTATTCTACATGACCTTATTCTACATCCCTAATCCTACCCAATACCTAAACTTAACAACTACCTTACTAACTATTAATAAGTAGCAAATTAGGAATTTATTTAGGGAAAAGTTGTAGTTAATAGTGATGTTATGTCCTCTGTCGTGTGTGTCATGTGTTCCCGCCTCTTGTGTCCATATTTGGTCTTGTTCCTGTCCTCATTAAGTGTGATTATTAGTTAAGTCTTGTCCAGCTGTGTTTTGTCCAATTATCAGTAATTGTCATGTGTATTTAGTTCCTGCCTGTTTAGTTAGCTTTCGTCTGGTCTACTCGTTATTCCCTGGTGTTCCTGTCCGTGTCTGCCTTGCCTTGTCCTGCCCTGCCTTGATGTCCTTATTAAAGACTGTTATTTTGAAGTTACTCCTCATGTCCGTCTTCCTCGTCCCTCCCCGCTGTGTGCACCGTAACAAGTGAATAAGTGTTCCCTATTCTAAACCTAAAAGTCAAATTGGTGGCAGCCATTTTAGTAGTGAAGTTTTCTTGGTCAAGTTCAGAATATTATTCAGCATATATTTGTATTATTAATATGGCTTGAAATAGTGGAATGCAGTTTATTAGCATTTAGAAACATTTCTCATCTCTTTCAAATCTTACTTGAATATCACCTTTACAAAATTAGAAAGGCATGGCCTGAATATAGCAGCGACTAGTAACCATTCAGGACATATTGTATTGTTTAGAAGTGTTTCTCGTTGATGTACTTGTCATAAATACAAGCATTTTGGGCTTAGTATTTTTGGTGTGCTGCTGGTGTCCTGCTGTGGCCATATGATGTCTATCATCACCTCTATCACCCGTCTGTGACTCTGCCTGCTGGTAGTTCATGCCGTGCCCTCAGAATCCATTTAGTTTCAATTAACTCTGCTACCATCCACCCCAGGGACACGGCCCTCGCCTGTTCGTAGAGCTGCCAGAGCCGAGCGTTCACCTGCTTTGTCCTTAAACTCATGTCCCATTTTGTAGATTTAGTGGCGAGGGTCTGTCTCAAAATGAATGCCACAGTTTTGTGTGGCCTTACTGAGCATGAAAGTCATTAGTAGTGTTAAATGGTCAGTGAATTGGGAGGCTTGGCTGCTTTGCTTGGCGCTCAATAGCCAACTGAAAGAAAATTAACATCTGCTGTGCTGGGAGACCAGCGTGTTCTTTCGTTTTCTCTCTCTCTCTTTCCCTCACAGCGTTTCACTTAATATTCGGAGAGAGAATCAACAGTGCCACCTTGTGAATGGACAAAAATCGGATCAATGCAGAGCACTTCTGTTTAATTTAGCAGCTTTTAATGGGAGGGACGCATATAGCGCAGCATGCTAATGGCTAAAGGTCTTGGCTGGAGTTGTAGATGCAGTTAAACAAATATCAGTAGTGTGTGTCGGTGTTTGCAGTCGTGCAGGTGGGGGTGTTTGTTGTCAGTACACTTGTGCACATTGGAACACTAAATAAAGCAATGTTCATAGTCCAGCAAGTTGTGTTCAAAATAAAGCATGTGCACATTATATAGGCTATGTCTTAATATATCAGATCAAATATTAAACTTGTACATTTTTATTTTTATGAGATGGTCCTTATTGACTAACACACTCTCAGAAATAAAGGTACAAAAGCTGTCACTGGGGCGGTACCTTTTCAAAAGGTACATGTTTGTACCTAAAGGGTCCATTTTGGTACCTTAAAGGTACATATTAGTATTTAAAGTGTACATATTTGAACCTAATAGTTACAAAAGTGTACCTTTTGAAAAGGTACCGCCCCAGTGACAGCTTTTGTACCTTTATTTCTGAGAGTGCATTAGTATTATTATTTTTTTTCCTTACTATGAAAGACAATGGGGACCTTCAACTGTTCACTTACCCACATTCTTCAAAATATCTTCTTCTGTGTTCAGAAGAAGAAAGAAACTCATTGGGAAACTCAATCTCAAGATGAATTGCTTGTTGTATTCCTCAGTTTGAATAAAAATAATTTGGTACTTCTTAACAGGAATGAAGTAGCAAATGGACTATTAGTGCTTCATATTTATGTTCATTTATGTTTTGAATTATAATAATCACTGCATAAAATGCAGTGTTAAGTGATCTCTGAGAACACAAACTATTATTTGTCGCACATCAGAATTAATTGAAAAGTTTTTTTGTTTTTTTTTAATTAAATTATTTCCAATAATTTCCATAATATTTTCAGGTCTTTCATGAGTGTTAGATACATATTCATGTTTCTCTGATTAGGCCTGTTTAATTGCCATTGTGAGCATGCATGAATAAAACAAATCCAGCCTTATCCACAGTACCGCTCATGATTCTGCCCTCGAAAGAAGTCACAAGCACATGATGACATCAGGCTTGAGCAGAAACATGTGAGGAACTGCCATATGGTCAAGAGTCTTTGCCAGAGTTATCTTGGAATGAGTATCACCCTGATGTGATCTATTTCTTGACAGCATACCTCCCACAATAATGCTTTCATTTCATTTTCATTTATTTGCACTCTTGATCTCTTAGAAGAAACAGACATACCTCAGCCTGTTGTGTTGAATTTATAGAGGATATGGTATTGATTGAACACACTATCCTGGAGCAGGAGCTCTATCATAAGGTTAAAGGTTAGAGAGGTGAGGGGAATGAACCAGAGGTTATCTCATCCTTCCCTCTGTTGTGCAACCCAAAACATAGCTGTATATTTTTTTTTATTTTTTATGTAAACTGCTACCAGCCTCCTCATGTTTTTGTTATTATTATTATCTTTATTTATGCACTTTTATTCTTTTAAGATTTGAGATTCAGAAAGAAAAAAGTTATTTTTTATGGTGTTGTTTTATCTCAATGCATTTGATCTAAAAAAAAATAAATAAAAAACTGAGAGCCAACAAAGCTCTATGTACAGTGGAGTCCAAAGTCTGAGACCACTTTGAAAATCTGGGAACCAAAAGCTAGGAGTAAACAGTTTAAAAGTTTTAGGATTGTGCAAAAAATTAGAATAAAGGAAACCTAAAAAGGAATTTAGAACCATTCTTGCAATTGTGGTCTTAGAGTTTTGGACCCCAATCACGGCATACTGTGCATTCTGTGTAGTCCAGTATCTTCCAGCTGTGTTCCAGTGAGGAATCCTAACAGGAAAAGATCAATGCTGCTAAACCAAAATATCTGTTATTGATTTGCAGGACTACTGAGAAATAGCATTGAGGCAACAACAGAATGTGTTACAGAAGTTACTACCACCACCGAGACACTCAAACCTTTGTTATAAGTGTTGAAGTCTACTGTAAATTAATTTGTATTAAAATCCCTGCTAAACTGGGTAAATTTCTAACAAAAAAAGAAGAAGCTGAATATTAATAAGCTGAAATTTGACATTATTCAAGACTACATTATGTTGAAATCAGTATCAAAAAAATCATATATTGTGCAGATGTTTTTAATGATGACTCATTTAATTTGAATCAAATCAATTTATTGCAGTATACAATGAGATCTACATAAAGATTAGCAGCCTCATGCAGAGCAGCATCAAGTTCTGTTTGGAGTTGGACCTCACACTGTAGGATTGGTGATCTTGCCCATGAAGAGTATGCTCTTGGTGCTGTCCTCCACAATCAGTACCAAGAAAGGTCGGTTGAGCATCACAGTGTCTGGCAGGGACATGGGCATAATCTCTATTGTGGTTGCAGCCGCTGCCTCTGTGCCCTTCTCATCCACACTGAGGACTGCCTGATGGACAACCTGGAGATTGGGTCCAAAAGGGTTAACATCAGTGGAGTTTTCAGAATCTTTAGGTCTAGCAACCATCGGTGGTGCTACAAGAGGTAGAAACAAGTCCACACGTACCTGTGACACCTTGACTTTGACCTCTTCTGTCATCCCAGAGAAATCTGCTGTGTCACTGAATGCATCAGTCACTCCCATTTCTTTCAGAATGTCATTCAGTTTGGATGTTGCAGTGATGGAGAACTTGGGCATGAACAGGTCCACAGAGCTGAAGGGCAGAAAAGTAAAATTTAGTGTATCAGATACGATGGTACATGGGTCATTTTTAAGGTTCCCAAACTTCTGTGCAACTAAACAACAATCGATCTTCAGGTCAGAGGTCAACTAATACGTGGATTTAAATCTGAAGGTGTCTAGAAGGTACTACCTTCTGAAGAGTTTATCATGCCAGTTCTTAAGATGATGCCTGCAGATGCTTTCTTCAAGCTCCTTCATCTTCCCATCATCAGGAAGAACGATCATCATGGATGTATTGCCTTTGTATGGCACCATCATGACCGTAGTTTGGTTGGCAGGGTCTTGATAGATGTCATAGCGGCCGGTTCTTTTCATCATGTCAACTTGCACGGTGGTGTCCTTGTCCACTTTGAAGTCAGCTTTGTGGGTCAGTTGTGCATCAAATGGCTTATCCCACTTCCCTATCAGGACAAAATGCAAGAACCTCAGGTCAGCGTCATCCAAGACGTCTCTAATTTGTCATTACATGAATAATATCATTAAATGAAAGAGAAGTTTATTTAGTACCTCTGAAGTACATATAGTTAATCAGCATCATCACCATATCGGAGTCCAGGTCCTTCACCATGTTGGTTATCTTGTCATTGGTTTTCTTGGCGATGAACTTGTTAATCTCTTCTGCAGCAATTTCAGGCTTGGAGAAGTCAACGCTGAAGGCTTCGCTGTTGTAGTAGTGCTGAACATCCTTCAGGAACTGGTCAACCACTTTGAAGCCATCTCTGATGGCCACACCAGCGCCTGCCTCCAGCTGCATGGCGTCCTGACTGTGGCCAAGCATGTGGATCAAGTGCTCATAACCCTCATTGACCTGCTGAGCCTGCAGACTGCTGTAACCCAGACTGCTATATATCTGTGAAAGAGTGCTGCCCTTGGCACCTACAGCCAGCATGCTCAAAGCCATTGAGACACCGACCGGGGAGAAGAAAATATTCTTGCTCTGGGCATCGGGATGGAACGCAAGCTTCTTGTACAGGGAGAAGGCGAAGTCAGCATTGTGTGGAGCAAGCAGGTGGCAGGCATCGTTCCCATCGTGGCTGGGGTGGGGTTCGTCCTTCCCGTGGTGGAGATGGTGGTGGTGCTCAGCTGTGTGGCCACCGTGGTCATGGCCTTCGTGGGGTGCGGCCCAGGCCGTTGCTACCAGAAGGGCAGCAATCGCACTGTAATACATCTTTCCCCACATTTTTTTCACCTGTGTTTTATGACAAGAGGGTACAGAAGCTTGACACAAATCTTAGCTTTTGCATTTCACACTGCAGCTATTTCACTATTTCTAGGTCTGATTCAGTTACAGCACTTCTGGAGAAACAATTATTGTCACTTACCATCGAAGTCCTCTTGACAGGAGACTGTTTGGATGGAGTGGAGTCAATTTATAGTCCTTCAGACATCAGCTGAGCAAAATCTTTAAACATTAACCAGTTTCCACCTCCCATTCTGTGGACACAATCACTCATGATTAGCTGTTGCTCTACATTCAGTGATGCAACATAGTTTTGGACTTCAGTGTCATGGGTTTTCAATACTTAAATTGTGTGTCGACGCTGGTTGATGGGATTTAGAAACAAAAATCTTGTCAATCACCAATATATTGATATGACCGTCTAGTTAAACAAAAGGTCTTCACATATTAAGAGACTGTGGCAGTGCATTTCTTTCTTTCTTTCTTTCTTTCTTTCTTTCTTTCTTTCTTTCTTTCTTTCTTTCTTTCATGATCAAATAAATACCAACACACAAAATTAGCAGTCACATATGTCACATTCACATAGTGCCCCCCCCCAATTAAATTTTTAATGTATATGCAAATAAATAAATACATAAATAAAAAGTATCGCTGTGTTGCTAACAACAACAATTCTGCTGACTCAGTAAATATTTATTTATTCATCTTTATTTATGTAGATGTCAACGCATTGTGCAAGATGTCTATTTTTCTAGTATGAATAATTTTTCCTTTCAAAACTACAAACCCTGGAAGTTTATAATACACAATCAAAATAAATAGATTATCAAAAAAATAAAATAAAAACATTGAATTTCCCCTTCTTTTATAATGGGTTTCATCTACTATCTGTGAGAGACACAAACCCTCAACCAGTGATATACTATACTGTCAGAGAACGGTGATTAAAATTAATACCCTCACATGAGACAACAGCAGATCATTCTCCTTCAAGGGATGTGTACAACTGGCTGATCTGGAGAACATATAGTGAACATAATGCCTCTCAAGCGGGTCTCTAAAGTATATATATATATTTTATTTATTTATTTGTTGTCCAAAGCAAACTCTGGGAGTCGGATCTCTGCAAACCTGTCAAAGGGAGAAGAGAAATCAATGTTTTAGACAGTGCACAATGTCACTTTCTTTTCATTTTATTGGCATGTTTACAACAGTTGAATTCAGAATGAAGATTCTTGAGCTTGTTGTTTACAGAGCTGCAATTGCCCACAAACAGAATGTCTGGTTTAAGACAGCTCCTTCTGTACTGGATTAGATTGAAATATACAGTGGGTTCCAAAAGTCTAAGACCACTGGTTTTAGAAAGTTTCTTTCTTTTTTACTTCCTTTCTTCCTTCCTTCCTTCCTTCCTTCCAACAATGATCATAACGCACTGTGAGAATTAATGGATTTCCTAGTATTGTATATAGGCTGTAAGAGGCAATGCTGTATCTTTTCAATCTTGTTTTTCTTGTTTTCACAACTTTTGTCACATGAAAAATACTGTCACTCACTATTTCTCTGATGAACAATTGCCACACAACTGCAAAAAATTCAGATGTTTCTGTCCCCCAAGTCGGATGGCAGTGTAAATGTCGAGGACTTGATCATGACAAAAAAAAATCTTAAAGCATAAACTTCCAACCCAACTCCTCAAATCATATCATGGAGATTATACAGCATGATTTGAGTTTAATCCAAACAGCATCTTGTGCTTCAATCGAAGCAAAGAAACCTGACCTTTTACATGGAGTTCACATAATTGATGCGATCAGTTTCCTTATTTGTTAAATATTACTTATTCATTTATATCATAACATTTCTTTGATGTAAATTTTGTCAAATGAAATGCTCAGTTTATTTTATTCTTCTTTATAGGTCGGCAAACTATGGCTTGTGGAATGCATATCGATGTGGTCTGACTGAATACGCTGTGAATGCACTACATAACATAAAATATATAATAAAATATAGATTATTCAGCTAATTGACTTCTGCGTTTGATAAATAATTTGGATATTTTACTCTACCCACAATCACATTTATGTATTTATTGGTAAATTGTGTAGTGTCAGACCATTTATACGAACTTCTCTTAGATTCTATTTTAACTCTGTCCTTTTAGGTATACTCTACAATTTACAAGACAAAGTTAGTCTCATCATGCTCACATTACATACGTTTTCCTGGATCATATATGTTCTCAATATATATGTCCAATGTTCTCAGTAATGTGTATGTGGAGTAATTATATCCTTTCTTATATTATCTTCTATTTATTTCCAGGCTTAAATCAAATGTTGAATAACAGATTTTCAATGTGGTTTTAGACTTTTAGACCCCACTGTATGCTTACACATATACAGAGATCAGATCAAAGTACGCAGGTTTAGCTATGGAGAGTCAGTTCACTGGACACTTCAACATCCCTCGTGCCAGCAGAAATAGTCTGGCAAGCGTGTGTAAATCAACTTCATACAGTATCATAGTAGTGTCATACAACATCCTGATTGGAGTTCATATCCACAACCACCCCTTCACCCATCCGAAGCATCATTTTACTGTCTTTCTACTGTTTGAATGACTCATTCTGTTTTCCTACAAATAGCATGACAGTGACTTGGTTTTATTTGGCTGTATTTGTATTGATTTAAGCATGTGCAAAAAAACGGTTTTCAAAGTTTGTGCACAAAAAGTGGTGTAGATGCACCTGTATTTCATGTTCAAAATAACTGACCAATTTCTATTTGAACTGGAATGATTTACTGTTCTTACGAAAATACACCAACCTAGAAACATATGCCTCTTCCTACATTTCTTTTTTTTTCAAAAACATCCGTATACATACAATTCGTTGCGGTTTCTAATTAAAATGAACAATACCAAGGAACAAAAATAAAAATATGACCTACAACACTTTTATCATAATGCATGATTTGTAAACTAATACAGTGACTTTTGCATCAAATAATCTGCTCCATATGTATGACTTTTCTTAGTAAACTTGCTTGGTAGCTCACCTGGTTCAGCATTGCACTTGAGATATGAAGCACTTGAGTCCTGTGAAACATTGGCCTCAATAAAAGAGCTTGCAAAAGCAAGCGAAAGTGGCAGGTTAGCTTCATCAGATGTGTTTTAATCTCACATTTGCTTTTCTCAACATTATCTGCCACCATACATGCAACCACCATAAAAAAAAAAAAAAAAAAAAACAGCCAGATTCACATTCATCTTTTTATTATTTATTTATTTTTTTCTAAATAAAACCGAAGGTGCTTTTAGTGCCAGGCACTGGACATTTCACTTTGAAAGTGTCAAAAAAACATACAGGAAACTTCATTTATTTATTTTTTATTTTTTTAAATGTCGGTACTGGGACATATTTCCAGTGAGCATGCAATCGGCCCTTTTACTGGCCCTTTGTGGTGTTGAGGTTGTTCTGTAAGTATCCTCTATAGGTTATGGCTATATCAGGAAGGCATATGTTCCTCAGAGGCCTCTGTGAAATTAAGCAGCTCCTCTGTCAAATCTTGTGAGATCCTCACTATCTTCACTAGGGCAAAGGAGAGTCCAAATGAGGAGTAAAAAATAGTTTTCCTCTGGTTTGTTTGCTGCTTATAGCAGGGAGAAGCAAAGACAAGGTTATCGAAGAGCACTAGGGTTTCCATAGTAGCTTCCACTCCATTTAGTGCCTGCTGTCTCTCAGGTTTTTCCATTTCTCCTGGAGGAATGAGGATAAGCAGCTTTGCTGCTAGCAAAATAATACTATACATAATCTTTTGATAGCTCAATGCTGCACAAAACCACAGCTAGGGGTACACATAACTGTCCAAACTCTGATCATTTTCCAAGGGAAATGTTGAAAGGTACTGGCATCGATTAGTGGCCCTGACCTTGACGGCAAACAAATACATTCTCAGAAGCTGTTGGCTTGCTGTAGTGAGGGCACAAATCTCACCCAGCCCACGCTTAGTCGTACATATTTGAACAGTTTGGCCTGTTTTATCCGCCCAGATCCACACGCACACTGTTTGATTTTGCTGGGACAAACTGAAAGGCTCATTATTGATGCATGTAAGCATTTGTTATAAATTGTGATGCTTTCATATCGGATAAGTTGTTAAGTTAAACTAAAGTTCTGATGGCATTAATATGAATTATCCATAATATAAAGCTTTAATAATATAGTATTCAACAGTTGAATGACAGAATGGAATTAAACAGAATGCCATACCATTACCTGACTTAATGGTTAAAAAAGAGCGTCAAAATAAAACAGTATCAGTGCATAGATTCAGGCTAATTTATGTTTTTAAAAAAGTTGTCATATCACGAAAAGTCAATTTTCACTTAAAATAAAAATAAAAAAATAAACATAAAGGGGAGGTATAAAATTGTATATTAACAAAAAAATAATACTGAAATAATAAAACAGTTTGATAAAAGTATGCAGTGTACCATAGAGCTAACGTTTTGTTGCTGGAAACCAAGATAAGTATCAGTGCCAAAATAACCATCTATAACTGAGTTGTAATGAGGTAACAGAGAGCAAATAATATATATATATATATATATATATATATATATATATATATATTTTTTTTTTTTCTTTTTCTTTTTCTGGAGGGAGGAAAAAGAGAAATGTTGATTGTTAACATAATTCATTCAGTACAAAATACCATTGATGAAAACAAATTTAAATAATAATAGCATCAAAACATATTTTAATCCTTGCATGTGTGTGCCATGCATTTTTATGAATATTGGAAGAAAGGTGCATGCTTTTTTATTTAGCTTAGCAGCATGCTAACTCTGTTGAAATCACTTTGTGTTGTGCATAGTTACTGCTTATATAGAGTGTTAAATCTGTCAGTTATAAGAGTCCATATTTTAGGATATTACTATCTTAGAAGGCAGTTGTCTATTTAGGCAGTGGGGCAGCTCATTGATTTTGGAACAGACTCTGTGTGTGCACATTTTACTACAGATTTTTTTTTTTTTTTGTGAAGCTTTTACAATGTAAAGCAAGATTTGCAGGCTGCTATTGAAGGATGAGGCAACACCAACTGCTGTACACTGAACCTTGTTTCTCACGTCACATGCGAGGACAGTTATGTAGACTACATAAATATCTTAAAGGTACAGCAACAAAAAAGGGAATATGTATTGAGAGCTGCAGAAATGAGTCCTAAAACCCAGAAACAAGTTAGTGTCCTAATGTCAAATGGATTTTTGGTTAGATGTCCGATAAGGTCTGAGAAGGAGATAAGATGTATGTGTGTGTGTGTGTGTGTGTGTGTGTGTGTGTGTGTTTGTGTGTGTGTTTGTGTTTGTGTGTGTGTTTGTGTTTGTGTGTGTGTGTGTGTGTGTGTGTGTGTGTGTGCGTTTTTGTGAAAAGTCAGGACATAGATTTGTATAATGACAAAGGTATGACATAGGTATTACAAGGTGAAGGTGACATCTCAGGACATTGACCCATGTCCCCACTTTTCAAAACGCTTAAAAATCACACAGAGTGAGGTTTTTTTGGGGAAAGTTGAAATGCACAGTCTCCTGTAAGGGGTAGGTTTAGGTGTAGGGTTGGTGTAGGGCAATAGCACATACAGTAAGTACACTATAAAAACCATTACGCCTATGGAATGTCCCCACTTTTCACAAAGATGAACATGTGTGTGTGTGTGTGTGTGTGTGTGTGTGTGTGTGTGGACCCAGAGTATAGTACTTTGTACAACCTTGCAATTATATTTCTCATGTATTGCTATTTTGGACTGAATAGACTGAAAATATCCAGGTGAGGGTACATAAGGATGCAGTAGGCGATCATCCAGAAGAACAGAAGCATATGCACCTCATAACTAGTTAGGTCAAGACCCCTCTTCCTAAAACACACAAGAAGAAGGCAGAATGAGACATACTGATTATTTTTTAAAAAGCAACCTTGGTTCATTTGAAAAAAAAAAAAAAAAAACATGCACTGTAAAAAATTTATATTTTGAAAATTTGTGGAAACTGAAAAATAAACATTGACTCAACAAATTGCTTCCCAAAAATTACCCCCAAACAAAAAAAATTAATTGTACTAATTTTATCTGAAGGTCTGAAGTTAAAATTAAAACTGTATATTCACCGAACATATTAAATTGTGCTCAGCCAATCCCGGTCTCATCAAAATACGTATAAATATTACGCCAAAAAAAAAAAAAAAACTTGTGGTATTGATACGCAAAAATGGACTTTGGCATGTCTATGCTACGCGCATTTTTGGCGTGCATATAATACGCAGTTTTCACGTGCATATGATACGCATCTCCACCACAACCCTAATCCTACCCATCACGTAGCATATACACTCCAAAGTCCATTTTTGCGTATCAATACCACGAGTTTTCGTTTTTATTTGGCGTACTATGCACTTTCATGAGATCGGGTTGGCCAATCTATCAAGCACAAGTGAAAAAAATCTGTGTTGGCCCAACAAGCCTTACACCAAAAAACGCGTGTACGCATGCGCCTGAGAGAAACTGTTGGTGTAGTGAATTCAAATGTCTGTGCGCGAGAGAGCGGAGCGACAAAACATCATTTCCAGACAGATTTTCCATCATTAAAGTTATGGTGAGTACTGAACTTTGTCTTTATTAAGTCATGTTCAAATTAAACAGAGTGCAGGTCTCAGTAATTTCAACATAAAAACGAAAAGCGTGGTATTACATTACCTTACATTACCGCCTCTGATAAGTTAATGTAAGTATTCGCTAAACGAATTAAACCGAGATTCCGAATGTTTTACTGTAGGACTCAATACATTTTATATAAATTACATTGTATTTTGCAGAATAACGGTGTATTCACGCCTGTACTCATGTCATGTTGGCCGCGTTATAATAAGCTAGTTTAGCTCATATCTCTCGGTAGGGGTGTGCGATACGTCATATCGCATATCGTCTGCGATAATATCGTAATTGCTGTATTAACGATGTGGGGTCTGACATTATGAGTAACGTTATATCGCAAAAACTAAACAAAACACACCTACAGACTGCACTCATACATTGCGTGATGAATGTTAGACTAGTGCGCGTGCGCATTAGAGTGTCTTTCACTGCACGATTCAGTCTATTATTAAAATATATTAAAACATTATTAAACATTATCACAAAATTCAAGATATGGGGGCAGAAAATGTATATATTTACATCATTCCAAATGGCTAATCAATATCACATGAAGAGTGACGTTTTTTCTTCCACAAAGCGACATTATTACAAATGTGATATTTATTTTATAGAGCACTTCAATAAACAATATGGTGATATTAAGGGACTTACGTTTGACACACAGTATTGGCAGTTTTTGCTCTATTTCGCCAACAAAAAAATAATTACAATTTGCGTCTCTGAGGCGTGATGTAATGATGTGGCAGCATGCTCAAATTTCCCATGAAAACCTACCTGTACAACTCAAATTAAAACATTATTATAATCTAACCGTTGTGAATCAAGATAGAGTAAGGCTTTCGCGTTGAACACTGGCTGGTTATGTACTTGCTTAAATATTAATTTCGGATCATTTTTAACCAAAAAAAAAAAAAAATGTTTCGGACTGCAGCTTTAATGTTGTTGCTGTTTTACTGCCCCTAGTGTTCATTTCAGCTGAAAATTGCAGTGAAATGTATCTATAATGTGTAATGTATGTGTGTTTTTGGAGCTTTGCAAAAAATGTAAATAGAGGCATGTATTTCCAATGAGCATAGCTTGTTTCAAAACTACATTCAATTGAACAATGTACCAAAATGTATGTAGAATATAATCCAAACCTCTTTGAAGCTGCAGGTTCTCCTGTTATTCTATCCAAAACTCTTCGATCCAAAACACTGTTTTGCTCATATTGGTCATTATCTGATAGACCATCCTTCACTGCACCGGGGGAAAGGTCCTCTCTGATTTTATCATTATCTAGACCATTTTTCACTGGTGGCACAAATGCATCATCAACACCATCACTGTGAGTCAGATTAAATGCCTCTGAGTAAATACTCTCCTTCATTTTAAATGAACAGTCCAAGTCCAGATGTTCATTGGTAGATGATATTGGTATATTTTTACCAAATTGATTCATCAGCAAAGAGTCAGAAGCAGTTGAAGATTTTTCTAAGTCCCGGATGTCTGCACTTTTGTCATCACCTGACCTAATCAATACATCTGTGGGCTTTATCTGCCACTGTGTCTCACGAAAATCACACAATGAGTTTATTTCACTTCCTTGAGATTCAAATGTACTGGCAAACTCTTTTCCCCGTGCATCCATAATTGTATTTAATTTACATTGGTCGACATTTGTCTCTAGTCCAGCTTCTTTATGGTCCAGCTCTAATATATAGCTATATGCATCCTCTTCGTCTGAATCCAGCATTGGCATAGCATAAACAACCTCTTTTGAAACCTCTGAGTCTGAACAGTTCCCATCATTATCCAGACTTTCCAAATAGCCTTTCTTCCATGCTACAGAGTCACAACACTGCCCCCCAGTGGAGTTTGACAGGGATTGTCCATTTGACCAGCTGGAGCTCTTCACGGTGAGGAAATATTCGGACAGAGCACCAAAACCCACAGGGTTGTCTGAAGGACAGGCAGGCAATGACCCTGTGCTGAGCTCTTGATCTCCAGTATGGTAAGTTTGTTCCCCTTGGCTGATCTCAGAAGAGTTATGAAGTCTTCTCAAAGCTTCAGCAGAGTTAGATGGTAACACACAGTTAACTGAATCAGTCCAATGTCTGTCTGATCTTTCAATGGAATTTGGTGTGCCTCGAGAAGAATCTGTTGATGCACTGTCCTGTGAATGAGTCAGTGTCATTGGATTAACAATATTTTACTTAGACAGATCATTCATTCATTAGACATGACAATTTTAAAATATCTTTGTTGTCTATTGTGGTACATTAGGCTATTTTAGTATGAAAGTCTGTTTCCACCCCAAAAATTCATAAATATATAAATAAATAAAAAGGCAATTTAATTTGTCGTCACAATTGCTTGACTTGATCCATTTATATCTCACAACTCTGGCTTTATATGTTGTCAATGTGAATATATCTCTTAAATGTGACATTTATAAGAGTCTCATTTGTAACTTCATATCTTACAAAGTGGCTTCATATGGTGGCATTCATTTTTCATAAAAAGTGACATAATATCCACTGCGTGGTTTTATCTCTCATAATGCAATTTTATTTTAAACTTTACATCATAGTTAACTTTTTTTTTTACTTAAGGTAAAAAAAAAAAAAAAAGTTGAAAGTAAACTTGCATTATGAGAGATAAAGCCACAGTGTGGATA
The DNA here is from genome assembly GCA_036784905.1 of Acrossocheilus fasciatus. NCBI lineage: Eukaryota > Metazoa > Chordata > Actinopteri > Cypriniformes > Cyprinidae > Acrossocheilus > Acrossocheilus fasciatus. The sequence continues at coordinate 10,991,859 of CM071957.1, read as the reverse complement.
TTATGTCACTTTTATGAAAAATGAAATGAAACTGCTTAATTTTCTGTTTGTAGATGCAATGAATTTCTGAGGCCAACTCGAATCAGGAGTGAAATCTGTCAAATCTGTCGCCCTCTCGCAAAATTCATTTGCATGGATTCCTATTAAAATTACTTTTTTTTATTAAGTATGCCAAACTATAGAAAACATGACAACACCTTTGAATTTTCACAGGCGAAATCCAGTCATTTCAATATAAATCCACACATGATTACATATCTCCCCATGCAGATTTCACAACAGGTCACACAATTTTGGTGCATTGCCCAAGTAAAATTAGCTTGGTTTAAAGTGACTTCTGTGTGAGTGGTGCTGCATTGCCCCAAAAAATGTTGATTGGTTTAAAGTGACTTCTGTGTGAGTGGTGCTCCATTGCCCACATAAAAGTGGGCAATTTTGGTGCATTGCCTAAATAAAAGTTGCTTGGTTTAAAGTGACTTCTGTGTGAGTGGTGCTGCATTGCCCAAAAAAAATGTTGATTGGTTTAAAGTGACTTCTGTGTGAGTGCTGCATTTTTACACTATTTACTAATAGACAATGGACCTGTTTTGTCCTTTGAAATTTTGTTGAAATTCCACTAATGTGACCACACCTTTAGTCTTATTGACATGTAGTCACAAAAATGCTATCATTACAGATAAGAAAGTCTTAGTGTGCTTTAAACTTCTTCTCAATCATTCAAATAAAAGATAAATATATCCTCACCTCATCATGGCCTGGACAACACTCAAGAAACTGGGCTACATAAGTGATGACAGACTGCTCATCTGGTGAATGCACTGCAAGGTCTAGTGGGAGAGAAAAAAAAAACAAAAACATCAAGTCAAATAATCAAACACACCTGCTTGATGTTACAGCTGAGGTCCAGTCTGCTTTGAAAGTAAATCCCACACACACACACACACACAAAACAATTCTGCTGCTATCATTAAGAGTTACAAAGCTAAAAAGCAACAGCACTTTGCTATATAATTCTCAGGCAATATCACCAGCACTACAATAGTTCTGCAGTAAAATTCCAGGCCTGCTAATGCGTTTTCATTACGTGTTATTTCTGAAGTGTGAAAGCAGGTCATACAGCAATTAAGTACGTTCCCCTAGAAGGCACAAACAATACACAGCTATTTTTCAAAGAAAAGCTAATGGTTTGTTTGTGTGTTACCATCTGGATCCAGCAGTGGAGGAATCCCCAGCCACTCATTCGCTGCTGTGAAGGCTGACTCCATATTTAGTCGAGGCTCAGAAGACAAAGCTTTCCTCATGTCCACAAACTGAGGACAGAAGAATTTAACCAGAGCCAGAAATGCCAATCCACTCCTCCAGCTTTTACCAAAATCGTGAATTTCTACCCCATATCTGAAGGAAAAGATTGAAATGGTGAGGCTGAATGAATTATGGAAGTTCATCCAATTCATAGATTACCCTAAAAATAAAAGTTATGTAATGATTGTATATTGCATTTTGTTCCAAACCTATATTACTGCCATTCTTCTATGGAAGTTATTTTTTTCCCCATTAAATTAAATCTAACGGGGACAAAAAAAAAAAAATCAAAAACACCATCAAAGTATCCTAAAAGTGGTCCATGCAAAGTCTTCTGATAGCTTTGTGTGGCTAGCTACAGACCAAAATTGAAGATATATTTACTGAACATCTCAACATCCAGCCAAGACGAAAAAAATAAAAAATAAATAAAAAATAATTTGAGCTGGTTCACAAAACCACTCTGAATGATTTGTTCATACTGATTTGGTTCTTGATTTCAACTTATCCATGATCATAAGTTACAGTTTGCTGGAGAAGGAGATTATAAATGAAAGTAGAAAGCTATTATCACGAGTCATATTATCAAGAGTAATATTGACAAATTTCATGATCCACAGCCATATCACCCTGCAGCCCAAGACCGGTTGCCCATGAAAGCTAAAGCCCAATTTATACTTCTGCGTCGATCCTACGCCGTAGCCTACGCAGAGACGCACAGGCCTGCGCCGTAACCTGCGCCGTACCTGACGTGCACCTCTCCAAAAATCTAACAGCGCGTCAATTCTACGCGTACCGCAAGCGCTGTGATTGGTCTGCTAGAACCCCTCCCTCACTTGAGTTTTGTGTGCGTTTATGAGCACCGTAATATAGTTTAATGTTACACCTTCTTATTTAAAATAAAACAAAGCAAAGAACAAGTGTCTTATCATTTATTATACTATAGCATTACATCAGTAGTTGTCCGCGACAAACAATGTTGATCTGCCGTGGTACGCGTCCTTGTGGAGATTGAAAGAATGCCATCTTCTCCTGTTCCTTTGTTGTCCCCTCTTTGTAGTTTTAAATAATGATTTAAAGCAATGATTTGATATTTAATTACCGCTGTCACGGCTTCTCTGACGAGCCGCTTCTTCTTCGGCTTTGTCCATGATACTGGGGGTCACACCAGAAACATGCCCGTGGACACTGCGGACTAGCGGGCCGCATGTGTACTGCACGTCGACGCGGACGTCGAAGCAGAAGTCTAAATTAAAACCGACGCACAGCTTACGGCGTAGGTCCGACGCAGAAGTATAAATTGGGCTTAAGACAAGAAAAACTAGGTTGCTGTTGGTAGAGGTGTTAGTGAGGCCAGCAGGGGGTGCTCACCCTGTGGTCTGTGTGGGTCCTAACGCCCCAGTATAGTGCCGGGGACACTATACTGTAAAAAACCACCATCTTTCAGATGAGATGTTAAACCGAGGTCCTGACTCTCTGTGGTCATTAAAAATCCCATGACACTCATGGTAAAGAGTAGGGATCCTGGCCAGATTCCCTCCACTGGCCCTTGTCAATCATGGCTTCCCAATAATCCCCATCCACTTGATTGGCTCTACGACTCTCTCTCCTCTCCACCTGTAGCTGGTGTGTGGTGAGCGCACTGGCGCCGTTGTCCTGTGGCTGCCGTCGCATCATCCAAGTGGATGCTGCACACTGGTGGTGGTTGAGGTGAGACCCCCCACATGATTGTAAAGCGCTTTGGGTGTATTGCAATACACAGTAAAGCGCTATATAAATGCCTCATTTATTCATTCATTATGATGTTTTTGTTGTGCTATGCATTTATTTATTTATTTTTTAAGTTTGAAAGCTTCAGTCTCCATTGAAATTTTGTGGAAAAGAGCGATCGGGACATTCATCAAACTGTCTCCTTTTGTGTTCCACAGACACAAAAAAAGATTTGGTTTCACTTTATTTTGATGGTCCCTTTAACACATTCTGTTGACTATAAGTAGCATTGCACCTACATTTCTACTAACTCTTATTAGAGTGTTAGTAGTGTATTAGTTGACTGGTAGGGTTAGGGTTAGAATAAGTCGACATGTACTTGCAAAGTTACTTATAGTCAGTAGAATATCTGTTGGGACACCATCACAATAAAGAGTTGGCAGATATGAAGCAGACAATCTACTAATACTCTAATGAGGGTTTGTTGACATGTAGTTGCAACATTACTTAGTGTCAACAGAATGTTCAAAAGGGACCATCAAAATAAAGTATTACCAAAGATTTAAGTTATGAAAGTTTATTAGGGTGAGTATATGATGTCAGATATTCATTTTGGCTGAAAAAATAAATAAATAAAAAATCTTTCAAATGAACAATTTGATGTTTTGCATTGAGAAACACATTTCAATACTTTATTGTGGCTCAGAAAATTAATTCACTTACTTTGCAGTACAGTTCTGCGCCCAGCTAAGCAGAGTCTTCATGGCTGTACCGCGGTACTTGAGATTTTGAGATGACCTTTTCCCTTTTGAGGGTAGAGTGACAAAACTGTCATCCCCAGGTGATGCTGGAGAACTACGACCTGAAGAATCACTGCCACAAGGTAATGACAGCAGACTGAAGGTGGATGGGAACTTCTCCAGGCTTCCTGTGACCTGTTTAATCTTAGAATGGGAAAATGATGTAGCTCACAAGAAGTCACATGATCAAACACCCACTCAAGAACAATGGAACCCTTTCAGCACCATTATGCAATGATAGTGTGTTTTACCTGATAGTACACAATTATGTTCCAGATAAGCCTGAGAACAACTGAAGGACTGCCATCGGCAATATCATTAGCGTCAATGTTTATAAGGCTGACCTGTATAAAATAATATAAATGGTTACGTTTGAACACAAAGATATGGAGCCCTCCACATGACATCAGTAAACATAGATTTTGCCCATGTTTTATTAATTAAATCCCTTATTTTAGTTCAATTGTTATGTTGTAAATAAATAAGTAAATAGCACATAAGAAACATCAGGACTTACATTTCTGTCCTCGAGGAAATTCAATACCTTTGAAATATTGTTTAGTCTGAAGATGCGATGTGGAAATGGCCGGAATTTATCAAGCTGAAGAACATGAAAAACACTTCTAGAAAAAGCCACATCTATGAATTATATAACTTTATCTTTTCAGTATATTATGTGATGACAAACCATATTACAGCGTGACAGTTCCTCTAGAAGAGCCATGAGAATTTTTCCATCCTGAATATCAGTGAATAAGTTATGAACCTGTAAAGGTGGGTCACGCTACAACACAGAGAAACACAACAAAACGGTACTTTTTCAATACTTTTGTTGTAGTAATAGGCCTATAAGGTAAATGTCATGTAAATCATATATATATATATATATATATATATATATATATATATATATATATATATACACACACACACACACACATTGTATATAAAGTAACATTTTGAGACTCATATTGGCTTCATCTTGTGCTGTCTTATAAAAGTTGAAAACATTGAATGGCTTTGCGGTAGAAAGAAGACAATTCTCACTCTCGTCAAATGAATGTTTATCCACTTGGTAAACGTTCTCTCTTGGACTGCCTGCTTCTCATCTGTAGAAAAAGAAAACAAAATAAAACTTTTTCACAAGATTATAAGAGCATACACAACAACAGAGGTTTGGAGTCCAAGTTTGAAGTTCTGTAAGTGACATGCTGTCATTTCAGAACATTTTAACAGGTTTAGCACAGGTGAGAACAGGTATAAGCAGGTTCACTTTCATTTTAAGAGATATGCACTGAGTAAAATAAATGAGGAAGTTTGTCTTAAAAATGTTTACATTGTTTTATTTGTATTTTTTTCATTTACAAATGTTGCTTTCTCTATGCTTACACTTTACATTTCCATGGCATTTTGTCTGTAATATAATGTATAGAAGATATATATTTGAACTTTGCCAAGACTGCAAATAATAAATCTCTCGATTGTATTAAACATGCTGAATATTGTGTATCCTCAAAAATATCCATCCAAAATTGTCAGTGTATAAAATATACATTATAGAAACTGTACATGTAAATTATGCATTTACAACACATGGATTCTCCTACCTTGGGTTTTTTGTGCGCACTTCTTGAATTTACCAATATGTTCATCTCTCATACTCCGCACCGAGGACATCCTGAACAGGACCAAGAGAATTTCTAAAAGTCACGAATACACTCCATGCATAGCTAGAGAGGAAGATTTGAGGAAGTCATGGGTTTTTGAGCGTCAGCTCCTGCCAGCACATGCCCGCCTCCTCCATACACCTGCATTAACCTAAGACAGCTCCTCCAAACCCTTCACTGCCTCAAGCTAATATTTAGTATTCATCTGTAAGACATAGTTTAGCTTTTATGTGTTGACATTTTATCCATTCACTTTTAACAAATAAAACAAGTGGATACTTGAATGACGGTTTGTTCATAACATAACTATGACTGTTCAAGTTTCTTTTTTGCAAAAGCAAATCTTAATCCTCAAAGGATAATGGTCTACGGCTGAAAGTCTGTGACTGTTTTTTTTTTTTTTTTTTGCATTATAAATTGCATTTTATATACAGTGAGCCAATGCATTAATACATTTAAAAAAATTTAAAAGAAAGACATTTGTTAGGTTTTACATTATTAGGGTTCCTGCAGATTTTACGAAGGTAAATTAGAGTTTTTAAAAGACCTTTTTTAAGACCAAGTGAAGAAAATTTATGATATGTCGATTTAAAGTTTAAATATTTGCATTTGGAAAACAAGACAATAACACTCAGGAAGATAATTGTTTCCAGTGCATGTAATATTTAAAGCCATGCTTTTATGAACTTGAAACTTTCTGCTCCAATTTAAGAACCATTTTGTTGCCTTAATTTGCAAAATGGCAAATTAAGACTTTAATATTTTAACTGTGTTTATTATTATAACTGGGTTTCTGTGGGTCTTAAACTAAGACAGGACACTTTCTGAATGCCAAATGTTAAGGTAGTCAGAGTGATGAAAAACACCTGTGTGAACTTGAGAACCAACTAAGCCACCCTGAAGCAGTTGGTTTACAGTAAAAATGGTTCATAAAAGTATTTAGCGTGTTCTAAATCACTCCTATCTGGTTGAGCTTGTTGTAGGCCCTGCAGTACAGTTTGTTCAAAGTGGCTTATTTAGCTGAATGCAGCCTTCTTAATAAACCACAATGAAGATCACAATTATGGTTTTACCGAAGTAACAAGCTATTTTCCTTGCCAATTAATTGTGTTGGATAAATTTAGATACCTCAGAAATGTCTGAATGATTAATCTACAATTGAAGCAAAAATGACGCAAATCCACAAAAAGCCTTGCATAAACATTTATTGGGGGGGGGGGGGGGGGGGGGGGTATGAAGAAAAGGCAAATGGATGGAGTCTATTAAAAACAAACACCTATATTAAACTCATGGTGAGCAACGGTGGATTTAGGCTTCCAATTGAATCCGGACAAACCTAAAGACAAAAAAACAAAACACAAATGTTAGTCTGAATCAGGGATCATCGGATCAGTCTCCCGCACAGCGCTGAAGAACGTGCGCTGCGCTTCCGACACAATGTAAAGTGTTAACAGCACAAGTCGCTTGATCCATTCCGATGTGACACAAAATTATGTTATACAGTCGTGTGATATGAGTACATTAAAGGTTCTGTATGGATGCTGGCTGAAAACAGCCATGACCAGGCACGTGCAGAGGGGGGTGCGGTGGGTGCTTGATGCCTTTTCCCCTTGATGCCCAAAGTGCCCTTTTGTCAAGGCAATTTTTTTTTTTTTTTTTTTTTTTTTTAATTAAACTCCCTTTTGTGAAGGCCTGCCCAATCTAACTTTTAGTAAAATTAATTAATAGTAGACGTAGCCGTAAATAAAAATTACCCACATGACCATTCACCTGAAGATCCCTCACCTTCAGACATCTTAGTAATTTAGGGCACTACCAGGATGCCTTCAATAACGTCCGTGGCTGCCGGTAAGTGGAGTTCTCAGCGGGGCGGTGTGCTTGTAAATTTATATTATTTAATTATTATTTTACGAGAACGGCGTGAAGAGATCATGCACAGCTGTTGTTTATATTGCTGTGTGCAGCCTGTGGAAGCAAGGTTAGTTGCAGCAAGGGGCTACAATATTTTTGTTAAATGTTTTCCTAATGACAATTTTATGATTGGTTTATAAAGGCAACTATGAACACCTTTTTCCCCATATTTAAAAATCACAGAATAATTCATGAAATATATTTTATAGTTTCTATACTAAATGAAATGTCAATCAGTACTGCATTTTTCATATAGTTTATTTATTTATTACCTGGAGATCACTTGTAAAACACACAAACCATAAATTTCCGTAATCGTGTGTTTATTGTCTTTTTATTCAGCTCAGCTACAGCGATAGCCGCGTGCGTTTGTCCATATTAGGGATTTCCTGCAGGTCATAAGTTTCTGCGCGAGAGCGCCCTCTGGCTTAGAGTAGGAATGAAACATGCACTGCACGAGAGTGTTCAGCTCTCCTGATATTCACATCTCCTCATTTTGGATACATAAAACGTCAGGTCACGTATCTTAATTTAAATCTAGATTTAAAGCTCTGTGAAAACACCTGCTCGAGCTCGATTAAAATGTGGGGGACCAATTTACATTTTATTAAAATGAATATTAAATATTAAAAATGCAGCTAACATAGTTCTGCACACAATATAAACAAAGGTGCTTGTTCTCTTTCGTTCTTGCTGTTTAATTGAGAAAAATTTAAAAGCGCGTTGAGGGGTCTTGTCTTTTATGTTATCTGTCTAAAAACTATTCATACTTTTTTTTTGAAGAAATACTGTAATTATTTTTAAGGCACTCTGAACTATTATTATCACAACACTAGTAAAACAGGCTTATACTGATTTTCTCGTCCTCCGAATTATACTTATCAATCCTGTTTTTTTAATCATTATTCAAAAAAATGAATGCATTCAGAACAGGATTAGAATAAAATTATATTTTAAATAAGACAGGAATAATAATAATTCCAGAGTAATTAAGAGGTGGAAAAATTGTCTTTAACATTTAAATTTAAAAAAGTATTTTCTGTTCTGTGTTTCTTTTTCAAACCTGCATCATGGCATTTGCTGCTGTATCAATACAGAAGCATCCATTTCAATACACATATCAGCGAGGAGTGCTGATAACAGCCCTATTAAAAGCCATGTTCCGTGTGCCCCTTTTATACTTTGAGCACCTGCCCCTCCAAAGGTCTCTGCGCGGCCCTGGCCATGACTATGTAAATTGACGAGGTAAATTGGAAAACGCCAATACATAATTATCTGTCAATTCAGCATCACAGTCATTTAACTTGCAGTTTTTAACAACGTACAAATAGCCTATTTTTTTTATTTTTATTTTTTTTGGCTGTATATTTATTATAAATGTTAGCCTACTTTTATTACTTATTTTAAATATTGGGGAATTCGTTTTTGTAGTTCCTACACGTTTATTTTTTATTTATTTATTTATTTTTTTAAAATGACAAATTCCATAGTTTGCATTAGCTATTATTTATTTTAATACCATATGGTATATGATGACCATGGTTTTACTTGTGACCACCATCTTACTAATACTAGTCATTTAAACTAACTAACTAACTAACTAACTAACTATTCTAATTTTATTCTTTAAAAAAAAAGAAAAAAAAAAAAACACCTTGTCCCTTTTAGACTGGCAAGTCTTTTTTGCAGTTTTTTGCTAGTTTTTCTTTTTTTAATCCATTTTTTCCCTTTTTATTTATTATACAATTAACGAAAAAGACCTCTAAAACTAACTTGCTCTATTCTTTTTCTATGCTATCTGATTTATTTGTATTTATTATATAATTTAAAAAAATAAACTGCTACGTGTACTGTGTTAAGATAACTGAGACTTATAGCACTTACATATCATTGCTTAAAGATAAATAGTGTCTTATATAAATTAGGTGTTAACTATTTACAAATGTTTAATTTCTTAAAGGGATAGTTCACCCAAAAGTTAAAACGGTCATCATTTACTCACCATGATGTCATTCCAAATTTCAAGAAAATCCTGTACAGTATACAAACAGTAAAATACAGTAGAAATCAAGGGTAGCCAAAGTGGTTTGATTTGAAATTCTACAACTTATCTTTTGTGTTCCAGAGAAAAAAGCAAGTCATACAGGTTTGGAACGACATGAGAGTGTGGAAATGATTTTCTGCATTCTAACTCAAAATCATTGTTTTACTGTCAAGCTCCTTTCTATGTGACAAAAATGCATGATTAAGTTCATTATTAAGAATTCAGTAATAACTATCATTATTTGTTTCTGTCCGGTTTTATTTATTTATTCCCTCATTTACCCCAATTTAAGGCCCTATAACCCAGCAAAACATTCACGAGGAACTCGTGAGCCAAATTTTAACCCCAGTCCAGCCCTGGTCTGAACTGATCGATGGAGGGGTTTCCCTCCTCCCCGTCTTTTCTCAACTTACAACAACACGTTAAATTGTGGCAATACAAAGTGTCTGAAAGGCGCGCTTCTCCTGACAGACAATATCTGAATGCCGCCGCTTTACTCTGCCTGTTTTTGGATTGGTAACGGTACACAACAAACCATCACCGCCGTGGAAACAGGACGAGATTTGTTGAAAGAATATCGCACGTAAAGCTTCAGAATCTAGAGAAGTCACGCCTTTTGCTCCTTCTGTTTTATCTGTGCAGCCTCGTTGTGTCTCCAGCCACTGCAGGCACAGGAGACGGGATCTCGAGACTGCACTGCTATTAGGGATAAATTAGACGTGTACAAACGTGTCTTACCTCTTTCAAACCGTTTATACGCTGTAAGAAAATACACGTGGATTTCACCAACCCAAACACGAACTACAGCAACATTCACTTAAATAGAGTTTCGTGAATGAATCATTCTTGATTAGAACGCTGATTCGGTCGAACTGTTTCACTACAACGGTCTAAACGATTCGTTTACGATTCCTATAGAATGCTTGTTATATTGGTTTTAACGTGACTATATGTTTATGAGCTGAATCAATGAAACATACTAATCTGAAATTACATAAAACGGTGGTATGGTGTGATTAGGAGATTTGACGTTGAGGAATCACCGAGTCGTTTATTTGAACCGGATCTTTAAAACGAGATGTTTGAAAGAACCGATTCGCGGAAATAAGTACGTGCCGGAAGAGAAAGAAAGAGCGCATTGTAACCGGATGTAAACGCCTCCACTAATTACTTCTTACAAGAAAAATAAACAGACGTTTTTAAATTACAGTGGTGGAACATGTAACAGTAGATAAATTTAATGAAACACTTTACACTGCTAAAATTAAAGCTGGTAGAGATCAAGATAAAAAGCTAATTGTGTAACATTCATGACTGACGCAGTATTCGACCAATCAGAGAGGAGAAGACAAATCCGAGACCCAATAGCGTTAATCCTTTGAGTGTTTATATTTGAGGAGGCGGAGCTTGCGTCCAGTGAGTTACTTCGGCGAGGCTTTGTGGCGTTTGGTAGGTAAAGTGTCAAACGTATTTAAGCCTCTTTAAATCTTTAGCAAGCCCCCAGACTTGTACGATGAACAGCATTGTTAGAACCACAGCTCGGTGTCTTCGGTATGGCGCGTGGCAGCACAGAACAGCGCAGACTAATGGAGATCTGCTGACTGGTTGGGCCCGCCTCATGTGCTCCTCCTCAGCGGCCCAGAAGACTCTGGAGGAGATGGTGAAGAAGGACAAAGTGGTGGTTTTCATGAAAGGCACCCCCGCACAGCCTATGTGCGGCTTCAGCAACGCCGTCGTCCAGATCCTCAGAATGCACGGGGTCGACAGCTATGCTGCTTATAACGTGCTGGATGATCAGGATATCAGACAAGGTCAGATGGTGCTCTTAGTTATTAATCATCAAGAAACTCATAATTATTGCATAGTATCTCATAATAATGATAAACTTTCTCCTAGTTCTCACTATGTCTTAAAATTTAGAAAGAACTCGAACAATTATGACCTTTAAAACTTTCTCACAATAATAAAGTCATTATGATGACAGTTACTCATTATGAAATGTTTCATATATTTGTTGTTGTAATGATTTAACAGGTCATTGTTTAGTTACTGTTATGAGATATATTAAAGAGAACCTAAGTTTATGTTATGATAAAGTTCCTTGAAATTGTTATTAATATAAGAATATAATATTAATATTATTAACATTAGTAATATTACGGGAAATGAGATCATGATTATCAATTGGAAAAAAAAATAATCTTGTAATGATGAGAAACATTCTTATAATAGTTATCAATTGATAATCATCGGTATCTAGTAATAATGATTAAACATTTCAATAATAATGAGAAACTCTCATGTAATAATGCCTTGGTTTCTCATAAAAATTCTTCATAGTTTCTTATTACTTTGAGATGTCAAATCATCGTCTTATAACAAAACTGTCTAATAATAATGAAAAATGATTATAATAATTAATCTAATTAACAGGGACTCATAATAATAGATCATCTCAAAATAATAGAGCAACTCATAATAGATTCTGATAATAATAGATGTCAAGTCATTATGAGAAAGCGTGTCATAACACTTAGAAACTGTCTGATAGTAATTAGAAACCTTATAATAATAACTTATATTATCATTAATATCTCTTAATAGTGACTAAACCTTTCAATAATAAGAAATTTTCATGTAACAATGCATTGGCTTTAGTAATTATTTTGAGTTTTTTTTAAGTTATTGCTAAAAATGTTCTCCGTTATTATGAGATGTTGAATCATCATTTTGAGAAAATTTCGCTTTATTTCCTGATATTTTAAGTTTCAGATTTACAGAATTTCTACTCAACTGTGGCTAAAGATGGGCTTCCGCAGTTTTTATACATACAATGAAAGTCCATTTGGGTCTGAAACTTGTTAGTGTGGTCAGTAGGTTAACGGCAGCAGCGGACCTGTCGGCTCGGATTGCCTTTATCAGTCCTGTGCAGCAGGAAGAGAAGGGTGTTAACATTACATGACCAAGGTTAGTTTCCAAACAGTAAAGCCTAGACTCTGAGGTGCTTTAAGTGGAATTAAAAAGAGAAATTAATAGTTATGTTAAATAAAATGAATTCCAGAGATTTAGTTCACCCAAAAATGAAAATTCTATCATTAATTACTCGCCCTCATGTTGTTCCAAACCTGTAAGACTTTCGCTCTCTGACCCTCCCATAGACAGCAAGGATCAAGGCACAGAAACGTAGCAAGGACATCGTTAAAATAATCCATGTGACATCAGATGTTCAACCGTAATTTTACAAATAGCAATAATTTTACTATTCACTTGCTTATCTCTTTAAGCATGCAGAAATTCTGTTAAATCCTGACATGTGACTTTGTTTCCCCTCAAAGGAATAAAGACTTTCTCCAACTGGCCGACGATTCCACAGGTGTTCTTCAACGGTGAGTTTGTTGGCGGCTGCGATATTCTTCTTCAGATGCATCAGAGTGGAGATCTGGTAGAGGAACTTCAGAAGCTGGGAATCAGATCGGCTCTCCTGGATCAAGAAAAAGAGTCCAAGTAGGAGTCCAGTCAGCAAAGACAAGTCTTTAGGATGATTGTCCATTGTAAACCTCCCAAAGGTTGACTTGTGAAGAGTGACTTGACCTGCTGAAGTCCAAACTGTCCTCAGATGGCTGAAGGAAGTGATGTCAAACCTCCCAAATTCTGAAAAAATCACTGTAAAACACTTGACTTAGAACGACCGTATTCCACATGAAGATTGCATTTCTATTGCAGTGTGCTTGTCTTTATTTCAGATACTCTAATGTTAGACCACTGCATATTTAAAATGTTGTATTTTCAGATATATTATTAAATGTATTTTAGATGTATATCACTTTTTGTCAATAAAATAATTTAAAACACCCATTGTTTGAAACTAAAGCTGCTGGGTGTGTCACAAGAGCATGAATTCTGCGTATCTGATGTCATTACAAAGCACATGCTTGTTTTTTTTCGGTAGAGATTTCCCTCTTCCTCGTTCTGTAATGTGTCTGTCATGTTATTTCTTGTCGAAGATATGTTTAGAAGTTGTCCTACCAGAGAAGGAGAGAGAGGGTGATACTCGACACCTTTGTGTCAGTTACTCATGTAAGATGCTCTAATCGTGTGGCGTAACAGTGTTTACTTAACCTTAACAGCAAGACATGTTTGAAGATGTTTGCAGATGCAGTTCTGAGATAAAATGAATGAGCAGGTCATACTTGATACTTCTAAGTGAAGAGTTTCATCTTATTGAAGGTTTTTGTATATTACATATACTCCATATTGTAGTTTTACATGTGCCCACTAGAGTACGCAATAGTATTTTAAAAATCTCTGTTGCCCTCATAACTACAGGATATTTACAGGTGGTATTGACATACTCTGAAATGTTCCTTAATTATAGAAATGCAAAATTGATGTCATTACAGATTCAGATCATGACTGATAAGAAACTGAGTCAATTTCTTTAAAATTAATTTTATTATTTTAATTAAAATTATTTCAATTGGAAATTACTAAAATTAATTATAAATTCATGTTGGCATAATTTGGTTTTAAAAACCAAGAAAAGTTTGTGAAATAGTTTTAAAGGGTAAAATTATTACATTTTAAATATTAAATCTTTGTAGACTTGCATCACACAGCAACTAACTTTGCTTGTCATGAAAAAGGTAGAAATAGCTGTGATATATATATATATTGTAACGTTTTTTAAGATGTTACTCTTTTGAGGGGCTCAACAGAATTTCAATATGTGTATATATATATATATATATATATATATATATATATATACATAAAAGTAAGTCCGTTACTATACATACATTTATTTATTTAATACTTCTAGGCCTTGACACAAAGTCATGAGAGTCTGCTGGGGACTTTTTTAGGGTCAAGGAATTTTATTTAGTTTTTATTTTTTCTTATAGGGCACCAAAATATTTTCATTTATCATTTCAGTATTTTATTTTATTTCATTCCTTACACACCAAGTCACTGTATATGAATTGTTTTTACATCTCTATACTTTTTATATATCTTTAAACTATTTAATAGATTGAGATGTGGAAAGGCATTAGGTTTTTTTTTTTTTTTTTTTTTTAATGCCTGATTTGCCAGCTGCTACAATTTGCACGCATGGTTCACTATCCTCTCAAAAGCCTTCATATCCCAGCACTCCTTCGCATCCCTCTAATCTGGTTGCTAGGCAACACCAGTTTTTCTAATATAGGAGGCAGAGGGAGCAGGGAATGCCACTCTTCTCCATGTGGATTTGGTGTTCTAACAGAATCGGGTCATTGGTGCCAGTGCCTGAAGTGTGTCTGACACCTCCGCTCTGAAGGAACATGTAGACAGCTGAGACTCAAGCAGGAAGAAGGCACTAAAGCAGCTGTCAGAGCTACATCTTCAAGAACACCCAGGACTGGAAATCTAAAAGTGTCAGTTCACTACGAATTTCCATGGCGTTAATAAAAACACTGGTGCCAGAAACTCTGAGACTTTGTGGCACACAATAGACTGTGCTCATCTGGTTTTTGGAAGATGATTTGCTGGAAGAAATCGAAAACTGGCCATAGTCAACACATACCATGTGAAGATGGAGTCCTGGAACATGGTAAAATGGAATTTTCCACAATCTTTAAGACGATTTAAGGCAAGGAACTTTTTCCAGATGCTGTGTCAGGTAAGCACCTTGCATGAACATGATCATAGAAAGTTAAAGCGGTTGAGATCAAATGGGATGAAACAGCCACTGGGGGTCACCACTCTACCTCTCATTGAGATGTTTCTGTAGAAGAACCTTCTGTACATTTGGAAATCTACCATGGATGTTAAAGGTTCTTCATGGAACCAGAGCTGCCAATAAAGAACCTTTATTTTTGAGAGTGTAGGAACCCTTTTCAGGGATTTTCAAATTACTGTACTCAAAAAACTTCAAATATATTTAAAGAAAAAGGGAAGAAAAGGAGAACAAACATTTCTCTTATTATGGGGTTATTAGAGGAACATTTGACCTATTGAAGTTTTTCTTGAAGAAATATTTTCAGAATTGTCCTCCTTGAGACTGTTCCAGTCATGCACAGTGGCTCAGTGGGTACCAGTGTTGTCTCACAGCAAGTTTGAGTTCAGGCATGGGTTTCCTTCAAGTTTTCTTCAGTTTTCCATACAATCAAAAGACATGCAGCATCTTGTCATCTGATGCTGGGACTGATTCCAGCGCCACAATGACCCAACACAGAACAAGTGGTTTGGAAGATTGATGGGCGTTTTTCAAGAGAGTTCAGCCAATGTGGATCTGATGAAACCCACAATTTAAAAATCTATATTAAAATAAATGTGTCAACTTCTTATGATGTACTTTTTGGATTCTTGTTGATATCATGTGTGTCTGAAAACTTTTCAAATAATTTTCTTGAAAAGTTGAAATTTAATTACTTAAAAATATCAAGTGGTGTAACCATTAAGTAAAAATGATTTTTTTCTTCCTTTTTTGCATATACAGGAGTACAAATATTATATACAGTGGGGGGGGGGGATTATTTGATCCCCTGCTGATTTTGTACGTTTGCCCACTGACAAAGAAATGATCAGTCTATAATTTTAACTGTAGGTTTATTTGAACAGTGAGAGACAGAATAACAACAAAAAGATCCAGAAAAACGCATTTCAAAAAAGTTATAAATTGATTTGCATTTTAATGGGTGAAATAATATTTGATCCCTTCGCAAAGCATGTCTTAGTACTTGGTGGCAAAACCCTTGTTGGCAATCACAGAAGTCAGACGTTTCTTGTAGTTGGCCACCAGGTTTGCACACATTTCAGGAGGGATTTTGTCCTACTCCTCTTTGCAGATCCTCTCTAAGTCATTAAGGTTTCGAGGCTGATGTTTGGCAACTCGAACCTTCAGCTCCCTCCACAGATTTTCTGTGGGATTAAGGTCTGGACACAGGCTAGGCCACTCCATGATCTTAATGTGCTTCTTCTTGAGCCACTACTTTGTTGCTTTGGCCTTGTGTTTTGGGTCATTGTCAAGCTGGAATACCCATCCACGACCCATTTTTAATGCCCTGGCCCTGACGGTAAATGGCCCCGTTCATCGTCCCTTTGATGTGGTGCAGTTGTCCTGTGCCCTTAGCAGAAAAACACCCCCAAAGCATAATGTTTCCACCTCCATGTTTGACGGTGGGAATGGTGTTCTTGGGGTCATAGGCAGCATTCCTCCTCCTCCAAACACGGCGAGTTGAGTTGATGCCAAAAAGCTGGATTTTGGTCTCATCTGACCACAACACTTTCACCCAGTTCTCCTCTGAATCATTGGCAAACTTCAGACGGGCTGGGAGATTGACAGTTATTTTGTGTTTCTTCCATTTGTGAATAATCGCACCAACTGTTATCACCTTCTCACCAAGTTGCTTGGTGATGGTCTTGTAGCCCATTCCAGCCTTATATAGGTTTACAATCTTGTCCCTGACATCCTTGGACAGCTCTTTGGTCTTGACCATGGTGGAGACCATGGAGACCTTGACCATTCAACTTTTTTGAAATGTGTTTTTCTGGATATTTTTGTTGTTATTCCGTCTCTCACTTTTCAAATAAACCTACGATTAAAATTATAGACTGATCATTTCTTTGTCAGTGGGAAAACGTACAAAATCAGCAGGGGATCAAATACATTTTTCCCCACTGTATATATACATACACACACACACACACACACACACACACACACACATATATATATATATATATATATATATATATATATATATATATATATAGTTACCCTAATTAAAATGTAATAAGTATTGTAACTATTTCAACTAATATAATTTATAAAAGTAATGTAACTGATGTTTTCAACTGTTAATCATTATTAAACATTTAAACCAGGCAGCATTAACATTACAGTAGTACTCAACACTGATTACTGTCAGACTTTCAAAATCCTTCACCATTTGAATTACGTTTATTTAATTTTAAAAAATAATTTTATAATCATTTAATTTTAAAGTACAGCTTCACAAAATCAGATTTTGGCACCTCTTTTTACTTTGAGATCGTTCTGTGGTTAAATACAGATTTAAAATCATAACAAGAAATAGTAAATATTAATACAAGAAGTATTAAGATGTAATCCCCTTTGTAATCTATAACATTAACTAACTGTAACTGTAGTTTAATTACACATTTTTCTGTTACACTGCAATAGATTACAGTTACATTTATTTTGTAATTAAATTGTTAAATTACTCCCCAAAACTGTGTGTGTGTGTGTGTGTGTGTGTGTGTGTGTGTGTGTGTGTGTGTGTGTGTGTGTGTGTGTGTGTGTGTGTGTGTGTGTGTGTGTGTGTTATAACTCTTACTCTGAATGTAGATGAGGTGCATTGTAGTCATTGTAGTTTTTATTTATTTGTTTGTTTGTTAGTTTGACAAATTAATGGATATGATGAAATATGAGTTGTCACAAGATTTCATGACATTATAATTATCACACTTAGTATGTGCTAAATTAGTCTTCTTGATTAGTTATGGCATAATTTATGAAAGCTCTCTCTTTCATCTGTTGTTCTCCTCTCGGTGAAAAAGGGATCTGTCATTCTCATGCAGACCGGCTTCAAAAAGACTCTGACCCACCGGGCGAAAATGCTGAACTATGCGATCACGCATCAAACCCCAAGACCACAGAAGAGGGAGAGGAAGGAAGAGTCCATCCTGGCCTTTCTGGGGATTGTTGGAACCATCCTCAACCTACTTGTCATTATTTTTGTCTACATCTATACTTCTATCTGACATGCATGACCAAACTTTCCACAGAGGGAAGATTTACTTCCCAGACACTGAATCAAGGATGACGTTCTGTAGCACGTCATGTTGTAGTTTTGTCTCAACAACATTTGAACATGACTGAATTATGTGGGTAATCAGATTTGCCATTTGGATATGATGAACAGTTATTGGTATAAATTCATACATTTTCCTCATGTTTAGAATTTAAACATTATGGTGCACAGTTACTTATGATCAAATTATGTCCATCATGTTCTCTATCAAAACAAAACTTTTTACATTTATAAATTTGTACAGAAGTACTGATCTGTTTGCTAAAAGGTTTTTTTTCAGAACTGTTGAACATATCATGTGAATGAAATACATAGACCTTAGTCTATAGACCATATTTAATTTTAGACAGGAATAAATACAAGGAGGTGATAGATAAATGCAATGTGTTTAATAACATACCGATTGCTTGACTGATGAAACGTCTTAAAAAAAAAAAAAAGGTTTGAAATGTTGTGAGTTGGTGAAAATTACATGATCTAGGAGCTTTAAACAGTTATTGTAAAGAATGCAAGCCTATCCCTCACAGCCTCGTTGTAATTTTCATTTGCGTTAAATTCCATATGGCGTCTCTCCTGACTAAGCTCTATTCAGACAAGTAAATTATCGTCCCAGTTAGACAGGTTTTCTCAGCCTTTTTCAGGTGAAACAAGTGACTGCATCCAAAATCGCATACTTCGAGTAGGTGAAAAATAGTATGTGACAAAATAAGTATGTTCAAATTTACAGTACTCATAAAAGAGTAGGCAAAAAGTATACCTACCAACTTCCGTTGTGACTGAAGTGTGCATACGATAGATGTTTTACTATCCCACAAGGCCGCGGGAGAAGATGTGTGAATGGCAGTGAAGCGACGCAACTGATGCTGGTGGGTCACATGATAATGACAATGTGGCAAATGCATCTAGATTACATACTACACACATCCATACTAGGCTATATAGAACGTGCTCTTTCAGCGGTCGCAAAGTAATAATTATCTGCTCATGATATTATGCGATTTATGCGATGTAGCAGTGTTTTCCCATTGTTTTGGTAGTATTCTAAATGGCTGTAATAGTATTTGTTTTATTGTAATTTACTAATCACTGTGCAACTCACTGCATTTATTGTCAGTTCACTGCAGTTGTACTTTGTTGTATAGTTTTGATTTACTTTCAAAGATAAACAGATTGTGAAACATTTTAATACATGTTTTTGTTAGCATGATGCTAAAAAATGCTAACAGCTCATTTGAGCACAGTGTAGGACTAACTAAAACCCTTAATAACACATTCTGCCACTAATTCTAGTTTAATCACCTTCCTCACTTACATTAATAACAAGTTCATTATTTAACAATCTTGCCACCCAGCTAACCTAACACTAATACCAACCCTAATTATAGTTCACCCAAAAATAAAAATTATGTCAAACTAAACCTCAAGTTGTTCCAAATCTGTATACATTTCTTTTAGCTGTTAAACACAAAAAAAGAGAATATTCCCCTAGAATTAAACCGTACAGTTGAGAAATCAGTTCAGAAACTAAAATATAAAGTAGAATTTTATAGTAGGATATCAAAAGCCTTTTTAAAAGGGTTCAACATTACTAATCCAAAGGATTTTGTGACACAATCAACACGTGGAAGTGGATTGACATCCAGACCATGCAGATTCAGGTTGAGACAAATTTTACAGTGGCAGTAAGCAAAGGTTATAACCTGTTTTCACTAATACATTTTGTAGCTTGTTTTTCATTTATCATGAATTATGGATTTAGCTTAGCAACAAAAATATGTAGATGTCAGCTGTACGTACTTTGGATGGTTCAGAATGAACCATGAAAGTGAAATGTTGGTCTAGTGACAGATTCTGCTGAAACATACACAAAACGTCAATTTATTCAGATATGAGATTCATTCATTCATTCATTCATTCACTCACTCACTCACTCACTCATTCACTCACTCACTCACTCACTCGTTCATGCATTTAAGGTTAAGATTAGGTCTTAAAACAATTGGGGATTTGAGATGAGTTTCGAGTATGATTATATAATAAGCTCTTTGCTCTACTTTTGCCATGCCACAAAGTACTATGCAATAAAAAATTAATACAAATTGTAATTGTAATCATGCAATCATGCTTTTTATAGTGTACACACATAACTCTGCAATACATTTTTAAAAAATGAAGTATTAATGTGAGTAAACTATCTGATTTTATAAGATAAAGTGTTGCTGAAATAGCTTTCACAGGAGCAAAGCTGTCTTCACTGTTTTTCACCCCATTTCTATCCCACTGAATTATATTGAGAGTAATAGTTGGGTACATTTGTTAGATACTTGACATTTACTGTATTTGGAGGACATTTTGTGAGCTCTTTATCTACTGTATTTCTGAGCTGCCAAACAAGATTTGTGAGGGTTACTTATAGATACTCATTAATGTGTACATTTTAAGTGTTCTGACATTTGCATTTCATCACATAATGAGATTGAATGGTTTTATTTTATAGCACACAGCCTCTCAGTGTATATAAATATAAATGTGACCCTGGACCACAAAATCAGTCGTAAGTCACACGGGTATATTTGTAGCAATGGCCAACAATACATTGTAGGGGTCAAAATTATCGATTTCTTTTATGCCAAAAAATCATTAGGATGTTAAGTAAAGATCATGTTCCATGAAGATATTTTGTAAATTTCCTACTGTGAACATATCAAAACATAATTTTTGATTAGTAATATGCATTGCTAAGAATGTTTTGACAATTAACTTTTGACAGTTTGGACTTTAAAGGCAATTTTCTCAGTTTGTATTTATTTATTTTTTAACCCTCGCATTTTTTTGCACTTCTAGATTTACAAATCGTTGTATCTCAGACAAATATTGTCCTATCCTAACAAACCATACATCAATGGGAAGCTTATTTATTCATTTATTCTTAATTTTAAAAAATCCATATTGACTGGTTTTGTGGTCTTGGGTCACAAATATCCAGTTTGGAACAAAGCTATGGTCTATGAAGTGCAAAGATGGATATAAATCATTCAATATATGCAAGAAAGACACAGCCATTCACAATTCAGTTTGTAAATACAAACTTTCACATTTTAGTTTACACGATTTAGTAAGATTTTAGTGTACAAGATTTGTACATTATTATGGGTTGTGTGATTGTTAAAGTAAGAGTTTGTGTGATTGTTAATGTATGGAGTAGCCATCTGTAAATCATTCTTGAGTGTGATATTCCTCTGGGCATCTGTTATCTCAAATGTACAAAAGCAATATGAGAGAAGTGGTCTGCTATGTTAAGTTCCTCCCCTGTGGGAATCAGGCAGCTGGTCATCAGCGCACACTGAGTTAATTAAAAGAGATGTGACATTACATTTGCATTAACATATCCCTACTGCTGTCTTATCATTGTGATGTATCAAGCCTCGGAGCTGAACGATGGAAACACATGGAGGCCTGGTAACAAACCTTCAACAGCCTAAGAAATCTAGACAGAAAGAGAAGGAGGTGGCGGAGGAAGAAAGAGAACATGAGTGGGAGAGAAAGAAAAAACATTCAGTTATCTAAACTGCCTTCTTCCTTTTATATCTCATTTTACTTCTAACATTTGTGATGATATCTGATGTTATAAATGTTACTGTAAAATGACATAGATGTGTGTTGTACTGTACAGGAAAAATACAAAGTAAAAACTATTAAATGATAAACTGGATTAATATGCATGGCTGTGTTATATAATTAAGCATGCATTTAACAGGGCTGCGAACTAGACATGGGAATTTGAATAAGTTCTGGTTCTGGTTCTCATTCCTCTTAACAAATCAAATTCCTTAACAGTTCCATTAATTTTTCATTTTCTTTTCAGGGAACAAATAGTCTATTTGAAGAAGAAAAATGCTATTCCATAAATGATGAGATAATTCATAAAAAAGTACAAATGTAATTAGTACAGTCCAATAATTGGCTTATATTGCTTTAAATAAATAAATAATACATTTCAAAAACATTCTGATGGTACACTGTACAATAATGCAAATGGCTTCGGTTTCTTACCCCAAAGTTCTGCATTGGGATTTTGTAAGTTTGACTGGGTATACTCAATTCTGCAAAAAGGACGGGTTGCTTTACGGCAGCAATAAATACAGGTGTACAGCTATTTGCAACAGCTATCTTTCTTTCTTTCTTTGATTCAGTAAAATGTACTATATGATTTTAAAATGCACTGGTTACTTTATGTTTCATATAGATAGCAGTTGTAAGGGAAACAGGTCAATTTAGCTCAAAGGGAATAATTTATGATTTTATAGAATTTGAATAGAATCACTATTTCACAGCTGATCACGGAGTCAGCCAGCGTTTCACTGAACGAGCTGTATAACATAAACTCTGCACTGGATATTAAAATCCAAAATATAGTGAAAACACTATTTAATAGCACAGTAACAAGATCGGCAGTTTAAGACATTAACTTGTAAGCACAAAACACAAGATCACTGTAAAAAATGACCGTGAGTTTAACGGTAAAAAACTGTGAAAAAGCTACGGTAAAAACCTGTTAAATGGTTAACGGTACGTTCCCTTAATATATACGGTGAAAAACTGTAATAGACTTTTCAGACAATTTTATGGTGAAATACCGCTTTTGGAAGTGAAAAAGAATGTAAAATTTACAGGGAAAAACCGTAAATTGACGTTCCCAGAATTCCCTGCATTGCATTTCAAATTTTGAAATGCAATTTGATGTTTTTTCTTTGAAATAACTAGGTTTCTTCTTAGTTTTTTCTTATCAGTTATGTTTATTAGGGTTGTATGTTACATCTAATGTTGTTAAATTAATGTTTATTGCATATTTCAGTTTAATGAGTCTCACCATGATGGTGTTTAGTGTTTGTGTGCACGTTGTTGTGTGAATGACACTGTGCACCTTCTATATATGTTATTATTTATGTTATCATCATGTGACTTTCTCATCACCACTTGCATTTGGTGGTTATCAATGTATTTCAAGGTACAAGGTGCAGATTTCAGTGCTTCAATAGGTTGGTATATTAACATTATATCAGTTAATGAAATTACGGTATTTAACTGTAAATTTAAGTTAAAACCTAAAATGTTGCTGCTGTATATTTTACTGTAGAATTCCGGCAACCACAGCTGCCGTTTTTTACCGTAATTTTTTTTTTACAGTGTACTTCTATTTTAAATATAAATAAGACTTTATTGGATAAACCTAAAGACATGTAAACTAATCTAACATAATCACACGCACTCACACATTCACACAAGTTGCAGGAAGAGAGAAAGTGAGGAAAGCATGAGTTTAAGAGAATGAAAATGTGAAATCCCAAGTTTATAGCAATATGTGCAAATATTGCATAGACCTGAACAACCATCAATCACTTAATTAACCCTTGCATTGAGCTCCTCAATGAGGATAACATTTATATTAAATGCATCAATTCAGCTAGAATCTGGGGTTGTACTTGCATTGCCTTTGTGTTAAGGGATTCCCTTTTGTCGTCGTCGTTGCAGAAAGGGGGTTTCCCGAGGTTGCTGATTGGCTGAAAGTTCAGTAATTGCTGAAGTGATGAGAAAAAACATTGACTAAAAAAGAGCCCAAAAAGCATGGCTAAAAGCACAAAGCAAAAAGCGATGACAAAAAGCGATATTTGATGGTGTTCTAAGTTTTTAAACTGGGCTGTTGAACACATCCCAAAATGGTGTGTTGACCAATTAGATATTGTCTTAGCTCAGGATGAGGCTCTGTTTCTCCTCCCAATACATAAACCCACAATGTTATCTTATCAGTCACATGGTCTGAATTTTCCCGCTCTTGCAGAGTATAATTTCGGACATTCTATAACCAGAATATGATACATTTGACAAAGAATTGATTGGAACAAGCATTTCAAGCAAGAATTTTCACACTCATACATACCAAACATGAATATAAACCTTAAGCTATTCAATAGTTATTAAAAAGACTTGCACAATGAGCGATTAGAACATGACAGTCAAATGTGTGGGATACATACATAATATGGAGTTATGCATGATTTAGGAATAATTAGTTGCTCATAAGTCCTTTAAAGATGATTTTGGTGCATCTACATATGCATGGAAAGGCAGTTTCTGGGCCATTCCGTTAAGTAAGAATGTGTTCTGTGAAGACCTAAGAGTTTAAAAGGTCTCATAAGGAATTTCAGTCTGGTTCTTGTCCTGGGTGGGGGAACCAATCTGAGGAAGCTCACGATTTTAATCATGGATTTACATGTGATGGTCATGCTGTGCATCTCTTTGACCATCAATCTTGGTTACTTGCCCCAGATTTGACAATCTCGTTTTATGTGAAAGAGGCTTGTTGGTTAGGCTTGCTTCAGATGGGCTGACACTAGGGATTTGATTTATGATGTTGTCTTGTTATCCTGGGCCTCTTTGTGGAATTTGGCTCTTTGGGTTGTTCAACACCAATCTGATCAAATCTTAAATTGTCTGATTTGCTCTGATATCCTACACAGTTGTGGTACTGACAAACATGGTGAACAACCCGTTAGAACATTACTGTCCAAAAGTAAAAATCCAGAAGTTCAAATTACATATTTCATTGTATTGTGTTTTAGGGCCCAATGAAATGATTTTCTTACAGTGTGTGAACTGAGATTGTTAACAAATGTTAACAAAGCATCTCAAATGCATTTTAGTGATTAATTCAAGCAGTGACTGTCTTTTTATAGTTGCAAGCATACTGTATGTGTAGAGTTGTTTTTTTTGGTTTACAGTGTGTTCACCTGCCATCAGTGATTAACCTATATAGATTTTAAATTTCATATGTGGTACACAGAAAGAACTTGAAGAAACCAAGTGTGTCCTTTATTTTCCTCTACTGAGTTGGCAACACTATTTTTAGCGTCTGACCTTTTATCAAGATTCACAACATTAAAGGTGCAGGTTTTTTTTTTACTTTTTTTTTTTTGAAAATAGCATATTTTTTTTTATCAAATGAACAATCAAATACTGTTTGTTACATCCGCCAGTGCAACACAGAGATTGGCACGTTCTAGCATTGCTAAAAACATTTGGTCTTACATTGTCTTTTTTAACCTCAAAGTTAATATTAATATTTAGGCTAAGGAAGCTAGTCATGCATAACCATATTAAGGCGGATCTGCCCTGAGCCATTACACATAACATGTAATGAGTTATTCCCCTGAGATATTCAGCTCAAAACCTACCCAGTGAGTCAGATAAAAAGGAAGATGCTGATTAATAGTGTGAAGTCATCCATCCATCAAAGCCTTCTGGTGAGGGAATCCCTCAGTGTTGCAATATTGTCTGTACTCCTCCGATTACTCATGTAGAGGTTTTAAAGGATTCACCCAAAAAAATGTCATTATTTAAATCTGGTGATTCCAAACCCACATGACATTTCTCTTTCCATGCAACACAAAATGAGAAGTTATCAAGAATGTTTGCATAGTCTTTATCCAATGTATTTATTGTTTTCCTTATTCATTATTTAAATTACACATTACATTGTGTTGTGTTTTTAGCACATCGAATTAGAACATGATAGCAATGTCAGCCATGGTCACTATTCACTGTGTGGGAAACATCAGCTTGAACATTCTTCAAAATATCTTCTTTTGTTTTCCATTGATAATATTTAACTTCTCAAAATCGCTTTTGTGGTCCAAGACACATCTTGTGCATAGCTTTATAGTAAACAGTATTCTCCAGACACTAATGGTTCAAATTCTCCGCAAAGTATGAACATGCTCAATTTCTTTCCACACAAAGTTTTTATCTCCCGTCTTCATCATTTTCAATTAGAACCGACCTCCCCTGCCCTGAAGGGCTCTGTATGTGAATAGTGTCCATTATCTTCCACTCAAATGATAATTTCCATGTGAAAAATACACAGTTCGTTTTTTTTATGACGCAGAATAAATGAATATCCAAAGACGAATGCCTCCAAAAATTTGCATTCAAATTAGATCACGCCCCCACACGCACCATGTGAGCAACGGCTCTGCTCTGCTCTGTGCCCTGTCCTGTCCTACTTCCCCGGTACTGTCATCATCGTAGACTCCATCTGTTCATCTGCCGGCAAGAGAGATTTGGCATTAATATTCATCTGTGAGCCCAAGTTATAAATCACATCTTGACTGGGTGATAGCAAGCAATTAGCAGCCAACAATGTGTGTATGTGTGCATGTCAGCACTTGGTTATGAAAGGAAAAAAACTAAAATAAAAAGGAAAAAAAAAAAAACTTTAAATGGCTGTAATTTGGATCTTTGGCTCAGTGGCTTAAAGGTGAAATGTGTCATTTTTCAAAGCTAAAACACATTCTTGCATTCAAGTTAATTATTCCAAGACTATAAGATGTTTGAACAATCATGTAATTAGTTGAGTATCCTAATCAGGCCAAAACAACAACATTGATTCAACCAATAGGGTGAATTTAGGGCGGGACTATTTGTATGTCTGACCAATAAAAGACAAGGGGAGTGTTCAACATGTTTGCAACTTTCATTTAGTGTCACTAGTGATGCAAAACACATTTCAGCTTTAAATGGAAAGGTTTCTGATGTGACTTTGGAGTTTTAAGAAGTGTTTTGTCTTTTAGTTTTGAAAAAAAAAAAAAAAAACTTTTAAGAACTTGTGAAGGTGGATGGTTTATTTAATCTAAAGAAAATCTTGTCCTTGAGAGAAAGAACAACAATCAATAGAAACCCATTTGATCTTAAAGCAAATTTGCAAAAATAAGTAAATAAAATAAAGCCTTTTTAAAGCCTCTCCAATCATTTGGATCTATGAAAAAAAAAAAAAAAAAAAACTCTGATGTGGAATGACTTTCAAAGAACAAATAAACCACTACTATAGACGAGTGCTTGATTATAAATGCCATAATATAACCAGAATGACAAAGTTTTTATTTATTTATTAATTTTTTAAGAGACAAAAGGTACATCAGAACTTGGTTATTCATTTTGTGACAAACATCTTTCACACACTGAAAAACTTTGATTTGCATTATATATTAACATAAGAGTGGATGGCATTTGTAACTTGAAGTGTGAGGCTTCTGGTGGCTTCCAGTTATTTTTCCTGTACAAAAACACACAGTTATGTTGCTTGATATTGCAAACTAGTATTTGTTGTCATATAGTTTTAACTTACTATCATAATCATGAACATACTGGTTTGAATTGTAAATAGTAAAGCTGAGTCTTGGAGAATAACAGAAATAGAGGAGGAGATTTGGAAGGTGGAGGGATGCCGGAAGAATTGTTGCTTGGATGGCACAACAACTGCTGCTTATGTAGACTTGTAATGATGACTGACAGGACTGAATGATTAGGCTCCTCCCAAAACTACATTTGGAACTTCATTTATTGCACTTTGTTTTTCTTCTAGTTAGTTATCAGTAGTAACCAATGAATCAGAAGTCCAGCACATTCACAGAAAACAGCTTACTTCACCCATTGCAAAATAAGGTGGATACTGTACTGGAAGGGTCTCATAATTACTTTCTAACAAATCTAGAAGCTGTTGTTTTTACTCATAGCCAAACTCTGTGTGAAAAACATTGTTTTTCCTAATATTCAGGTACATATTGCTTTCTAAAGGGTTAAAGTAAGATACAGGCCATGATTTTCTTCACAGCAGATTTTGTTGACAAGCTTTTCCCACAGCATATGTAGAGAATTTGCAGCTGAGCGTATTTGTTGTTGGCAGTTTTCTCTGCCTTTTGATGTTCAGTGTTTATGGCTTCTATAAGCCTCACTATCCTTAGGGACCTGACCGTATTGTGATAGACTCAGTTCATATTGACCTCCATTCTTCCCACCATCAGAAATGGCAAAAGCCATAGACAAGGGTAATAAGTACTGTATAAATTTAGTTTAATAAACTGAACTGCTTAATTCAATTCAGATTTCAATAAATGATATATTTGTGTTTATTCAGTTGGTTTAGGATGAGAATTAATCCTGCTGGTTAGAGCTAATTGTGGATAACGGTTCATATGGTTTGTCCCAGACTCTCTTTAGTTGCTTAACATTCAACTGAATCACACAAGAAATGTCAGGCAGACACCTCAAGTCTGGACGTGTCCACTGAGAGGAAGCATTAAAGGTCAAGTCACTGTGTGATTAGCCATTTAACTATAATACATTGTGACGGGGCATTTACTCACTCAAGCTCTCTGTTATTGAACAAAAATGCAAATATTCTTAAATAGGTCATTTTATTCAAACTTGATTTTTACAGGTTTTAATATGAATCTTATTTAATAACTTTCTCTAGGTGGGCTTCAAAGGTGGGAATAAGTTAGCTATAGTGATTAGTAATTTGGTTTCCTGAAGCAGTGGCATTGCATATAAAGGGCCACAGCTGTGGTGAGGTAAATTGCTGGATATTTCCTCATTAAGGCTCTCATTAAAATGGGAACCAACAAATACTCATTAGTCCTTCCTCACAGTGAGGGGGACAAATCTGACACTTATTTAAAACTTCCTCAAGGCTGTCTTTGCTGTCTTCGTATACTTTGTCTACTGTAATAGTAGAGGTCATTTTATCTGTGTGCAAAAACCTCATGCAGATAAAGGGATTCAAATGGACATACATCAAATTTAAGGAAATATATTCATTTCAGTTACATTTATATATATATATATATATATATATATATATATATATATATATATATATATATATATATATTATTATTTTATTTTATTTTATTTTAGAAAGGAAGTCCATTTCAGAGACACGGGCTTTCCAATAACTCTGGTGTGCTGTTACTATGGATACAGAGAGCCCGACCGAATATAATGGCGAATAAAAGTGACAAGACTCTCAGATGAATCCAGTAGAAGCCTGTCTTAAACCTAGACAAAAGAACAAAATCTGATCTGACACTTAAAATTGACTTTCATTAGCATAACCAAAAGCAGTCCGATTGATTCGGTCATATTTAAAATTGACTTTAAACTTTAGATGTTATAGCCATGTTACCCAATAAAAAACAACATTTGTAGAGTCCCTTTGGATGGATGTTCTAGAAACTAGATCATCTGTAATGAAGCAGCTCAGATCACATCGAGTAAATCATTCTGACCTTTAAACCCCCCCAAAATTAATTTAGACTCAGCATGTGTTCAGCCCTCTCTATTCACTCAATAGCGTCAGCGTCTCGTCTGCTTTATGTAAGGGGAGTGCCTATATTCAATGAGCTGCTGACCTTCGTCAGATGAAGAGGGCGGACAGATGCCCGTTAAACTGATTGAAGCTCAAGGGAGATGTGATCTTCATACAGTATGCAGATGGAGATGGTGAAGATTAGAAAATACAACAGCTTGAATTATGATGACAAAGTGCATTTTTGACCTATAATACTTTCTGAACTGTCACCCTCACTCATGTGTCCTTTATACTCAATGTTAAAAAGTATTTAGTTGAGATTCTGGTAAAAGAAAGCTTTCATGATTCGTATTCTTTAAAAGTAATAAGTGACGAGTAGAACATCAACAAACACAACACGAGACCTCTTCCTGTTTTACTATGTTAATGCCAATGTGTTTTCATGTGGGCTGTAAGTAAATCATTGAAGGAAAGCAGAGCAGAGGGTTGTCTCTTGACCCCTTTATATAAATTGCTTTATATAAAATGTCTCCTACAATAAATTTTGAAACGACAACAGCTGAGTTTGCCTGGGGTAACCACACAGCCCCGATCAACATTGCCTTCTCTACTTCCATTATGGCTGGGCTTCTCCCAGCATGCATTAGTACAGAAACACTCCTGGATTAGGTCGAGTGAGGAATGCATACGTCTTTGTTGATGTAACCGCACAGAGATGGATTACTATACTTTACTGGGAGCAGCTGCTATCAGACTGTGAAGGGAAAAAGAATTCTGTTATTTAACGAAGAGCCAACCGGAGCAGAAAATCAGCTCCGTGGAGGAATAACAGACTTGTGACCTTTATCTGTATTTACTGTGTTTGTTTGGTTGGTGGAAAGGAAGAGCCCGCCTGTCTCTCCCACGAAATCCCATTCATTTTGAAATAATAACACATTGCTTCTGCTTTCATTTTTTGGTCTCCGATTTGGAGTGCACCATTTTACATCTTTGAATTAGAGTCATACTGAAAAATGCAACCATATTCACAATGAAAAGTACAATTTAAGTGTATTTTTTTTTCTTTTTTTTCCACTGCGCTCTGATCAATAAGCACAAAATTTGCTTTAAAAGCACGCTTCATTTCTAATGCTCATGCAATGTAATATCTCAGCAATGCATGAAAAATAGGTTGAACCATTATATCTGATTATTGTATCTGCCATAGACTATAACTTAGAGCTTGTTTCAAAAGGCACTGAAGTATAAAGTTAAATAAAATATTATGATGAAAAGTATAAAAAAGCTTAATAATATATTGTAGAAAATGTATAGAAGGTTTTTTTTTGTCACACTGTCACGATATGCAATATAAAGTCTCATTGTGAGATGTAAAGTTGCTATTATTATTATTATTATTATTATTAGTGAGCAATCAGCTTGTTGAAATAAAAGGTACATCTGCGTTTACCGAGCTCTGGTGACTGATGATCCAAAAATAAGTTGCTGATGTTAAGTTTATGTTTAACATCAGTTCACAAATGAACTATATAATTGTTTAAATAAAATATATTGTTTAAATTGTTCCACTGCCTTTAGTATTTTTTTTAATGAATTTAAAATGCTTAAACATTTAAAGTTGCAATTGTGAAATTTAAAGTTACAAATTTTTGCATTTATAAGATGTAGTGTCACATTCCGAGAAACAAATTTGCATTTGTGAGATTTAAAGTCACATTAAAAGAAACAAAAATGCATTTGTGAGACTTCATATGACGAAAACAGAAAAGTGACAGATTTAAAGTCACACTACACTACAAGAAGCAAAGTCACATTTGTGAGATTTAAAGTCATATTACGAGAACAACAAAGTCACATTTGTGACACAAAGTCAGAAACAAAGTTGCTTTTGTGAGATTTTGTCACATTATGAGAAACAAAGTCACATTTGTGAAATATAAAGTTGTTGAAGTATAGTGCTAGCAACATTAGGGTCATGAATTTGCAAGATATAACATCAAATTACAAAAAGCAGAGTTGCAATTTATGAGATTTAAAGTTCTGTTACAAGAAATTGTAATGCAAGTTGTATAGTACTAGCAACATCATGGTCATGAATTCAGTTAATTCAAGGAATGTGGGATCTGATACAAAATACAGTATATACCTTTAATGCAATGTAAAGGCTAACACTGCACTGAGAAAAAAAAACAAAAAAAAACGGTAACCTAAAAAATTGGCTTCATGCAGTAACATCTAAATTAATTGGGTTTTATTCAAATAAAAAATGATATTTAACATTGCTAATTAAAGTTACACAAACAAAACTAATTAAGATCAGGTAGATGGCTCTTTAACGTAACGATTGCAGGTTACCACTTTTTACAGTATGCGCTGACAGATGCTGACAAGTGCCTCAGAATGTTACCCCTGTCAGCTGTTGGTATTGGTTGGTGCTTGATTTCACCAACATGTTGAAATGCTGTTTTTCAGGTCATTTACGTACTGTAATCTGGTGACTGGCGTCTGTCGCTGCAGTGTGAATCAGCCTCAAGTCGCTTTAGATAAAAGTGTTGCGATTATGGGAAGTAAAGTCACAACTAGGAGACATAAAGCCACATTGCATCATTTTTCCACAATAACTGATAAACAAGGTGCAGACAGTTTTAAATTGGGTCATGGAGACACAGCATTTACAAACACCAGAGGGATGATATATATATATTCAAGAGTTTCGAAAGGACAAGAGCTCATCTCCACCATCCTAACTATGCATCATAATGGCTTTTGTTATATGGGCTGTGAATGGGTTTTATCAGCTGTCTGAGGAAGGGATTACACTTCACAAAATAGGGTCGGGGGTAATTTAAAAGTAAATTTGGAATTGTATAAAGTAACAAATAAATCAGAATGAATGAAGCAGTCAGTCTGTGTATAAAGAATCATATATATATGCATGTGTGTATAAAGTGTATTAGAAAACTGGTGCAAAAATAGGTAGTCACTATTCCTATAGCCTGGGGCGTCTGTTTAGCATATTTTTGTATTTGTCTAAGTGCTCATTTCATTGTGCTTTGTTTTTCACACTTAATAGTCATCATGCATATCAAGAACTTTATGACCTACACCACAATCACACCAACAAATGGCTGGAGGGTGAATAGTCTTCATATTAAAAACACTGGATCTCATTACCCAGAAACAAGGATGCAGTCAAAGTCATATTTGTTTCCATTTTTTGTGGTTTCTAATTAGGTTCTATTTTAAATATATACTATAATATAATAAAAATGTGTCCACTTTTCAGACCTACAGTAGCATTAGATCTACCCGCCTACTCAGATAACACTAATGAGCAGAATGGTCTCTAAAGTCTTCTTTCTTGGAGGTCTGTTGCTATGAGACAAACATTTAACCAGAAAATGTGACCTAACCTTTATCGATGGCTTAAGGGATTTCCGGTTTAGACATTAATAATTGATGCGCTGTGACCTGTTATTCTGAGGACAGTTGCTGTGGGCGTCACGCGCCTCTGACTCTCATCTCAGATGTTTCAGCTCAAGAATTTATTTCTCTGAAAAGATACGTCTACCTCTTGTTTTCCTCAGTTGCACTTCGGGGCGCATTATGCAACAGTTTTGCAAGTGGATCCATCATCGTCTTTTTTTTTTTTTTTTTTTCTAGCATGCTGTTCTGACAGAGTTTGTCTGGGAGTTCAACAACTGTCTGCTTTGATAAACTTTCTCCATCTCAGTGTTTGTTTGTGTGTATTGTACTGTAGTGCTAAACAAAAATTCCTCTGGAGGATTTAACATCCATCAATATTGATTGTCATAATATAGAAAATTGCTTTGGCGTCTGATGGTGTTTTTGTATTAAAAAAAGATGCATGGTGAAATTGATTTCTTAACACACTTTCACCTCAGCCGTATTTCAGACATTTAAGTATAATTACCATTCTGATATCAAATGTGGACATATTACTCTAAGTTATATTATGCA
This sequence comes from Acrossocheilus fasciatus, assembly GCA_036784905.1. NCBI lineage: Eukaryota > Metazoa > Chordata > Actinopteri > Cypriniformes > Cyprinidae > Acrossocheilus > Acrossocheilus fasciatus. Next base: position 10,958,485 of record CM071957.1, on the reverse strand, counting down.
TTCAATGACAGGACACCCTTGTGAAACAAAGTAAACTTTAACATACTCAAAAAAAAAAAAAGATTATGGAAATAATGTACTTTAAAGGGCACCTATTATGAATAATTCACGTTTAGATGTTGTTTGAACAAAAATGTGCGTTGGCAATGTGTGTACATAACCACCACCTTATAATGATAAAAATCCACCCACTCTTTTTTTTTTTTTTTAATCCGCATAAATCATAAGCAGTGTCTCAGAACAAGCCATTCACAGAATCTGTAAAATGTGATGTCACATTTTAAAGGCTCCGCCCACGACTGTTGATGGACACTGCTTCATTAGCAATGACCTGATTGAGACACACACAATCTGCCATGTTTATCTTCATGCTAGAGCATTTAAAAGCAGCAAGTAAAAAAAATAAAAATAAATAATAATAATAATAATAATAATAATAATAATAATAATAATGTCTTAATAAATTATTTAATAAATTCTTATTAAAGTCCAGTCCAGAGCAGTGAGTGACTGTCTGGCTTTATTTTATTGTTTGGGTCATATTTTTAGCATAGACAGCAGTATAGGTCATGTATATTATGCTGCTGTCACTTAACACACAGATCTAACATAAACATGCAATTTCCAGCTGTTTACCTTTACAGACATAACCAATTGTGTTTTTTTATTTATAAACTTGTGTGTATTTGACAGTTTAGGTGCAATAAGACATAAAAGAGAACTTAGTTTAGTACTCACATGCCGAGTGATAGCAGCTTTCTGTGCATGTGCGTCACCTTATATTAGAAGTGTAAATTGATGAAATTATTTTCTTCTTTTTCGTTACCTATATTCTTTCTTCTTTTTCGTTACCTAAAATATCTTCTTGAAACAACAGAAGAAAGAAAACCATGAAGGTTTGGAAATGAAGGATGAGTAAACAATGGCAGAATTCATATTTTTACATAAGTGAGCGCATCTAATGTGTGTTTTCTCATCACACATCAATGCATTGTTAAAAGGTAATGCTGAACGTATCCTGAACTCTGGTCAAATGTGTGAGGGTTCATCAAAAGTACAGCGATTCGGTCCTCTAAACCCCATTAACCTGCCAGGAGGGTGGCGTTTTTGTGCTCACAGACTGGAATGACGATTACATCTCACATTTGCAATTCAGATCATTTTCATGCAGAAAAGAGAGAGTGTGGCAGTTCAATAATCTTCCATTAACAGAGTGTGGATACGTGTGTCAAGTATCGACTCTGTTTCACCTCGACACCATCAGCTCCTCAAAAGTGTTTATGACTAGAATCTTGAATCACATAGAGAGCTGTTTATTTATGTGACATCTCAACTTGATCTAGGATAGATTAAGATTATGGCTGAGAAAGCATTCTTTATATATATATTTATATAATCTTAGCTTGAATCCATATTGCCTTATTTACTATCAGTGATGGTCCAAGATAAGCAAAAACTGAGCATGGTGTGTGTGTGTGTGTGTGTGTGTGTGTGTGTGTGTGTGTGTGTGTGTGTGTGTGTGTGTGTGTGTGTGTGTGTGTGTGTGTGTTCCACAGCTCTATGTTCTGAATCCGCACTAGTTAGAAGATGCCAACATCAGTTTTGTTATTAATAGCAACAGTTCATCTCCATAAATTATCACTAGGACAGTGAACTTGATTATAATGTCAGCTTCTTTGAACCTTATATCTAATGGAGGAGAAACTAGGCTTTTTTCCAAGACAATTTCTTCAAACTTGATGTCATATTAGTATCTCATAACAGCAGCAATGTATCTCACCCTTGCTGATTATTTGCAAACCTTTTGCAGGTTTTAACACATTGTATTTTATGGTAGCCTATTGTTCATAACATAATGGATCTGAATACATTAAATATTTGTCACATTCTGACTCCCTTATTATAAAAGGTTTTACTGCATTTGGCTTCATATTATTCAAGTCTCGTTCCTGAGCACTCCATCATGGACAGCAAGCCTTATACGTTTACCTTCATACAAGTATGTCTTCCTTTATCTCAAATTATGATCATATTAACATGTTACCTGTTTTGTTTACTGTCTTGCCTACTTAATGTTTTATTAGATATTGTTATTGTATGCTAAAAAAGCAACAAGAAAAAAAAAAACGTCTACATTTATTTTGCATTTACAAATCTCCGGCAAATCCATAAATAAAATTATCTTGAAGGTTTTTTTTTTTCTTTTCTTTTTCTTTTTGGTTTGCTTCCATTTATGGCTGTGGAAATAAACATATTTTGGTGTCGACAAATCGGACAAAATTGGCTTTGAGAGAGCAATTCTTAGTAAATAGTTCGAGCGCATGTGGCGCATCTACAAAAGCTTTGTCTAAAAATCTTTCAGAGACGTTCGCTAGGTCGGCGTCACAAAAACAACTGAATATGAATAAGACAAGCACACGCTCCCCTCTCTCTCTCTCTCTCTCTCTCTCTCTCTCTCTTTCTCTCTCTCTCCTCTCCTCTGGTCTGTCTCATCCTCGCCTTGCTGTTGATCCGTCTCTAAAATGATCGCAGATGCACATCCGATGTTGAGGATTCATGTACCTGGAAGCTGGAACTGAACTCGACGATGTCATTTGGATGTAAATAGGTTACCCCTGTGGACAGAGACGACACAGAAAGATAGCTTACCTGACCTCTCGAAGCTTTAATTGTTATTGTTCTGATAAGCAAATCATCATGGATCTGTCATTTATGGCCGCGCAGGTAAGGCATTTAACGCTTCTGTTTCGACTCTGGAGCTATAGATAGAGATAATGTACATAAAGGTATTCATAAAGTCAGCTTGAACTTCACATGGAACTCAGCTTGTTGAAGTCAGAATGTACAAACTTCAGCTTAATCATATCAGCAAAACTATTTTAGATAGGCTAGTCTACTACACCGTAGGTTCAAAAAGTCTAAATTCAAAACTCTAGATGGCTTTTCAAATACTGTAAAAATAAACAAAGGTTTAGGATTTTGGAATTTTAAAACCACATTATTTATGTTTCTGCACATATTAGGTCACTAATCAACTGATGAACTGCTTTGTACAAAAGGTTGCATGGTCTTTCTTCCATTGAAGCACAAGATGCTCTTTGTGACATTTTCAAATCATGCTGGGGAACATGGATCACCTTTTTTTTTTTTTTTTTTTTTTTTTCGACGAACTTCTGGAGTCCATGATAAGGCAGAAGAGACATTCTTCTTATAGTCACCCTAAAAAAAAAATCAACCTGTATGCATGTGACAGCTATTGATTGATTCAACAATATTTTACTTACTCAGAGTTACCGAGGCAATCGGCAAACAACTATCACCTTTCTGGATGCAAATTGCGACAACCAGTAGCAATTAAATCAGTCCTAATCATATTTATATTCAATTTTAATAGTCTTAAATATAATCAATAATTATATGCATTTATTAGACCTTGAGAATCTGTATGCAGTGTCCATGACTCAGAGAGTAATAAAATTAAGAAATGATAGGAACAACTGCAGACTTTGTAATGAGCTGTAGAGCAATTATTGGTGGAAGGCTAATGGTAGAGAACAGCAGTGCTCAAGCTTTATAGTTATGTTCATTTCCTCATGTTTCATTAACTTGGCAGAAAAAAAAATAAACGAATAAATAAATAATTGTGTAAACTGTTTCAACACTGCAGCAGAAGAAACCTACTGAAAAGGAAAAATCACAATTTCCGCCTATGGCAACCACTTTGCTGGAGTTTGATAAAAAAAATGCTCTTTTATAAGCCAAAACTCTGCGATTACACACAGTACTTGTTTTGGATGGGGATTTTCTTGTAGGCAGACGAGCAAGACGTGTTCTGCTTGGAGTGACATCAGAAAATCGCACTGACAGTGTCATTTAGCTAAGCGAAGTGAACAACGTCATTGCAATATCAGCCAGGGGTGCAACTAAACAACCTTTCCTTCTTACTGGATGAGCTATAGAAATAACTTTAGGTGTGTGTCACAGACTACATTGTGCTGTGTATGGATTTGATCCAAGGCCAGACAGAGATAGGGCATCAAAGAGTGATCTCTCCATTAGTGTTGTGTCTTCTCTCAGTGTCATTTCTCTTGACAGCCAGGAGGCAGAAGCTTTAATATTAATGGCTGAGACTAACTTAGAGCCAAGTCAGGGTTCAAACTAGCCTGCCAGAACAGTGCTGTTCCCGAAGAATAGACATTACCCTCATAAAGTCAAGTCCGATAGGTAAGTTTTGGTTTGACTGATTTCTGATGCCAAGTCTGATCTATTTCAGAGCGGGCGAACTGGACTGAGGTCTTAGTTTCTATATGCTTGCGATTCTCGGTGGAGAGTTTTAGAGTCAAGCCAGATCATAGTAAGTGGCGGTTCAAGGCTAAATGATTTTTTTCAGTTTGGTTTCATCCCTCATTTGTGCCCTTGATGCAAATGAATCTTTGGCTTTATGTGTTTTGACAGGTGCTAAAAGATGGCCGCGGTTTCTCACAATGGCCCTGATTGCTGGCAAGATTTCCGTTAATTCTCCAACTTCCCTCATTAATCTCATATAGTGTTGTCTCTCTGGATTTAATTGAATTGCTTCATTGTGCTTAAATGGTGCGGAACAGTGAGCTTATTTTTTGGGGAATGAGCTAAATCATATCTGTGATGTTACAAAAAAGTTATAAAACTACTTATAATACAATAGCGCAGAGAAAAAAAAAGTTCTGATTTCCTTCCAATTAACTGGTCTAAACAAGCTTTCAAAAATGGTTTACATGTATTCTTCCACCTAAAATGTAGAACATATTTGCACCTAGTTACCTATGTTGTAGGGTTTGCTTTGAAACAGTTTTCACTTGTACTAATGTAAATTTCACAAATAAGTAACACATTTAATTAATCATGAAATTTCTGCCACATGCTCGTTGACTTTTTGGATTAATCAGTTTGTTCACAAGGTGGCAACACGGGCCCAATGTTTCACAGTTAAAAAAGAAATGGAGGAGACGGAACAACAACATTTTTTTTATCGGTCATAAGTTCGAACAAGTAAATCAACTTTATTTTTTAATCGGTCATAACTTCTGGAGAGAAATAGTGCAGACATTGGTCAAATTTCTAGTGTGCATGTGTTGTGTTATTTGCTCATGCTGTCAAATGGAATGAACTTTGAAATACTGTACACATACACTTTGCGTTCTTATCAAAACTGAAGTGTTACAGAATGAACGAGACGAGAGGCGTGTGGATCCATCTGCAAAGCTTTGTTATCAGACGTGGTCATAAAACAGGCATGGGTCGACAGCAGCAACAGGTATAGCACAGACAAGATGAAAGAGTGATCCAGAGACAGGCGTGGGTCAAACGATGGCGAACGTAATCCAGACGGCGAGACAAATGGGTAATCCACAAACAGGCAATAGTCCAGACAAGGTGCAAACAAAAAACAAAATAGCAAGACAAGCTAAAGTCCAAGGTAGGCAGAGAACAGACAAGATGAAGCAAACAGGCTAGGATCAAGGCATGGATGAATCAGGCAATGAACAGAACTAGACTAGAATTAGACTCTGAAAAACTCAGAATGGCTCCGTAATGTTGCTATCGCTAGCATGGGGATAAACATAAATAATACTCGGCGATCTGAGAAAGGTCTGAGTGGGTGTTATATAGTGTGTGTGTTATTGGCTGCAGGTGAGACCATAATCAGTGGTGGCGAGCGGACAAAGGTCCACGGACGGAATTCATGACAAAGCCCCACCCCCCCACCCCACCCAGAGCAGGGGTAGGGATGGAAGGGCCAGGTCCATGTGGAGGTGGAGGACCTGGGGACTGGGACAGGAGAAGCAGAGCAAGGAGCCAGGGCGGAGCAGAAGACCACCAGGACTGGGCAGAGGACCATCACGGTAGGGAAGGCAGAGCTGAGGACCACCAGGACGGAACAGTGGAGACAAAGATCCGCACTGCGGAGCAGCCGGAGCAGAAGACCACCACGGCCAGATAGAGATTGTCAAAGAAGATGGAACACAGAACGCAGACAGAAAAATCTACGGCCCCAATGGTTGGAACAGGAAATACAGTGAGCTTATCAACAGTCTCCTTGGGCATGACTGACAGGGTTGAAAGTTCAGTGTTGGTTTCTTTGGGAGTGGCTGGACAGACAGTTCAATACCAGACACATTACTGGAAACCTGACAAACAAACTGTTCACACTCAGACTCATTGGCTGGAACCAGACAGACAGATCATTCAGAATCAGATTCAAATGCAAAACTGAACTGGAGAGGCGATTAGTTAAAAATCAAAACCATTGACTGAAACTGGATTGGCAGACAGTTCAGTGACTGAAACTGGACAAACAGACAGTTCAAAATCAGACTCATTGACTGATGCAGGACTGACAAAAAGTTAATCAGGCATATTACTCAAAATGGGACCCACAGATAGTTCAACGTCAAGAGCATTGATTATAACTGAACGAGCTGACACTTCACACTAAGGTTCATTAGTGGAAACTGGACAATCAGGTAATTCACTTGTGGCCTCTCTGGCAATGACAGGGTTAACAGTACATACAGGAAGTTCATTTATGGCCTTAGTAGCCGCGACAGGCAGGGTTGAGAGTTCCTGAAAGGCCCAAGAAGTTCACAAACAGCATTCTCAGTTGTGCTATACAAGGGTGAGAGTTCATAAGCGTTGATGAAAATTATGACAGAAATTATTCGTCAACTAAATTAACACAGGGCAAGAGTTCACAGATGGTCTCCTTGGCCGTAACGGGACAGGCAGAGAGTTCACAAACGGCCTCCATAGTCGTGACAGGACAATCAGAGAGTTGACAGATGGTCTCCTTGACTGTAAAAGGAAATGCCTCATTGTACGGGACGGAACATTGAGTAAATTTAGAGTCGGTCTCTGTGACTGCGTCAAGACAGACTAAAAGGTCATTACACACTGAGTCCGAAATTTTCATACAAAATTTTTGCACGTTAAAAAATAAAATCGACCTCACGTTGTGTCAATCACATTTACACATTTCCTCTGATACTTTTGTCCGTCATAAAAAAAATCAGATCAGGTTCGATTTTCTGCGTTTTCACATCTGTAGCAAGCATTTTGAGAGGAAAGGATGACGAATACAAAAAAAACCCCGGAAAAACGCATTTGAAAATTTCGGACTCAGTGTGCCTTAACCTTAAGAGTTCTAAGGTGGTCTTCTTGACCATAACGGGCAGGACTGAGAGTTTATGATTGGCTTCTAAGGCCGAGAAAAGTTTTGACAGGAGATTCACTGAGGATCTCCTTGACCACGTCAGGAAAGACGAAGTGTTCATAAATGGACACTCCTGACACCTCTGGAGGTTCTGCAGTGGATGCCTCCATCTCTGGAGATTCTACAGCAGTAGCATCAGGAGCTTCAACAAACGCAGAGAGTTCAGAGACAGTGCTTGCGGTCACGAATAAGGCATCAGAAAACAGGGAGAGTTCAATAACATTCTTCTTAAAGGAACACTCCACTTTTTTTGGAAATAGGCTCATTCTCCAACTCCCCCAGAGTTAATAAGTTGAGTTTTACCGTTTTTGAATCCATTCAGCCGATCTCTGGGTCTGGCGAGAGCACTTTTAGCATAGCTTAGCATAGATCATTGAATCCAATTAGACCAGTAGCATCGCGTTCAAAAACGATCAAAGCCCGGTAGCTGGGGACTACTTTCAGGCGCTGCGTAATATCACTGCGCCTGCTGCGGCCATGTTACGGCAGCAAAGTTCCTTTATTATTACGCCGGAATGAGAGTAGTTCCTAATCATATCAGCCTAGAAAATCGCAACTTTTCATTTTCGGCCGATCTTAGTACACGATATAACTACAGAAGACTCAAGTTTTAAATAGGACAAATATCGAAACTCTTTGATCGTTTTTGAACGCGATGCTACTGGTCTAATTGGATTCAATGATCTATGCTAAGCTATGCTAAAAGTGCTCTCGCCAGACCCGGAGATCGGCTGAATGGATTCAAAAATGGTAAAACTCAACTTATTAACTCTGGGGGAGTTGGAGAATGAGCCTATTTCCAAAAAAAGTGGAGTGTTCCTTTATCATGCAGATAAAGAATTCAGCAACGGTTTCTTCTACCATGACATTACAGGCTGAGAGTGCATTGCTGGGCGCCGCTGCCTCGGGAGGTTCTGCAGTGTCAGCCACCACCTCTAAAGAAATCATAGTGGGTGCCGCCACCTCTAGAGTTTCAATGGTGGTGTATGCAGCCCAAACACACCATAAAGCAATCCCCATTATGGGAAGTGCTACAGACAGGGGAATCAGTTCTGGAAAAGGAAGGTTTGAGAGCACTGGTTTAGGGGTACCAGATGTGTGTACTGACACCAGTGGTGGATCCTCCACACTGGATGTAAGTCTGGGATACCTTAGAACTGACCTCGACGATCTGGGTACAACAGACGGGACGTGACAGGACCCTGGACGAACAGATGAGACGTGACAAGACTCTGGGAGATCAGATGAGACGTGCATGCATACAACACAGGAATACACTATATGCATTTTTGCTCTTTGAACCAGAGGTGGACCCTAGACATGCCTCTGTAATTGCATCTGTAATGTAGATATAAGAAGGCAGCAGTGAAAGTTTACGATGCCTGAAACCTGATCGAACATCTTGATTGCATTCAAATGCTACAAGTGCTGCTGACTTTACTTGACTCAGGAAGATCAGCTGTGACTTGACTCAGGGATGTGCAGCAGTGACATGAGGGAGTGTAGTTGTTGCCGCCATTTTGCGAGTGGACTCTGCTTTCACCGCCGTTATGTGAGCGCGGACCGGTGATGTCACCATTTCAAGAGCGGGTTTAATCACCAGAGTAGCAATCAGCGTACTTGAATGTCTCAGAGCTTGTGGATGAATGCGTGCATGCGGATCCATCTGCAAAGCTTTATTATCAGATATGATCATAAATAGGGATGGGTACCAAGAACTGGTATTTTTTTGGACAGGTCCGTAATTGGGTCAATACCGGACAACCAGTAAGCTTCAGGACAAATGATACTGTTATCGATACTTTCGTTATTTTATCTCCGTATACTTCAATGTTAATGGCGAATTAGAAGCTGCCGCTTGTCATTTTCCTTCACTGAATGATGTGGCTGTCGTTTGCTCGATGTGCATGTGATATCCATGCACGTGTGTGGTGTGTGTTTACATGCAATCAATGGCGACAAGAGTGAAACGTTCGAAAGTGTGGGCTCACGTTACAAAACTAAGCGACACCAGCGTCAGATGCAATATATGCAGTAGTGTAATAGTAAACAAAGGAGGCAACACCATTAATATAATGAAACATTTACTAACAAAACACAAGATCTACCTCAAGCAATGCGCTGTATTTATGTCTCCCGGCTCCAACTGCAACTCGCGAGACACATTCACATCAAATGTTGTGGTGGAGTTACACTCACAAGACACTACACAATCACAAAAGTACATTATTTGCGTATGCTTCAGTTTAAAACCTTGCCGGTTGAACATTTCATTCGCGTTCTGTTCTGACCTGCGCTCATTCAGAGCACGTACACTGAAGCGTGTGTAAGTAAAGGCCGGTCAAACAGTACGGGATTACTTGGTTATCTTAGTTATCATCTGATTGTGCTAATATTGTCAAAAACACACAAGGTTTACATATAAACACAGTTAGTTATGTCGTAAGTGAAAGTAAACAGGGAGAAACAGATGTGTACAGCTCTTTAAGGGACAGAATTAAACATGCTGCTGATTTTCATCGAAGGGATAGTTCACCCAAATATTTTAATTCTGTCATTATTTACTCACTGTCATGTTGTGCCAAACCTATATTATTTTTTATTCTTGTGCTGAACACAAAATAAGATATTTTGAAGAATGTTGGTAAATAAAAAAAAGTTGCTGGTCCCCACTGACTTTGATAGAAAAAATAAATAAAAATGGAAGTCACTGGGGACCAGCAACTGTTTGGTTACCCACATTCTTCAAAATATCTTATTTTGTGTTCAGAACAAGAATAAAAAATAATACATTCTTTAAAATAAGTTTTACGTTTAACAGAAAAAAGAATCAGGTTTCATTCAGGTTTAAAACAACTTGAGAGTGAGTAAAGGATGACAATTTTCATTTATAGGTGAACTATTCCTTTAAATGTTAATAAAATAAAACACAAAGAGAAAAATAACACCCTGCTCCTGACTGAAGAACTGTAATACAGTTGCTAAAGTTCAGCAGTAATAAAATAACTTGAAATGTTCAACAACTTTTCACATCATATCTTTTTGCACCAAATAGTATCGATAACAGCATCGATAAGTACCGGTATCGATAAGCAGTATCGATATCGGTATCAGCATCGATAAAATGTAAACGATACCTATCCCTTTTGGATTAATGTGTTGTGTTATTTGCTCATGCTGTCAAATGGAATGAACTTTGAAATACTGTACACATACACTTTGCGTTCTTATCAAAACTGAAGTGTTACAGAATGAACGAGACGAGAGGCGTGTGGATCCATCTGCAAAGCTTTGTTATCAGACGTGGTCATAAAACAGGCATGGGTCCAGTTATCCAGAGACAGGCGTGGGTCAAACGACGGTGAGCATAATCCAGATGGCGAGACAAACGGGTAATCCACAAACAGGCAATAGTCCAGGCAAGGTGCAAACAAAGTTCAAAACAGCAAGACGAAGGGATAATCCAAGACAGGTTAAAGTCCAAGGCAGGCAGAGGCAAACAGGCTAGGATCAAGACACGGATGAATCAGGCAATGAACAGGACTAGACTAGAATTAGACTCAGAAAAACGATCTGAGAAAGGTCTTTGTGGGTGTCATATAGACGGTTTCATCGGGCGCACGTGCCTGACCCGAAGTTAACTTCCGGTCTGTGTTTGTTTATCAATCTGGTTAGTGGCACCGGCTACAAACACAGTTAAAGTGATGAGTAATGAAATTGGGCTCAGGTTGTTGTGCTGTGGGATGTGTTTCCCATACATTTATTTATTTGTGGCGACCCACGATATCAGAACTGACTGATTTTCCAAAAGGCTTCGTTGAATAAACATGGGCACGTAATGCACGTTTAAAAATCAAAACAAGGGGTGGGTGTTTTTATATCAATGTATTTCTGAAGGAAGACTGTCTTTAGAAAATGTTAAATGTCATTTTTATTTCATCTTGAATGTTATATGCCTGATAAAACAGTGTTTGTAAACTCAGCGCTGCTTTGTCTACAGCCCAACAGATGTTGCCGGGGAAACCTGTAGTTCTCCCGCTTTAAAGCGCCTCCTGCTGGCAGAGAATGAATTTGAATTTTAAATAAGTCTGATTTACACAGAAAACATATTTTGCTTGTTATCAAAAAATAATCTACTCTAGAGGGACTTAGCTGTTGTTATTGATTCTATTTGGATGTCTACCGGAAGTTAAGTTAGCCACAAAAGCGCACATGCACAGTAACGTTTGTTTATGTTGTTGCCGTTGAAACCGACTATAGTGTGTGAGTGATTTGCTGCAGGTGAGTCCATAATCAGTGCAATGGAACATGGAGAATTAGTCCAGAGTGTCACGTAACAGTCTGTGTAGTGTGGGAGTAAATATAAAGAGAGGGCGGCTTCTGGTGGCAAGTGGACAGGATTCATGACAGAAGTATACTTTGGGCTGCATGCTTATTGTAGTGTTATACTGTTAGCATAGCAACATGCTAACATGAATCTCTATTGAACTCAATTGCAAGTTGAGTCTTCTGTGTGGAACATGGTTTGTGTGAGTTGCTGACTATGTTCAGCATTCTAAATCAGTCACTTATGAGGGAACAGTTAAGATTTCGGAAAATCATTGTTGACTTCAGTAAATAACTAGAAAACTTTTCAGCATCTGGCTTCCTTTGTGTTCTTCAGCACTTCTTTCATCTTCTCATCACGTGCAAGCCCAGATATAGTAGAGAAAGTGGCTAATTTTTTAGCTCTATGTCAAGTCAAGTCAAGTCACCTTTATTTATATAGCGCTTTTATCAATACAGATTGTGTCAAAGCAACTTTTCAATATCAAAATAGGAAAATAGTGTGTCAAGAATGTAAAATGACAAGATTAAACACTCAATTATCAGTTAAAGTCATTGCATTATTGAATTCAATGATGTCATCATCCAGCTCAGTTCAGTTTAAATAGTATCTGTGTAATCAAGTTGACGATATCACTGGAAATTAAGTGTCCCCAACTAAGCAAGCCAGAGGCAATAGCGACAAGGAACCAAAACTCCATCGGTGACAGAATGGAGAAAAACACCTTGGGAGAAACCAGGCTCAGATGAACCAGCAGTTCAATTCCAACTGCAGCAAAGTGCAGAAGACTCATCTGGTTCCCGAGGTCTTGTCCCGATGGCCATCTAGGTGACAGGGTCTTCACTGGGGATCTGTCTCTGGGGCTCATCTAGGTGCCCTGGTCTCCACTGACGTTCAGGGCTGTAGAGGTCATCTCTAGATGCTGATCCACCTCTTGATCAGGATACGGACTGGATCGGATGGCTACGGTGATCTTGGAATAAGAAAGAAACAGACTAATATTAGCTTAGATGTCATTCTTCTTACGATGTAACAAGTACATCGGGTGTTATGGGAAGTGTTCCCGGTTCTGGTTGACCTAATTAATGCAGCCTAACAATCCTTTCACGGATTTTAACATTAGAAGCGTATTAGTGTGTTATGTGTACACCAGGTTAAAGAGATGGGTCTTTAATCTAGATTTATTTGTATTTAGATTTTATTTATGGTTCAGTGAGACTTTGCAAGCCCTTTATATGGGTAATTAATCCTGGTATCACTAACATAAAGAACTGTTTTACTCTTGTGATGTGCCCTTACCTCCTCTCTCCTGTTAGTGTGTTGTTTGGTCCACACAAGTTATTTGCAGTACCATTGAAGAAGTCACAACCAGAATTCTTAGTCTTCATTCTTTGTCTTTCATAAACACGGTTATCACGGTCCAGTTAACCCTGCTGTAAATACCATGAATACACCATCTGCCTGCATAAAAGCATTGTTGGTCTCAACACACTCCAAATCCTTTTAATGTACAACATCCAGATGTTGTTGTTTTTGTTTACGGACTGTGACAGAGTATACACTTCTTAAAGTCATTATTATCTACACTCATCTTTGAGATCGTTTCCCCATCATCTAAATCCTTTCCTGCATTGTCAGTGTGGAAAAAATCTCATTGTGCCTGTGCACCTTTTCATCAGCCTCAGCACATGCATATTGGCTTCTTTTATTTCCCCACTGGCTCTTGGCTGCTTTTTGATTCTTTACCCATTTGTGTGATGGCTTTGCTGAGATCTTGCCTGGGTCTAACTGTAGACTCTCAGACAGTCTGTGAATCCCTAATGTACACTACAGGATTGCGGGCAGTTCTCCTTTGGGACAACTCTGTGCTAGCAATACTCTACAGCGATAATAAATGCTTTAGCTTTGTCACCCGGCTCTGACACCTTTTGTTAAATTTAGCCATCTCGTTAATCATTCTGCATTTGCATTTTTAAAATCGCCTTTGACATTGATGTATTTTTTTTTTTTTCTGTCTTTGTGCGCTGGTGTTCATGCTCAATATATCACCTATCGTTTAAGTGAATGGGTTCACTTGCTCTTTTGAGTTCTTTCTCTCAACTATAGCTATATGAAACCTGTCAAAATTGCAAATTCAAATGGACAAACTACTATACTGTGAAGAAAAAATGAATAATAATAATAATAATTGAGGTTAAAACAAGTGAAAAGAATCTGCAACTGAAAAAAAACAAAAAAACATTTAATTATTGATACATTCATTCTGACATGCAGGGCACTCCGTTGCTTTCAGTTGTTTGCATTAAGTGTCAGTACAAGACACATTTAATTATTTGCATGCATTTGTAATAATATAAATAATTTTATAAACATTTATACTTTCATAGATATTTTGGAGCACCTAATCACACTCCTACTCTAAACCTACCCACTTTTCAACAAAAGGTATTTATTGCTGAAACTGACAAAAAAGCTGTATAAAAGTATTACAAAAAAAGTTGTTGCGTTTAGAGTCTTCTGAAGCCATACAATATATTTATTACTCTATATATTGTGACGGGGTGGAAGAATCACACGACAAGGAGAGCTCAAATAAATACCCCGGAGGGTGGATTTATTCACAAACTGTGGACGTGTGAAGTGAGCGGTGGTAGGCTGGCGTGTAGTGGTGCTCTTAGTGCGTTCTCTCCCGGTGCAATGTGTCCGTCGTGTGGCTCTCATCAGAGCGGGATCGGCCACTCGCTGGTTTCTGGGAGAAAGAAAGAGACCGCACATTAGTCCTCAGCCTGAGCAAACTCCGACTATCTCGCAGCCTCACACGGCTTATCTGGCCGTGGGCTGATGAGCTTCAGGTGTGGCCGATCCCGACGTGATGAGCAGGTGCAGGTGATCCGTGTTCGTCTCCAGGGCAACGCTGATGATATGTCGGGACGCTCGTCACAATATACTGTAACTTAATCATGACAATAGAATTATCATGCCCTTTGCGTCTGCATATTGATGCCATAGTTTTTTTTTTTTTTTTTGTATTTATTTAAATCAATGAAGTACTCTGCATTTCAAAAAATGAAGCTAAATGATGCATGCACATGACATCACTATTTTTACAATTTTTTACAAGTGTTTTTGTAGTTTTCACAGAGTATTCACAATAACGGTATTGCTTTCAAAAACTCTGAAACCCATTTTCAAAAGTTTGCATTTTCAGGCCCCCAAAATGCTGTGTAAATGAACGGCCGAAACATTTTTCATTATTCTATTTGAAAACGGTGTTGTGTAGACACCTTTAGCTCCAACCCTGATTAATCACACTTGAACCAGCTAATCAAGGACTTCAGACTCACTAGAAGCGTCCATGAAAGTGTTGGAACTGGCTGGAGCTAAACTCTGCAGGATGTTGGCCACATTAGAGTAGTAGTTTAGGATGGCTATTGTGAAGTAATCAGGGTTGGGAACCTATCACAAATTTACATTGCTGAGCTCCCAACTAGTCAACAAGTAAGTTTGCCAAGCCAAGTTGAAAGATATCCTTTAGAGAAAGTTACAAAAGCAGCTTGCCAAAGGAAATATATTTTTATAATGATGAATTTTATATATATATATATATATATATATATATATATATATATATATATATATATATATATATATATAGCTGCAATTCAATCTAATACATTTTCATATTTCATATTTTGAGTCATTTGTTGCATGAAGCACCCCAAACCTGTCCCTCGGTGTGACGCAAGCAGATTAAAAAAAAATAAAAATAAAAAAAATTATATGGGAATTGCCAAAAAGTAAATATGTTGGTCAATCTCTACTATGGTACAGTGATGGTATATCATGGTATTTACTATTTATTGGTACTAAATTACCACCATTTTCACATGCCATGGTATTCACATGGTACAGTACTTCATGAAACTGTAGTAATTGTACTGTTTTTTAATCTGAAATGTCTTTAACTACATTCACAAGCTGCACAAGCAGGTGTTGAACCTAAAATACCCTGCTACTATGTATACAGAGTGAGAAACCACTCAAAACAAATCAGTGTGTGAGTGAGCTACCAGAATGATTCAGACTGATTAGTTAATCAGTTCAATAGGTTAACAGAGCTGACTGAGTGATAATTCGTTAATTGGGCTTCACTGTAGTTGTGATTCTAAGCAGCTGACAGAACACATATTCATATGGTGTGTTATATATTGTCAAGGAAAACAAAACAACAGCTTGTGTCGATGCTACCCAGCTACTTAATCAATAAACTTTAGCTTCACTTCTGAAAAGCAACTTGATTTAACAAAGACTCTTCCACCTTACCACTGAGAAATGCAGAGGCGAAGCTACTGCAGAACACTGCAAGTGATACTTTTTTAATTAAGGTTAATTCAGGTTAACAAGAGCAGTCTGTGACACTAAAATTGCGAGCCAAAACAAGTTCACAAACTGCTGATGGGGAAGTTCTCAGCATTTCGGCCAGCTGAACAAATGCCACATCACCAATCTGGAACCTCCTCCTCAGAGGGCCAAGTGTCATTCCCCGCTAGCTGAGGACAGCGATGCCTGGATGGGTAAATGTATGCCCATAAGGACAATGAAGGCAGCGGGACGGGGGCCGGAAGCTTGTTCAGCACTGCTGTGAATGGAAATGGCACTTCAGTGTAGATAATGCCGTGTAGTTCACTGCACACTGATTCGTTTGCTCTAGCCAGAGGATTCCTTCTCTCAGAAGTACAAGCTGATGGCTCACATAAGGTATCTTTCTTCCATCTGCCTCTCCTGTGTTTCGTGAGCAGCTCTCTTGCATGTGGTGATACTCTTATGTAAGCCGTCACAGTTATGAGTGCATTTGATTTGAGCCCAGATGGAGAAATCTAATGTTTTTAACTGGACGTTTGTTGGATTCGTTACAATTTATGTGAGGTCAAAAGGTTAAATATTTCAAACACTTATTGGTTATGCTGTAAGATTTGCATGGTCTCATACAACAGGGGAATTCAAACTATATATTCATATATAAAAAATAATAGATTTTATGTTGTGTACTGTTATTTGTATAGACCTCAAGAGACAAATAAGAAGCTCATAAAACAAAGAGAAACATAAAGCAGTAATAATGTTGTCAATAATGACACTTAACACTTAAAGGGACAGTTCACCCAAAAATGAAAAGTCTGACATTAATTTCTCGCCCTCATGTCGTTCCAAACCAGTAAGACCTTTGTTCATCTTCAGAACACAAATTAAGATTTTTTTTAAATCGTTTTATGGCCCAGAAAGGAATTAAGGACACTTTTTGTGTGCAAAGAAAACAAAAATAATGACTTTATTCAACAATTTCTTCTCTTCCAGGTCAGTCTCAACTGTCATTCACTAGAGTACCATGACACGCATGTGTGTGCGCCTTCCTCTGCTTGTAAACAAGGATTCTACATCAGAACGCCAGCTCCTGCATCTGCAGCACCACATGCTTGCATCATGATTCTCTTGTGAATGTGAAGCAGAGACTGACATTGTTGAATAAAATTGATATTTTTGTTTTCTTTGCACACAAAAAGTATTCTCGTAGCTTCATAACATTAAGGTTGATGTTACACAGTCTATTTCAATGATGTCCTTACTATCTTTCTGGGCCTTGAGTGTGTCAGTTATGTTGCTGTCTATGGAGGGTCAGAAATCTCTCAGATTTCATTTAAAAATATATATAATTTCTGGGTGAACTATCCAAACTAAAAGTAAAATATTGAAACGGAAAATTGTCCCTGTGATCTTATATGTCGATCTGCTTCACATTTATTGTATATAAAAATTCAGTATTATTCTTCTACTGATAGATAGAAAGAAAGAAATAATGAGTGAAGTGTGAGCCTCAGTCATTTATTTGCGACTTTTTTATTTTTATTGTGAATAATTTATTGTGAAGAAAAAAGTGTTGGAAGAAAGTGTGTGATAAAAAAAACAAAACAAAACATAATTTCAGCCATAATTGCATATCGTGAACTAATGAACATTAATTAAATGTTAATGGTTATATTAATGCAGAGACACTCTCTTACAGTTTATAACACAGCAATATATTCACTGGCATGCAGATCATGCAGTAAAAAGGATTCATTATGAGGCATATACTTGCTGTTTACTTTTTTTTTTGACAAAACATGGGACAAAACATTATTATTATTATTATTATTATTATTATTAATTAATTAATTTATTTATTTTACAGTACACAGAGAACAAACACTTAATTCAAACAAAATGCTATTTTTTTTAGTACTACACTGTAAAAAGTGATGAGTTGACTTAATTTAAAAAAAAAATTAGGAAACTCGTTGCCTTAATTTTTAAATAAATGATAATTTAAAAAATAACTTAAGTGAATTGTCAAATTCACTTAACTTTTTAAAAAATATATATTATTTACTTAATGATTTTAAGGCAACGGGTTTCCTCAATTTTTTTTTTTAAGTTAAGTCAATATCACTTTTTACAGTGTAGAAACTTTGAAGCTTGAACTAATGCATTGTCGTGTGAATGAACGTATCAGTCCATGTTGTTTTTCAGTTGTTTTATATAAATCTGCACTAGATCATTGCGGGGCTTTTGCTGTTTTTGCATTTTAAAGCACATCTAGGAGATGCTTTTATTCTACACGCGTTTACTGAAGCACTAAAAACTCTTATCTCAAAGTCAACTTGAGTCAACTTTTTATTTTGTTTTTACAAACATTTTTCACATTATCAGACCACCTACAAAAAAAAAAAAAAAAAAGCGCTACAATTATTATTTTTTTCAGTAAACCCACAGGCACCACTTTTAATCAGAAATGATTGCTAGAAAGTATGATTTAGTTTGATGTTATCTTTATTTTATCAGAATTATCACATTATTTACCACCCCTAAAACCACCAGTCCCATTACATAAAATAACTCCTTGATATTTTTTAGCCTTTTTGTTCAGCTACACACGTACATCTCTAAAATTTCTGTTAAAGAGCACTTTATCTGGAAGCATCCCTGATAAACATCTTTTTAAAAGCAGGTTTATACTTTCTAAATCAAAAGATGTCTGTCAAACCCAACTTGATGTCTGTCAAGTTGTTGATGTCTGACAAAGATGTGTGTTACACAGAAACAGTGTGATTCATTGCCATTCAGTTCCTACCAAATTCTAAGAGACAAACAGAGTCATGTTACATAACTCAGTCTGGTTAAGTCACTGATGGCTTGAATACATTATCAGACTGAGAATGATGAATTATGAATCATAATTTGCGTTAAAACAGATCAAACTCAGCAAAGCAGACTCTGATGTTTGCTAATCTTTCCATCTTTCTAATAAATATCATTACAAAGCTATTCAATGTTTACTTTATCTCTGCTTTTCTCATTTTCTATCTTAATGCAGTGTGTAACAGACACTTGTGGCAAATGCCTTTATCTGTTCACAACATAGAGGCTATCAGCCTCCGAAAAGATTTCATTTCTAGCATGCAGAAACTCATTAGTCAACATCAATGCATGCTATCTTGGCTCGGCAGAATGACTGAGGTCCTTTTTTTCAGTTTTAGATCTCATCCCAATTTAACTGTGATGCTTAAGTTGACAGAAAGTCAAGTGGTCACACCTCATTCAGTCTTCAACAACCATGTTCTCATTTCTGCTTTTTTGAGTAAGTGGGTTATTATAGTGGATATGAATATTGTCAGCTGGAATATATTAACATCAAATATCTCTCTTCAAAATGTCCTTTCTTTCCAATGTTCCCTTAAGATTCAGAGCTTTCATTTACATAATTTGAAAGCCCCCCTTTGTCTCCAGAATAAGCTGAATATGAGATCAGTCCAAACCAACACTAGGTCCTCTAGAAATTGGTCTAGCTCTTTCCTGTTTTTGCGGTCCTCTCTCTGGAAGATGAAGAGTAATTGTTATTCTGTGGTAGAAGAGCTTTGGTTTGAGAGCACGGCCCTTGGCTTGGATTGACGAGGACTGTGTTGTATCTTACCACATAATGTAAAACAGCTTTTAGCATATGCCACTACAGTAACACAAGACTGAATTAGAGTCTGTCCTTCTGTATGATTTATAGGATGAGACACAAGAGTAATAGAGTGGGAAAGGCTTCAAGCTCTATCGTAAGACAGAATTAAAATATTAAATCAATACCCACACTTTCCTGAACTCTGGACTTACTGAACTCTTAAAAGTTAAGTATATGAGTAATAATAAAATTAAACATGCGGGATACATGTTTAAATATCATTTAAAACTTGTATTTTCTGTAAATGAACATGGGAATTAAGTAGACAAACTTTAAAATGTATTTTAATCAATTTAAAATTTCTAAAATCGGTGCCAGAATGGGTGATAATTAAGGCTGCAAAATTACCTCAAGATATTATGTATAGTTTGGGGCCAAATGTTGGTTAGTATTTGCTAAACTTCTACAATCCAAACAACTATATATGATATATATTTAAAATATACTATTTATTTTGGTAACACTTTACCGTCAGGTCCATTAGTTAATGCTAATAAATGCATTAACTAATATTAACTAACAATGAACAATAGATTTGTTATGGTATTTATTAATTGTTGTTGGTTAATTAAAGTACTGTTCTTTGTTAGTTATTGGCACAGGCCCATTAAATGATATTAGCAGATAAATCTTTTTAATAATTATCTTAATACTTTACAAGTATTTTTCATATTGACTAAAGTAGGTAACTAATGTTAACAAAATTGGAACCTTACTGTAAAGCATTGCTTTATATATATAGAGAGAGAGAGTCATGGCCAAAAATATTGGCACCCTTGATAAATATGATCAAAGAAGGCTGTGAAAATTAATCTGCATTGTTAATCTTTTTGATCTTTCATTTTATGTTGTTTGCTAAGACAATTTTGCGTAACACTTTATTTCGATTACTTTAGACATTCTACTAACAGTACTTAACTTTGCAACTACATATCAACTAACAGTCATTAGAGTAATAGTTGATCGTCTGCTTAATATCTTCTAACACTTTATTTTGATGGGTTCACAACATACAACATACTGACTATGAGAAACTTTGCAAGTATATGTCAACTTATTCTACTAACCCTAAACCTACCCTACTGAGAGTTAGTAGACATGTAGTTGCAAATTAATGAGAATTAGTTGACATGTAGTTGACATGTAGTTACAAAGTTACTTATAGTTAGTAGAATGTCTAAAGTGGACTATCGAAATAAAGTGTAACCCAATTTTGTCTTAGCAAACAACAACAGCAGCAAATGGTTTTGTGCCTCAGATGCTTCAGTAAAACGAAGTGCCACTATCACTGTAAATCACCTGAGCATAAAGGAGTTTCACAAACAGCATTAACTTTCTGTCAGGGATTTTTATATCAGTTCTAAAGTTTAATTGACAGCAGATGCAAATGCCATGCCCTTGATGGCGGTTAACTCATGTATCCAATCATAAGTTTAAAGGAAACGTCCTTTCCTGCTCCATTCAGAATGGTGCTTCATCATTCTGAACTTTCATTCAAAGTTTGAATGCATATTTCAAAGAATAAATCACTTTGGCAATCAGTCATTGGTGGTGATGGATTGCCGCTCTTAATCAAATCTCACACTGCCAGCAGTTTGGAATTCAACTGGATAGTGACTGGCAGGCATGAGCACTGCAGAAGATACTGTATATCACCACAATGAGTGAATCCAAAACTATGACACATAAAAAAAAAAAAAAATCAGCCATTGTCCTCTGGCTCTGGAAATTTATAAAGTCAAATATTTCCCTGAACCCTATATCTTCCTGCTAGACTAGGATTCACTATTCTCTCTGCCTTTCTTTAATTTGTGGGTGCCTTGAAGGCCAAAGTGCCAGTGAAACCCTGTCTGCACCTCAACCAATAATAAAGCAGAGGTTCATAAAGAAGTTGCTGAAGGAGGTTTTCTAAGACTGGAATCAAGAACAAAGAGCTGCGGCTGTGAACAGAAAAGAGGATTTTGTCTTAAAATTGTGACATTTGAATGGAAGGAGGGCAAAAAATAGCTGTGAGGCCTGCTGTACAGGGAGCGCTCTGTCTTTGGCACAGCGATAACACCCATCTGGGCAACGAAGCTTCATCATAC
This sequence comes from Acrossocheilus fasciatus, assembly GCA_036784905.1. Taxonomy (NCBI): domain Eukaryota; kingdom Metazoa; phylum Chordata; class Actinopteri; order Cypriniformes; family Cyprinidae; genus Acrossocheilus; species Acrossocheilus fasciatus. Next base: position 10,936,778 of record CM071957.1, on the reverse strand, counting down.
TGACAACGATCCGTTCTCAGGACAATAATGCCCTATCGGTATAGCGAGGTGTGTATGCGTTGGTATTGTCATATCAAACATTATTCACAAACTGAGAATAGTCTAGGAAATTGAAATGGTTATGTTATCCAATTAAGGGAGAGCATGGTAAGTCATGTTTTAAATTTTCCTTCAGCCAATGAACAATGACAAATGATGATGAAGGAAAACTTATACGAATGCATGCATACACACATACAGCTATAGGAACATGAAGTCCAGAAATGCATCTTGCCAAATGATATTTAGGCCTAAATGAGATTTATATCTTAATTGCATATCAAATTTCCATCCATTTGGATGATTTAGTTTTAATATAAACTAATAAACTCTTATTTGCAGCTATTAAACTTTATTTAGCACAAACAAAAAGCAATCCACAGAAAACAGGGGCTAAACGCAGGAATAAGGAAGTAAATACAAACTAAAAGTCTAGAAAACAAAACAGAAATGGTTACAGTAACATCTGTAATAGTACAAATAAACTGAATGTGTAATTACACAGTGAGCATGTTTATAGCTTTTCACTGACTAAATTTGTTTTCACAATGAACAGATTTATGCTGATTTACATTGGAAATTCGTCAACATGCACATTAGATTTGTTTTGATATTAAATTAATTTAACTGCATGATGTAGATATTAATTTTAATTTGACATCTACATTAAAAAAAAAAAAAATTGGTATAGCAAGCAAAGTGACGCATTTGGTATAGCTCTTCTCTAAAATGTACCTTTTGACTTCAAAATATGGTTAAATTGTAAAGAAAAAAAAAAAGGACACTTTGCTAGATTACAGGGGAAACATATCCTAACACTGACACATTTACTTCTCCCTCTATGTTCTTGTTCTCCTACAAAATGTAAGAGAACTGATTAGAATGTTTAGGCTGGAGAAGCTTGTAAATATCAGGACAGAAAGTGGTTTGTTTTTGGTCCATGTGACTAAGTAGATCATATGAGAAAGCTTGGACATCTACAGATATTTTACTGTTTAAGTATGTGTACATTTGTTTGCATTCGTTATCTCATTTTTATTAGGTGCCCCAGAGTGCCTATATTCGCTACTGTGAGCCTTTGGGCTCTTAGCAGTTGTCCCTTGAATCCTTCATATTTGAGCTCAGAGCAGAGGCAACAGGAAGCACGGGGATCATTAAGACTTAATGCAGCTCTCTGAATGGTATTAAGCTCCAGGCAACTCATTTCAACCGCTGCCCATGCGATGAACAGATACTGAGTTCATGTGACAGTTGCATTGCATGGAAGCCTTCGCCTTGAATTAAAGGTTGATATTCATATAGTGTTTCTTTCTCTGCATATTTAAGATTTTTTTTGGATGATGTAAAATCCATCAGTGACTGTGGTTAAAAGTTAAAAACTGTTAGAGGAGAATGGGGTCATGAGAACATTGAAACCTTTCAATGCGATTGATTTAATAGAGGAAAAATGCAGAAGAACAGCTTTATTTGACAGTGAAGTGCTCTGTTTGGTTTAAAGTTATTAGGAATCAATTAATTCATATATTACTTTTGTAAAATAGTATTTCTTAAGGAAATTGTTCAGAAAAAGAGATTTTAAATACAAAAAGTAAAAACTAAAACACTCGCATCTCTTTTCAGTTAAAGTGAAGCTTACAAGCAATGGTGAAAAAGCACAATAAAATATAAAAGTAGTCCATATGATTTGTGCACTATATTCAAAGTTCGGTTTCACTTTATTTTGATTGTCCACTTTAAACACTTTACTAACTACATGTCAACTAATTCTCATTAATTTGCAACATCATGTCTACTAACTCTCAGTAGGGTAGGTTTAGTAAAATAAGTTGACATACTTGCAAAGTTTCTCATAGTCATTATGTTGTTGTCAGTGCACACACACACGAAGGAAGCGAGGAGTCGAGGATGAACTCAAATAACAGTCTTTAATCAAATCCAAAAAGGGCAAGACAAGGCAGGGCTGAGACACACAGGAACACAAGGAGCGTAACGAGTAGACCAGACAAAAATGAACTAAACAGGCAGGAACTAAATACACAAGATAATTAACACACAGCTGAACAGAATCTAAACAAACTAAATTAGGACAGGAACAGGAAGGACCAAATAAGGACCATAGAGGGGGAAACACACAGAACACGACTCGCATAACTACCCCCTCCCGGAAGGCGTGACTCACGCCTTAACAGTACCACCGGGGAGGGTGGGAGCTCTGGATTCCCCTCAGGACAGACACGGACAGGATTACAGGACAGGGACCAGACAGTTCGGGGTGCCATGGCGGATCAGGGATCTCAGGTGGTCTTTGTGGCTGTGGCCTTGTCCCTCAGCCCAGCCACTACAGCTGGAGCTCTACAAAAAAAATCCATGTGGCAGCTTACGGGTATCAGGGGCCCTCTGGAGCTATCCTCAGGAACAGGAGGCCCTTCTTGGGCTAGGCTTGGAAGCTGAGGCCTTTACTGGGCATGATGTGGAGTCAGGGGCCCTCACAGGGTCCCTCAGCAACCGCTTCCATCTCAGCGACAGGAGAGGCAGGCGACTGGGAATGGCCTCCGTGGCCATAACCAAAGGAGCCGCCTGCCCCAGACGAGTCTCCATGGACAAGACCGACTAGACAAGATCAATTAAAACTGTTCCTGAGGACACAACAAGACTTAAAACCATGTCTCCAGGGGACATGGCACAGAACTCCTGGTCATGACTAGAGAACTGGATCCACGAGACTTGGGAATGGCACTCCTGGCCGAAAATGGGGAACTGGATCCACAGGACCTGGGAACTGAAGTGAGCCTCAGCCGGTGGGCTTGAAGGAGCTGCCTCCGGCGGGTTGACATCGGAACGGCCGGCAGGCTTGAGTGAGCGGCGGCCCGCAAACTTGTTTTAGGAGAAGCCTGCGAACTTAGCTGACAAGCGGCCGGCGGGCTTGGGATAGCCACAGCCAGCGGACTGGACAGATGAACGGCTGGCAGACTTGACCGATGAGCTGCCGGTGAACTTGACTGACGATCGACCGGCTGGCTTGAATGAGATTGCAGCGATCGGTGGGCTTATTTCATAGCGGCCGGCGAACTTGACTGATGACCGGCCAGCGGAGTCGCAGCACTCGCGGTGATCCCGCCGAACTCCCATGCTCCATTTCCGCAGGCATAGGCGAGATAACGAGCAGCGACTTCCATGCCACAGGAAACACAAACAGGAACAAACAAAAAAACTTTCAAAAACAAACAAAAAAAACGAGGTGAATGGGCACCGCTTTGTAGGTCTGGTCTTCTGTCACAGTGCACACACACGAGGGAAGCAAGGAGACGAGGATGAACTCAAATAACAGTCTTTAATCAAATCCAAACAGGGCAAGACAAGGCAGGGCTGAGACACACAGGAACACAACAAGTAGACCAGACGAAAAGGAACTAAACAGGCAGGAACTAAATACACAAGATAATTAACACACACAGCTGAACAGAATCTAAACAATCAAACTAAATTAGGACAGGAAGGACCAAATAAGGGCATAGAGGGGGAAACACACAAGAAACGACTGACAGTTGTATGTTGTGGAAAAATCAGAATAAAGTGATAGAAGATATTAAGCAGACTAATACTCTCATGACTGCTAGATGACATGTAGTTGCAAAGTTACTTACTGTTAGTAGAATGTCTGAAGTGGACTATTGAAATAAAGTGTTACCCAAAGTTCTTTCAAATCATACTATAGGAAATTGCATGACAAACAAAATTTAAGTTGTTATTCACTGATAGTATTTTAAGAAAACGATTTAAGTAAGATTTTTGAGACGAATCAGTCAGAATCATTAGTGAATCATTAATGCTGGTTTTGTGCATTGGACCAACTGATTCACTGAAAAGATTAAATTCAAAAGAATATTTTGTTCACAAATCAGATAAAGCGTATCTCCTAGTGGATGAGAACTTGTCTGTTTTTTCACACTAACCTGTCATATTGTTTCATAAAACTTGGAATATAGTTGAAATGACTCCTTTTATGTTGATTTTTTATTTTTTATTTTTTGTCAGTTTTCATCATTTCGAAAGCGCCTGTGATCCTTCACATTTGTATGAAAAAGCATGGCCAGAATATGAAATAGTGAATACTAATGATAGTAAGCAATGACAGAATTGTTTTGTTTATCTTTCTCTTTACCTTTAATCAGTGCTTATTAATATAAAGCGTCAATTTAAATATTCACTCTTGATCTCATGCATTGATTCATAAGCTACCTCTTTTACAATGTTACTCCATAGGAATGAGAACTGCTGAGAAAAAATCTGCACTCAGACAATGTTCGGATTTAGAACCACTTTTTTATAAGAGTGTGAAATTTTTAACATGAGGACAGAAGTGTAAAAGGTTTTGCTGATTTATTTAGTAGTTCTGTTATTTATGTCTATGTCTGTTTTTATGTTTCAAAAATGATGAGAGAAGGTTTTTCTCTTTAAAGATTGATGGAGTTATTCTGTCCGTGAGGAGCAACATGTGCAGTGCTGTATCGATTGCTGCTCAGTTTCCTCTGTTTTACACAGTCTTCAATAATCAGCCAATCACTGACCTCTAAGCCATAAATCAATATAACATCTCAAAATAGTTCTGAAATGGCATTATTTTAATTAATATGAAAAAGCTCACATTCTGATCTGCATCCTTGGTCTTAATGTAAGCCTGGCAATTGGGCCATAATTCAGCTGTTCAAGTGTGTTGTTGCCTTTAGCAAAATGGAATACATTGCTATCAAAAATGCACAGAAACATACTAAATTATTAATTGTATGAAATATAAATATGGATTTGAATTTAAAAATATATTGTCATACAAAATATTACATATACATTATTATGGTATAGCACTGGAAAAAAAAAAATGTAGAAACAGTTTTCACTCAGAAATTGCTAGTAAACACAAATAATGGCAAGTAAAAGTGAATTTGAAGAACAGATCACCCAAAAAAAGAAAATCTACTCATCCTCAGGCCGTCCAAGATATAGATGAGTTCTTCATCGGGACAGATTTGGAGGAATTAGCATTGCATCACTTGCTCACCAATGGATCCTCTGCAGTGTATGGGTGCCGTCAGAATGAGAGTCCAAACAGATAAAACATCACAATAATCCCACTCCACACCACTCTAGTCCATCAATTAATGTCTTGTGAAGTAAAAAGCTTCCTGTTTGTAAGAAACAAATTCATCTTTAAGATGTCCATTAAAGGAACACTCCACTTTTTTGGAAATAGGCTCATTCTCCAACTCCCCCAGAGTTATTAAGTTGAGTTTTACCGTTTTTGAATCCATTCAGCCGATCTCCGGGTCTGGCGATAGCACTTTTAGCATAGCTTAGCATAGATCATTGAATCCGATTAGACCAGTAGCATCGCGTTCAAAAATGACCAAAGAGTTTCAATATTTGCCCTATTTAAAACTTGACTCTTCTGTAGTTATATCGTGTACTAAGACCGGCAGAAAATGAAAAGTTGCGATTTTTCAGGCCGATTTGATTAGGAACTATACTCCCAGTCCGGCGTAATAATTAAGGAACTTTGCTGCGGCAGCAGGCACAGTGATATTACGCAGCGCCTGAAAGTAGTCCGCGGCTATATTATAACTAGTTATCTAGCTGGGACTACTTTCAGGCGCTGCGTAATAAAGTTCCTTGATTATTACACCGGAATGAGAGTATAGTTCCTAGCCAAATCGGCCTGGAAAATCGCAACTTTTCATTTTCCGCCGGTCTTAGTACACGATATAACTACAGAAGAGTCAAGTTTTAAATAGGACAGATATCGAAACTCTTTGGTTATTTTTGAACGCGATGCTACTGGTCTAATAGGATTCAATGATCTATGCTAAGCTATGCTAAAAGTGCTATCGCCAGACCCGGAGATCGGCTGAGTGGATTCAAAAACGGTAAAACTCTAATTATTAACTCTGAGGGAGTTGGAGAATGAGCCTATTTCCAAAAAAGTGGAGTGTTCCTTTAAATTCAAACCATTGATTCTTGCTAAAATACACGTCCTCTATCCAAAATATTGCTTTACCCAGTGAAAATTTGTCTCTTTTGAATTAGGAGAGAAATATGTACAGATGAAACACTATTTACAATTGAAAACACAAATGGATTTTGATGTGAGAGGACAACAAACGATGGACATTTTGACTAGAAGAAGCGTCATTACGGATTATGAAATTAGCCAGAAGCAATGGTTTAAAGTTAAAACGCCTTAATGGTGAATTTGTTTCTTACAAACACTGAGCTTTTCACAAGACATTAATTTATGGACTGGAGTGGTTGTGAATTACTTGTGGATTACTGTGATATTTTTATCAGCTGTTTGGTATCTCATTCTGATGGCACCCATTCACTGCAGAAGATCTGTTGGTGAGCAAGTGACGTAATGCTAAATTTCTCCAAATCTGTCCAGATGAAGGAACAAACTCATCTGCATCATGGATGGCCTGAGGAGGAGTACATTTTCATTTTTAGATTTACTATTCCTTTAAACATGAAATATTGAATGACTAAAGTTGTGTTTTCTTCTAAAACATGCTCCAATAATCTTTATTTACAACGTCAGAGAATCATTTTTTTTACAGTGTAGTAAACATAGGCTACCTCAGTCCTATCCGAGTGTATTTTTGTTTCTGCAAGAGCAGTCTGTGCTCCCTGACAATGGTTTGAATATAGAAGCAGATTAAAAAGTGTTCAGCCATGAGTTAAATGACACACTATAAACAATTAATCTCTGAGATGGATGATTCAGATGCTGCTTTCTGATTTACCATTTTTGATTTTGTTTATGATGGTTCACTGGTAGCCTCTCATACACAGTTAAGTTTGTCATTCTTCTTCATTCCCAGAATCCCTGCCTCCATCATTCCTTGTTCTCTTCTGTCAACAGTAGCCATAGTGAAAAAGAAAAAGCATCTGTCTTTGTATGTGTGATGTGTGCAGCTTATAAAGGTGCAACACCTCAAACCGCAACACAGACAGGTGTGCATGTCAGACTGAATAGAGAGGAGAGGAATTGGCTGTCTCTGGGTTCTTTGTGATATTTTTACCCTGGTGGTGAGAGTCTTTTCATCTCAGCTCAGTGGAGGCTGTCAGACTCTTTACTGCCCCATGCAGGTTTTGATCAGCCCTGAAACAGATCAGACACGTCTCTGGAAAGAGCCAGAGTTGTTATTCACTGTTGTTCATGTTCTTGCTTTAACCGTCAACATGCAACTTGTTTGACATTTTGTTGTGAAGGTTATGCAAATGACAGCTCTGCTTTGTGAATTACTAAGAGGGACAATTTTTAGGGCCAAGGGCCATTAGACATGGTTGTGTACTGTGAAGTATTTTCAGTGAATAGTCAAACTTGATTTATTAACACGTGTGAAATATAAAATTGTTTTGTTTATGCAAATTTTTTTTAACATGGTTTATGGCTCAAATTTTCCAAAATAAAGAAGTAGAAAGCCCCAGGGATGCTTGTATTTGCTAGCCATAGGAAGATGGTTTAGCGGTTCAGCTCTTGCTTTTGGTGTTAAAATCTGCAGGTTAAAAAGTCACTTACCAAGCAATTAATAATAATAATAACAATAATAATAATAATAATAAATAGTGAATAAAATAATTAAAGGTACAGTTCACCCAAAAATATTCATAAAAGCCTTCTGATGCGAAGTGATTTGTTTGTGTTGGAATGATATCAATATTTAAAAAATACATCATAATCTCTAGCTTACGTTAACTGTTGTATGTGCTTTCACAAGAGAATGGCATTCCAGCGGATGACGAAGATTTACCGTAATCGCCAGTGAGAATATGCTAGTCTCGTGAGAACCAAGTTTAAATTTGCTTCAGAAGGCCTTTATTCACTGCCCGGAGCCATAAGGAGTACTTTTGATGACGGATAGATGCACTTTTTTGGGCTTCAAAATCTCAACAGCCATTCACTGCTATTATAAAGCTAGGAAGAGCCTGGACATTTTTTTAAATAACTCAGATTGTATTTGTCTGAAACAAGAAAGTCATATACGCCTAGGATGGCTTGAGGGTGAGTAAATCGGGGTAATATTCATTTTTAGGTGAACTATCCCTTTAAATGTCAGATTTTTTTTTTTTTTTTTTTTTTTTTTTTAGGATTCAGTTCATAGTTATTTAAATAGCATAATTCTAATTATGTTATCTGTTGAACAAAACTGCTTTTGATTCAAAGGTTTGCAGGTTAAAAACTAGGCAAGGCAAGGCAAGGCAAGTTTATTTATATAGCACATTTCATACACAGTGGTAATTCAAAGTGCTTTACATAAAAGGACGTGAAATAGTCATTAAAATAATAATAATCACAACAATAAAAACTAGGAATTAAAAAAATAAAAATAAAAACAAAATTATATAAAAATTGATTTAAAAATAATTTAAAACAGTTAAAAATAGAAAATGATTATACATAGTGCAATCAGTTCGGACGTAGCACAGTGCTCATTTAACAAATGCACAGCTAAACAGATCAGTTTAGCTAAACTAATAAAATAAAATAAAACTAATAAAAAAAACTAATACAAATAATAATTATAACACAGTTTAATTAAATGAATGAATGATTGAATGAATTAATGAAAATGCCTTGTATTTTTACTTTGTAATTACCCATTTTCCCCCCACAGGATTAAAAAAAATAATAATAATAATATATATATTATGTAGATTTATGAAAATATTTAGTTACGTTTAATTGTTACACACCTCAACAAATAAATAAAATGATAAACAACAACTGAAAGTGTGATCTAGAATTTCTCCTGCATATCTTTAGAAAAATGCACTTTTATTAATTTGACAGAAATCCAAAGCGACTCACAAAGCAATTAATGTATTTTATCAGTAGTATATTTTCAGTAATTTATATTTTACTATCAACATCAATAATAAGTCAATGCACTTAATTTAGCCATATGAGGTCTGTTCTTTTTCAGACAAAAAATAAATAAAAAAATAAAACAATTAAAATTAAGTAAAATTATTTTTTTGGTGTTATTGTCATATTCTTATTTGCAATAAATCTAATTTAAATCAAAATGTATATGTCCATTGCATGGTTCATGGTTCTTCTCTGGCATGGCTGTGAAAACCCCCTTTGGATCTTTTATCGGTAAGAGTGCAGGCTAAGGTTAAAGCAATCTTAAGTGCACTTCTCGATTGTATCTTGGGCTGTAATTGTGCCTAGCAGTGATTTCAGTGAGACTTTTGTAAGATGTCTACAAAACCAGACCAGAGTGCTACTGATGTAGAAGATGGAATCATTTGGTTGAATGATCATGCGTCTGACCTCTTATCTTCTCCATCAACAGATCCCCGTGATGACAGGAGCCTTCATGGACTCATCGCCTCACGATGACTACAGCACGGATCACTCTCTCTTTAACTCGTCTGCTAGCGTCCACGCCGCCGCTCTGGCAGCTCACAACCAACAGGAGGAGCAGCAGCCCATGTCCCGAGACGCCATCTGGCTGTGGATCGCCATCACCGCCACCATCGGGAACATCATAGTGGTGGGCGTCGTCTACGCCTTCACGTTCTGACCTCTGGAATGAAATCAGCTGAACTTTGGAGACATATTCAGCTTTGAGTCCCCCAAATATAGGGCCCCGGGGCCCCTTATCAGACGAACAGTGTGTGCAATCTTTCAAGAAAAAAGTACACTGTGTTAGTTGTTTATTTGTTTCTTTTCTACGCAGAATGGTATTTAGAAGCGCCAGAAATTATTTTTGATTCATTGTAATTTTCATGTTGAAGACTTTGTAACTAGATTGTTTAATGCTTAACAAGTGTAACATGAGGAAAAACCACAGATGTTTTTTTTTCCTTTTTTTTTTTTTTTCTCTGAGTGACTAATACTGCCAGACTTTTGCCAAACAATTTGTACGTTTTTTTTGCTTTTAGTATGTAATAACAAATGCTGTTATTAAGCTTTAAATGTCTAGAGGGCAAACACTATTCTCTGAAAGTCATCCAACTACCTTTTTAAAGCAGTGATTAGAAAGTTGAAATGAATCCCAAACCTAATTTAGAAAAGTAACCATAAAATAATTTAGATAGAGGAACTGCAGTATGTAAGTGCCCAGAACAGAAACGAAACCCTTTTTTATTAACGTATTTTAACCTTGGTCGGAAACGGAGATAATAAGCGATAAAAGCACTTAAAACCGTCTTGATTCATGGGGCATTTATAAACACTGGTTGATTTTTTTGTCTTTTTTTCGCCCCAGGATATGTCAATTTGGAGACAATCTCTTCTCTTAATTCTTCGCATGGTAAAACCACCATTTTAGTTGATGAAAGGTTCAGTTTAACATTTAAGAAATGCATCACACAATGATTTTAATTAAAACCTGCATACTAGTAAATGATTTTATACTGATAAATCATTCCATCCCCTTAGTTGAGGGTGACAGGTCCAGCTTGTATTTGGTAGAGGTCAAAGCTTTGCTTTTAATGAGCTCAGCATAAAAGGTAGGGTTGCTATGGCGACTGTTTCATGCTGTCTGGTAGAAAGTGGCTGTGGCTTCTTATCCCACATGCAAACATATTTACTGCCCAGTGGCGCAAAGCAACTGTCCAAACAAACATGCATATGAAGATTTATTTAATGTATATTTTTTTATGTATTTATTTATTTATTTTGAATTGTGTGATTTTTGGAGTGTTTCAAAGCCTTAATCCACAAATGAAGCATATGTATTTATTCATCCTCAGGCCATCCAAGATGTAGATGAGTTTGTTTGTTCATCTGAAGTGAATGGGTGCCGTCAGAATGAGAGTCCAAACAGTTGATAAAAACATCAAGATAATCCACAACACGACTCCAGTTCACCAATTAACATCATTGTTTGTAAGAAACAAACACATCATAAAGATAGTTTTTTTAACTTCAAATGGTTGCTTATGGCTAAATATGTGTCCTCTGTTCATAATATTGATTTCTCCAGAGAAAAGGTCATCTTATCTGAATGATGCACAGATTCAGCACCGTTTACAAGTGAAAACGGTCCAAATGATGTGAGAGGACAAAAGGGAATTGGAGGAAGCGTCATTATAAATTATGTTTTGTTTGTTTGTTTTTTAGCCAGAAGCAACAGATTAAAGTTAAAACACATTCATTTGGATTTGTTTCCTACAAATATGCAGCTTTTCACTTCACAAAACATTATTTGATGGATTGGAGTGGTGTGGATTACTTGTGGATTATTGTGATGTTTTTATCAGCTGTTTGGACTCTCATTCTGACGGCACCCATTCACTGCACATGATCTATTGGTGAGCAAGTGATGCAATGCTAAATTTCTCTAAATCTGTTCAGATGAAGAAACCAACTCATCTACATCTTAGATGGCCTGAGTGTAAGTATTTTTTTAGCAAATTTTAATTTGAACTATTCCTTTAAACTAATTTGTAAAACAGATTGATGGGAACACCAGCTTCCCACCATTTCTTACTGCTGGTCTTTTTCCACACATACACCTTTTTATTTTTTTAGATCAGTCAGTTCTATTTTAATTCCAATCATGCAACTGCCAAACATTCCCAGATGTCCTTAAAGGTCTATGACCAATAAAACAAAAAAAGGAGGTTTAAAAGTTATTTCATACCAATTGAATTTTACAAACCAGTCAAATCTTTAGTATTTTCACTATGAAACTTGAGGGACAGTTACTAATTGAGTCGTTTTCGACCGGACCGTTTTCAGACTGTGACGGTCACTGTATTGATCTGATCAATGAACTTTGGACCTTATTTATAAGGCTGACCAAAATGAAACGATTTTAGCTACGGTTCAACAGGATGAAATGGACTGGGACCAAGCCAAGATGATCATCTATCATCTTCCCTGCAGTGGATTGCACTAGGAAATGGAGTTAAATATATACTGAACAGTAAAATGGCCTTCACTTTATCAATGACTTTGATTTATGGACTGGAAGGTCTCACGTCGGTATGTAAAAATACTTCACCGATAAACTCTAACTGCCACAATGAAGTTTGATGAAGAGCTGATTGTTAATTATGGAGTATAATACACTCTAATTGGAAAGAATGTTGAAATGTCCTTCAAAGTCCCTTTTGTTGGTACAATTGCAGTTCCTAATAGAGGAACATCTGTTATTTAGACCAGCTCAAATCACATTCTTCAAACCACAGTAAAACTTCATTTAGAAGTGTGCTGCGAAGTAACAATTTTCTGCTCAGCAAACAATGTAGATATTAAGATTCTTTAGTAAAAGTCCTGTCTGTTAATGTTGAGAGGTCTTTATATAGAGGCCTGATATCTAGTTTAGCAAATGAACACTGGTGTGTTCAGCTCAAGTCTGCTTCACCTGCCCTGCAACATGTTTCTTTTTGTATTGAAAAACCACTGTTGAATTAAACGAGTCATTGAACACCAGATGTGTGACTGTCATACACTTATGATAACAAATATGCTCATCTTTTTCTGATGGTGACACTGAACACAGCAAAACCTTGATGTTTTTACCTGAACATTTTCTTGTCACTATAAAAAGCCTACTACTGTACCACAAATCTCTGAAACTTGATTGGAGTTTGAAAAGCCTGCATACGCACCACTAAAACATTTTAGATTATGTTAATATTGTAAAAAGTAGTGTTGTATACAAATAGGAACACATGGAAAATAAGGTTGGTTGGTTTCATGCATATACTGCATATGTCCAGTCTTAATTTGATTTCAAAATTTAATTTACAAATTCATAAAAAAAATGCAGTTCTAAACATGTTAGCCTATTAGCCTATAGTATTTGAAAATATGTGAAACCCAGTTTGAACTGTAAATTCTGCAATACATAATTTGATATGTTCGTTCAGATTAAAGTTAAAAGGGCCATTGAATAAAAAGTTATTATAATTTGAAACAAATTTTCAGAATTTCAAAACTGCTACTTTAACCCAAAGTAGCATTCATTGAAAATAAGTTGCAAAAAAGTCTTACCCTGAAATATAGTTGTGATGAATAGAATTAATAAATTGACATGTGAGTGCACATTCAGTAATACATTACTATTTTGGATTCAGCAACTCAATTCAGTCCACACAGAAACTGGAAAGAAAGGAAGAAGTAAAAAATCAGTCACAGATAACTAAATTATAAGAAGAACTAGTATAAAGTTTGGCTAACAGAATGATTTGGTGTCCATTAGTCCACAGGGAGTCAAATTGAGAGCAATTAATTTACATCTTAGCAGCTTGGCCTACAACAAAAAGAGCCACAGGAAAGAGGAAAAATAAATAAATAAAAACTTCCTAGCCAAAACTAAAACCATGACAATTTAGGGACACTGTGTACTTTTAAATAATCTGATGAGTTAGGCATCAGTTGAATTCAGAAGATTTTCTGTAATCGATATCTGCCAGCAGTACATAGTTTGGCAAACAATTTTGAATTTACAGCTTTTCTAACTCATTAAATCACCCACATGCGAACCAACCAATGAGCAGTGTTGCCAACTAACTTTCAGGGAAAGTTGCTAAAGGTCGATTTGTTGCTAAAAGTTGCTAAATGACATTGTGATGTCATTGTGCGATGACGTCATTACATAATCGTGACACAAAATTGTGTCACTACATCAGATCTTAGCAAAAAAATATATTTTATACAGTGGTGTGAAAATGTTTTTGACCCCTTCCTGTTTTTATTTTTTGCTTTGTTTGTTTTTTCTTCATTTTTTGCATATTTGTCACACTTGATTGAACAAATTTTAATATTACACAAAGATAATCCAAGTAAATACAAAATTAAGTTTTGAAATGATGATTTAATTTATTAAGGGAAAAAAGCTGTCCAGAACTGCCTGGCACTACTTGAAAAAGTAATTGCCCCCTAAATCTAATAACTGGTTGTGCCACCCTTGGCAGCAACAACTGCAATCAAGCATTTGTGATAACTGGCAATGACTCTGTTACAGCGCTGTGGAGGAATTTTGGCCCACTCTTCTTTGCAGAATTGTTTTAATTCAGCCACACTGGAGGGTTTTTCGAGCCTGAATTGACTGTTTAAGGTCATGCCACAGCATTTCAATCAGATTTAAGTCCAGACTTTGACTTGTCCACTCCAAAACCTTAATTTTGTTTTTCTTGAGACTTTCAGAGGTGGACTTGCTGCTGTGTTTGGGATCATTGTCCTGCTGCATAAACCAAGTGCGCTTGAGCTTGAGGTCACAAACTGATGGCTGGACTTTCTCCTTCAGGATTTTCTGATAGAGTACAGAATTCATGGTTCCATCAATTATGGCAAGTCGTCCAGGTCCTGAAGCTGCAAAGGAATGTCTTTATAACCCTTTCCAGACTGATACATGTCAACTATTTTGTTTCTCATCTGTTCTTGAATTTCTTTAGATCATGGAATGATGTGTTGCTCTTTAAGCATGTTTCACTTCGTCAGACAGGTTCTATTTAAGTGATTTCTTGATTCAACAGGTCTGGCAGTAATCAGGCCTGGTTGTAGCTAGTGAAATTTAACTCAGCTTTCTAAAATAATGTGGTTAATCACAGTTCTTTCATGATTTAACAGGAGGGGGCAATTCATTTTTTACGTAGGGCCAGGTAGGTTTGGACAGATTTTTTCCCTTAATAAATGTTTGATAATCTGAATATTTTAAGTGTGAAAAATATGCAAAACTTATGAACAAACTGCTACGTTTCTTCCGGTTCTCGATTACAGGGATGTAGTCGCCTCTTAATTTCTTTCTTAAAATGCTTTGTACCATGGTGCTCTGAGATTTATAACTGGTTGTAAATGTTCAACTCATCATTGTGAACTATATAAAAGTGTTGCATGGCCTTCCTTGAGTATTCAGAGAAAAATGAATTGTCATCTGTTGATATACAAGGCAATTTTGGGTTATTTGCCATCTTATCTCTGTTGTCTTATACAGAGGACTTTGTTTGAAAATGATTCATTATGTTCTCAATCAAATTATAATCTTTATATGCCCCTTGTCAGAACTGAGCTTGGTAAATCTCTTTTAAATATGCTGCCACTTCAGATTGGAATCTTCTCCAAAAAGAGTTTAAGTTACAAAACTTAGTGTCTTATAATTATTTATTGTGTAATCTAGAGAGTAACTTGATGTGCAATTGTTTTTTTAACTGATTATATGTTGGTTTTGTATGTTGTAACTATATTGTTTATTTGTATGTGCAATGTCGGCTGCCTATCTTGGCCAGGACACTCCTGGAAAAGAGATTTTAATCTCAGTGAGTCTGTTCCTGGTTAAATAAATTTACTATACTATACTATAGTTTTAAGCCGTGTATTAGTAGCTACACTCCAGGAAATGTCTGTAAAAACAGGGCAAATAAAATAAGAATAAATTTAAAAAATTTAACAACTTTCTAAAAAAACAAAAGGCAAAATAAATTTTAAATATAGCTAAATTTGTTGCTAGGAGATTTTGGAAGAAAAAGTTGGTAGGGTAGTCTGAAAAGTTGCTAAATTGCTGAGTTGCCAACACTGCCAATGAGAACACAGAACAATGACGACGCTTCATAGCAACAGCACAAAGAAGGGTTGTGGCTAGAAGGGATACAGCTCCGACCGGAAACTAACAATGAAATTTATTTATTTTTAGCTATTAGATTGTGTTTTATTAACATCTACACCTACCCCAACCCTAAACTACCCCTTACAGTAATGAAAAAACAGTAATTATTGTTGTACAGTGTGACAAAAATTACACTATATTGATGTGTGCATGCTTAGTAGCCATATCTGTCTCCCTTCTAGCCTTGACTGTATAGAAGCAAAAACTATTGTGGATCCGCATGTCTGAATCTCTCCTGCAGCAGATGGCAGAAAACAATTGAATAATTTGAGTACAATGAAGTACATGTATGCAATTTTATTATGTTAATACGTTTTCTTTTAGGCCTCAAATGACAGGAAATTTGTGTTAATATTAATATTCCTAATTTGTGTTAATATTCCTGCACTCATTCACTCTAATAGCGCGAATATGCAGAACAACCACATGCCGTTGCTAAAAAGTTGAGCATTGTGGTGTAAATGTTAAGAAACTGGCTGCATTTCCTGCTCTGTGCTTGGATGACTACACATCATTAAGGGAACCATGAATTCTGAGGTAAAGTTCTGGAAGAGTGGGCAAAAATACCCCAAACAGATGTCAGAGACTGATTAGTGGCTATGGGAGATGTTTATAGCACATTATTGCCGCCAATGGAGGAAATCACAAGCTGTTTACTGGTATGCATATTTTTGCACACATTAAATCTGAAAGTAAAAAAAAAAAAAAGATTTTATAGGGTATTGTAGACGATATTAGGCTATAGGATATGACCATGTTTTGAAGTGTTTTATTTGTAGTAGTTTGTGCCAACTTCCATTAGAATATCAATTGCTGAGTTTTAATTTTGAGTGGGGTGGAAATGTATGCATATACACAGGGGTTAGACAAAATAATGTGAACACCTGGGAAATAAGCAATATCACATTATTAAGGTGTTTTACCACCCTTTAATACTGCTTCCAGCCTTCTTAGAATAGAACTTCTGAATAGTCTCCAGTTGAACGTTGTCTCTAAAAACATCTGCCAGTTGCTTCAGAGATGTTGGAGGAGGGAATTGGCTTCTCAAACTGCTCTCTAAAACTGCATATCCACAGTGGCTTGATAATATTCAAGCCAGGGTTTTTTTGTTTGGCCAGTGCAGATGTTAAAGATCTTGGTACTCCAAGTTGTATGATCATAACATTTTTTTTGTTTTGTTTTGTTTTTTTAGCATTGGTATATACTTAATGTTTTAGCAAGTGCAGCTCTTTCACACATGTTGGGTTTTTAATGTTCTCTGTGGCCATGTTTTTGTGGAGACACTTATTAAAGTGGTTTCTGAGGTTTTCTGTCACTGTTGCTGCCTGTGTTATTTTGACACAATCCTTCTTCGTGTTTGACAGTGCCATCATTCACTTTTCACCAACAATTTTTCTTTGCTGATGAAGTCTTGCCATGCTTTGTGTACACAGTCATAATCGCAAAGACTATTAAAACACCAAAAAATGGGCTGTTAAGGCTACAGATGTTCCTTGAAGTCCATTATGTTAAGGTCCAATTCTCACTATTAAAAAACCATTAACTACGACATTTGCCTCTATAAACTCCAAATTTGCTGCTTATTAATAGGCAGTTGTTTAGATTAGGTATTGGGTAATTAGGGATGCAGAATATGATCATGCAGAATATGTGCTTTATAAGTACTAATAAACCAACCCAGTCTCACGGCAGTTCGTGATATAGTCACGAAATTTAATCTATTGATTCGTGTTCATGGACACGAATTTCCCTCTTTTTTCGTGTCAGGCAGCACGACTTTCATCTAATGTATTTCAATAGGAAATTTATTTCGTGCCCTCCACCACGTTTTTCTTTTTGCCACTGGGCACCACAGACGCTGTATTTTTTTTCTGATTTGTTATTCTTTTCTATTCCTAATATTCAAGCACTATTACTCAACATTTAATCAGGAGATTTTATCCTTGTTTTTATTGCTTTATTCTGTAAGCTACTCGCTATTATAAACCATCGTCAGTGGTTCATTGCAGTCAAATATACACACATATCTGATCTGATTCAAATGATTCGTGATACGCGATCCGACGGGAGCGCTTCGAAACAGTGAATCAGTTCAACTGGAGCGGTTCGAAACAGTGAATCAGTTCGACTGGAGCGCTTCGAAACAGTGAATCATTTTGACTGGATCGCTTCGAAACAGTGAATCAGTTCAACTGGAGCGGTTCGAAACAGTGAATCATTTTGACTGGATCGCTTCGAAACAGTGAATCAGTTCAACTGGAGCGGTTCGAAACAGTGAATCAGTTCAACTGGAGCGGTTCGAAACAGTGAATCATTTTGACTGGATCGCTTCGAAACAGTGAATCATTTTGACTGGAGCGCTTCGAAACAGTGAATCAGTTCAACTGGAGCGCTTCGAAACACTGAATCAGTTCAACTGGAGCGCTTCGAAACAGTGAATCATTTTGCGACGCAATGGTTCAACTGATTCGGAGTTTCTAAAAGCTCCGTTGTGTTCTTTGCTCGCTTTGAATGACCGTGGAAATTAAATCATTGCAATTAACAGGCCTAACGTACAATGTTTTTATTAAACTGTGATCACCGTAAATCACAGTTTCCGTCGTATTAAAAACATTTCATAATTTTTTTTTCAAAAGATTTATACAAATATACGAGACTGCGTTAATTAGGGACACACACATTTATTACAGTATAGAACTTATAAAATATATTTTCTGCCTTATTCTCTGATAAAAATGTGGAAAAAGATTACATTTGGCATTTCTGTCAGCATTACCCATGATCCTCCGCCTCCGGATCCAGGCCGCGCGCGCCCGCGGGTCTTCTCATTGCGCTCAAACCACTGTCCAGGTAAGTCACGAGCTCATTACTAATGATCACGTTTTGTTTAAATGTTGTAATTGGTGCCTTTCTTTGCCATTAATCTCACATGGTTTAAATGTTAGAGCAACAATTAAAACCCGACCAATGGTTTACTCCTTATCAGCGAAAACAATAAATAATAATAATAATAATAATAAACCACTTGTGAAATTAGGCTTGCTAAACGGGGCTAGCTAACTTCAATATAAGCTAACTCTATTAATATAAAGAAATCCAAGGCACTTCTTCCGGTCCAAAAAAGTTAAAAAGCCTTTATTCACTTCTTGTCCATCATCACTATTAACAGAAACACTATTGCATTTGATGCATTTGGGCCTTCAGCCTTCCTCAGAGTGTGTGTATAATTAACAGGTGTAGATATAATTAGTTAGTGAAGTTGGGAGAAATCAAAAGAACCATTACAGGGGGACCTACAAAAACAAAGAATATGACATAAACAAAAAAAATAAAAATAATAATCATACTAGTAATGATTACTAGTAAAAGCTAAGTGTAGTTTACGTTATATCAGCTGAAGAGTAACTTAGCATGGAGCACTGCATTATTGTGTGAGCTCTAGAAGATGACATTTTCTCTCGATCATCATGGTTCACCCACAACTTCACTGTAATGTGTCAGTAATAACAATATAACTTTGCCTAAAGTTACTGCACATAAAGTTTCCTTTAAATCTGGGATGAGGAACCCCAGACGCATGCTACATGCCTTTTAGCTGTCATACAGGAAATTGGAAAATCTTGAATTTGTATTGTATTTATAAGAAAATGGGAACGTCTCACTATTGGGGTACTCTACTCTACTCTATTCTACACTACATAATTAACATTTTCTGTTCTCCCTTGCAGATCCTGTCAAACGAGTCACCTGTCCAAACATTGATACACCTGATTTACCGAACCCAAAGGCACTTTTAAGAGCCAACCTCTATCTCTATCCATCTATCTATCTATCTGTCTATCTATCCATCTATTTATCCATCTATCTATCTATTTATCTATATCTATCTATCCATCTATCTATATATCTATCTATCCATCTATCTATATATCGCAGCCTCTCTGTATACAGTACATCTGTCTGTTTGTGTCTGTCTGTCTGGCTCTGTGTTCATCTGTCTGTCTGTATCTGTTTGCGTTGCAATGGCCTCCAAACATAAACTTGACTCCCAGGATCCTCACTACCAAGAGGGGAGACGCGTGGCTCTTGAACTGAAACTAGACCGTGTTCTAGCTGAAGCCAGGGTAAGAGTTTTTATATACCTCAATCAATTTGTACTTGAACATGTGGATGGGTGACAAATTAAAGTAAAAATGTGCTGAATGTAGAAGAAGGATGAATGAGTGCAGAAGATTACATGCAGGTACATTGCATGATTCATTAACATAATGCTCTTTGGCTTGTGTAACTGAGGGAATATATTTTGGAAAAAGGAATATATTTTGGAGTTACAGAGACTTGGAGAATCAGGGTTCATTTAAGCCATTCAACACCTTATTAACACACTATGTTGTGTTTTACTTTCACTAATCACCTGTTTTTGGATCCAGTACTTTTAACAACATCGGTCTTACAAGAAATATTCCCTCTAACACACAGACAGCAGCTGTGGAGAGGAAACGTGCACGCTCTGTAGGAGACCCTCCACAGACCTCTAAAAGGGAGTTTTTAGGACATGGCAAGCCGAGGGGGAGGCAAGGAGGGCGACGCCAAGCTGCAGCTACAGGTTACATCTGAATTATTTTACATTTGTAGGAATTTAATATGTAAATGTTGGACCAAATAAAAAAAAAAAGCCTAAACCTTTCAGTGGCACTATAGTAGAAAACAGTACTTAACAGAAATATGTCTGATTTCATAAATTGTTCAGTTTTGGGTAAAAAAAATAAAAAATAAAACATGCAGTGGTAGTCTAACATGTTTTTATTCTTCTATGTACTGTTTTAAAGTCACACACACCCCGGTCGAATGCTCCTTGTCATCCAGTGTGGAGGTTCCACTTACTGCACCCTCAGCAGAACTCAGTCCTCAAGAGCAATTTGGTAAATCAAAGTGATGAATTTAAGTTTAAATCTAAAATCCACGTGTGATTAATGAAAAACCCCTTAGACAAAACTGACAGTGCCGTAAATGGATTAAGAACACAATTTAGTAAAGATTAAGGCTAGTTTGATACTGAATCATGAAGTGGTGTTTATTCTAAATATTGATCAATTGACTTTTAATTGTCCTCATTTAAATTGTGCCTCACAGCTGTATTTCATATTTTCTTTACAGAAAAAAATATGGAGAGGCTCTCCAATATTTTGACGTCTTATCCTTCTGCTGAGCCTCAGAAAAGCTCTGCATCATCATGGTCTTTTCGGCAGCAGAAAGCCTCAGAGCGCTGGAAAGAAGCAAGACCATACCACCTAAAATGCCTTATTGCAACAGAGGCTGTTGGTCAGCCATTGTGTTGGCTTTGCCATGAGCCTGCTGTTATTAGGTTGGTTTTAATGTTTAGTGCCCTGCTTTATAGGCTAAGGTGCATGTGTTTTGGGGGACACCCAGATGAAAACCACATTTATGAGAAAAGTAAATCTAGGACCTTCTTGCTGTAAGGTGACAGCGCTAGTAAACACTGAGCCACTATTCAGTCCACAATAAAATCAAACCTAGTGTCTAACTAAATTTGTAATAGCTTAAATTGAGTGTGTTATACTTTATATGAGTTATTCACCTGAAATAATATATTATAATATTTTTTTATTTTCTCCCTAGGTGCAGAGAGTGTCTTCCTGAGGAGTGGTTCTGTGGAGACTGTGATGTATTGCATCACAAAAAACAGCCACTCCACAACAGAGAATGTGTGATTCATGGGTTTTTTGAAGCCATACCTCCAACCTCATGCATCATTAAAGGGCGAGATGGATATTGCATCCATGAGCAAGGTATGTTCTCATGAAAGCCCTCATTTTGCTGTTCATGTGTCTGCAGCCAATTACAGATAATCTAAATTAGTGGTTTTCTTTCGTTTTGCCAGCTTGCATTTTGCCAACAGTGAAGGCGCCAGGCTGCTCCTGTGAAGGCACAAACTTCACTATATTACCGGGCAAACCAGTGATTTTAATTACCATCAATGGTAAGAACAATTCACTATTTAGATTGCTATTGTAGATGTGATGTTTTTCATACTAGTGTGCTGTGGCATTGGGCTTACAATTGAAGTCATGTCAAAATCTATGGTATAGCACATGGTGTTGTCATTAGCCAACACGGCTGTTTGTAATTTGATGATTTAGACAAATGTAAACAATGTGTGACACGACTCAAGAAGTCTGGTTTGAGTGCCGGGTTTATAGGAACTTGTGCAGTGTCTCTCAACCATTCACAATGTGCAGAATTACCGAACTGTTTTAAAATTAATTTTTAAATGTACTTTTTTGTTCAAAGGGCGTTTTGACTTGCATCAGCCACTACGTGTATGTCAAACGTGCCAGCATCAGTGGACCCCTGACTTGAAGGACCTCCTTAGGAGTGGATATTGGCCAGCCTCTGTCACCAGCTCCACACTTTATACACTGGACCTCCTCAACTCCTTTCAGGAACTCAAGGTGATCTCTCCAGGATTCTCCAGACAAGCCTTCGCAAAGCTGCTAGAGCATCGCACTAAGATTGGAGGAAGAGTAAGTGTAATTGTTATTACCATATTATAACATTTCTTTCCATTATCAGACATTGTTACATATACTATTCATATATCTTCCAGTCTGGACAAATCAACGGCGATACACTACAGCGCAGCTTCTTAGAGTTTTCATATGCTTCATTTGAGGAAGACCAGCTCTGCTGTGGTGCTCCTTTCACCTGCCCAGCCTGCACGCCAGAAATGTTGGCTGTTTCAGCCGATGGAAACAGAAAGCTATATCGCTTTCGCCGAGACACAAGGTGGTCTTTTGTTTCAGTCTTTTTATTGATTTATTTATTTTCTTTATATATTTAATGGATGTATTTCCTATTTTTCTTTCTTCCTCAGCTCTGATGATCCTGCCTTTTTTGAGGGGCTCTTTGTGGCTGAAGACGCTGCGGTGTCTAGATTTGTGGAAACCATACAGAAAGCAGTGAGAAATGCAAGTTTCAATCATAACTTGACCGAAAAGTTGTCACAAAAAGAACCATATATATCCATATATGTCCGACCTTGATTTCTACCTACCAGCTACTCCAAAATCAAATTGAGAGAATAAATGCCATATATTGTATGACAGCATTGCTTTTGTTTGATTTGTTGTGTTTGTTATGTGTGTCATAGACGCAGGGAAAAGGCACATGTGGGGACTCCCAGTGGACAGCAGCGAGGGAGACATCAAGGAGGGCTTCCAAATTGGATGAAGAGGGGATGGAGGTTGCAGTGTGTCGCCACGGATTCCTTCTGAAAGCTCTTAATATGTACAGGGGGGAGATATTTGCTTACCCTCTGTATCTTCAGAAGGAGCTCATGCCAGCCAAGGCACAATTCTTTGCAATGGATGTGGCTTGCAAATATTGGCCATACTTGGAGAAAGCTGCTAGTGTCCTTCCTGCTCTTCAAGATCTGACCACAATGAAACCTTTCCTCAGTGTGATGCATGCTCGAGCCCATGCTACTAAGTGTGAAGTATGTATAATATTTTTGCATCACATGTACATTTGTAATGTTTGCAAGCAAAACTGCAAACTGTACTATGTAGCCTTTTTGCTTAATCGTTTCTTGTACAGATTGTAAAGCCTTTGAGACAAATTGTGCCCATTTAATTAAATTGAATTTTTCACCATTTACTAATAGATTAAATGGAGTGGTAGAAACCAGGAAGGAGCAGGGACAACCGCCGGTGAGGAGGTCGAGCAAGTGAACAGCTACCTCTCACGTTGTGCCCTGACAACCAAATATATGTCCAAAGCAGGTAATCAGATTGTTTGCTATATATATATATATATATATATATATATATATATATATATATATATATATATATTTTTTTTTTTTTTTTTTTTTTTTTTTTTTTTTTTTTTTTATTCAGCTTCATAACCTTATTATTTGCTTTAAACAGCACGGGTAGACATGCTTACATTGCATGCAATGGGGTGGAACCACAAAAAACGTCTCTCTCTTCATCAGTCACTTTCAACAAGATATGTGAAGGTAAGTCTCCTATTAATTGTTTTGTGTATCCCTTTGTTGTGTGCACTTGGCCTGTTTTTAATCATACTAAGTCCTGTTTATTGTATAACACTGTTTATCAGACTTGCCAGAGACTCCAGGATGAAACAGCAAGGCTAGCTGAACTAAAAACAGAGTTACTTTGCACAGATGAAGTGGTGGCACAGTGGCTTTCTGATGTGAAGGAATGGGCAGCTGGTGGTAAGCATGACCAGATAAAAGAAACAGCAAATATCCTTTTCCAGTTTGGATATTTGCTGTTTCTTTTATATTAAGTTTGATATTAAAGAGCCGCTATAGGTAATAGGCTGATCATCTATGGGTTACAGCAAACTACATGTCACCATCAGATGTTTTGCCACATTTATTATGTTGCGTATTTCAGTTTCCCTGCAGGAAGTGCACATACCAAGTTCAGTAAAGTATTAAAATAAATTTCAATGAAATGTTAATGAAGGATTAAAAGGGGATTTATATACAAATAAAAATTCAAACACTGAAACGGTTCTGTGTTGTTTTAACAGTGAATCTGCTTTCACCATTACTTCTACAGAGACACCAAATACATCTCATGGCAGTCAAGGCACCGCACAAAGAGGACTTCAGCAGTCGATTGAGGGGCTTTACCTTAGTGTGAAGCAGCGGAAGCAAACCCTTTACCGTCAGAATGGTATAACTACAGAATATAATAGGTTGATATATTCAAGCTACTGTATGCATCCTACTCCACCAAAAAATACATGTTAAATGGACAAGGTTGTAGATTGCAACCAGATCCCCTCACCTCTCCCTTTGCAAGCTGTAGTAGAACTACTGTGACAGATGAGAGAAAGTGAGTGGTCCTATCTCGAGCCAGTGTTTGTTTGTCCATCGTGGTCTACCGTAGGAACATGGTGACCTCTGTGGAAGGACCATATTTAGATACAAACTTCCCATTCCAAAGTAATTAAAACACAGCAATTCTTGTTTTCAGGAATGTGTGTATCCCCTAAATGTTACACACTGGACCTTTGGGTTATCTGTTTGTAAATCTAAATTAAAATTTTCACATACTTCAATTACTGCAGCTTTGCTTTAATTTTTTTTGGGTGCAATATGTCTTTCCTTATTGAACAAGTGGTGTTACAAACCTCTACACCTGTACCTCCTGTCTTTCTAGACAGCAGCAAGCTTCGCCACCGCCTTCGAAGGAAGCTGGCAGAAGACAAAAAGCTGCTTCTTCAGGAGATAGAGAAATACAATGGTCTTGTACTAGACTCTGCCACTAACATTGATGTAGCTGTGGTGGAGCATTCCCTGACTGGAGAGAGCACTGTGTCTCAAATATGGCCGTGGGAGGTTCATGGCAGTGGTACGTCAGTTTTCAGATGCTTCACAAGAATTTATTTACAGTTCTGCTATATAGAGTACACTGAACTAAGACATGCATGTAACATTGAGTGTTGTAATGTAGTGTTCATTTAGTTAATGGGCACATTTTCAGTTTTCTTATGTATCAATTTGATTTAAAAAAGTACATGTTTGTAGTTACAAAACATTGCAATGCTATATGCTCATGTATAGATTGTCTCATGTATTCATATAACTGTTGTTGATTCTTAGCAAACATTTTGATCAAGAAACAACTGCATGACCAAGTGATGTTGACAGTGCGACTGCAAGAAGAAAAAAGCATTTTGGTGTTGGAGATGGCACAACACTGCACATGGTTGCAGAGCCTGGCAGTGGTTCTGAAGAACAAGATAGCTGAGGAGGGTAAGATGAATAAAAACCTTTTAAATTTAAAGTATGAATTTCAAATAAATAAAAAACATATCAGTCTCAGTCACAGAACTTGGATGGAGTTTGTCATGGTAATTTGGCTCGCACATAATAAAATGTGGACTATAATTGTTCACTACGGTAACAAGTCAGTAAGGCTTTAAAGTGTGTCACATTTGCTTGAGAGATTTGTTGTACTGTGGCTGTTACATAAAAGCTGAAATTAACAAAATTCTTTTGAACATTAGAATTTGTGTCCTGTTGTGTTACACGAGGTTAGCATAACATCAAGATTAAGCTTATTATTATCTCCTCCAGTCAACATAGAAAATCTAGCTGGTCAGCATCATCAAACACATCTTTTTCTTGATGTAACTTCTTGGATGCTACACAAGGTGTTACTTTAGCACAACTGTAGTGAAGAAGAAAGATGTTTTTGTTAGATGCGTTGATTGGCTGCAACACAAAACGCTTTTCTGCTGCTTTCGGCCTCGTTGCATAAAGTCTCCTCAGTGAGCCGTCAGAGTTTATACAGAAGATAGCAGGTAGTGTGACAATGATACACATAAAAATGCCAACCATCCAGGTATATAGATTTGAATGGTGAAATCTTTTTACTCCATTGAAGTTCTTTGGCCTCTTGAAGCAGTATTAATATGTAGTTTGTCCTTAATGTTATCTCTTTTGTATTTTGAGATGTAGACAAGGGAAATGAGGGACTTTGCTGTCTCTTAAGAAGACGACTGTCAGAGGTGTCAGAAAGGTTGCAAGTGCTCCTGCAACAGTACAAGACTGCTTTAGGCCCCGAGGCCTCTGCTCTTCTACATGTTGAAGCAGAAGATCAAGGTGGCCTCAGTAGTCCAGACACCAGTGAGGATGAGGAAGAAAACACAATTTAGGTAATTGATTTATTCATATGTATGTTTGTTTGTTCTCCAAAATAGACCGGGGATGTTCCATCAAGGTGGATAAAGGAAAAGCCTGGCTTAGGAGCATTGCAGGGAAAAGTTGCAGCAACTCAGCTTGTCAATTTGCCTGATGCTGATTTTAGAATATAAGGCATGGCACCTGTTTCAACAGCCAAGCAGCTTGTAGCAAAGTCAGCTGGTCAAGTTACTAAACTTTCGGCTGGTTGAAGTTTTGGACGGAGGAAAGACAGGATCAATTCATTAATTTGTTTGAGGAACAACCTTAAAATTTACTCAGCTCTTCAGGGCTGCTTATGTATTCCATGCACAAGCACAGTACATGCTTATTCAAGCCTGCTTAAAGTCAACGTTGACTAGACATGGCTAAATGATGTTAGTGGATTGGTTTGAGCCTGCAGTGAAAGTCAATGTTAATTCAAGCCAGGCTTTTTCAAGAGAGCACAGATTTCATTAGCTGCGTTGATGGAATATCCCCATTACTGTTACTCTTCATAATTTATTTGTGTATTTATTGATGCTTTACACACCTTGTTCATTCTAAAACAGCTGAACTTCACCTTCTTATCCTACCTTTTGCATTTTTGTTTTTCTGTATTTCCCCAGATGGAAGCTGAACAAAGGACTGTGTTGAAGGAAATGGCCTTTCCCAGTATCTGTGTATTTTTAGTATGTTGATTGATTTACCACATCAAAATCTGGATGCATTCTATATTGTTGAAAATTAAACCTGTCTGTAGATTGCCAAGCAATTCAGTAAGCACATGAAGTGCATAGGTGCACCAAACTCAGCCAAAAATGTTAATACATATCATATTACCAGATGTAATATACCAATAATGTTGCACATATCATATTACAAGATGTAATATCATGACATGATATTTGGGTAGTGTATTCATACTCCTTTAAGAGAGACTCCCCTTGATTGCGGTGACCCTGTGACCTTTCCTTTTGTGTAAAACTCGAGGCTAAACTTTTGATTTGTATACAGCAAATGTTAGGAACAGATTTCTAAGTCATTTTCTGAGCATTCTCAAGCTTCCCAGGCATTGAATCCTGTCAGTTTTGTTGACCTCATGACATTCCCTGTAGCACAACCCTCAGACCAGAATGTACAGTTTGATATTTCTTAAAGATGGTTATTCGTTTATAATTCTTCTGTCACTGTCAGTTTTGTCCTTACAGAGTTTCGGCGGGTCCTTAAGTTAAACCAGTTATATCGAATTTAAGGCCATAAAAATGTCTTAAATGGTATAAGACAGTCCTAATTACGAATTTTTTTTTCATGATTTTTATGATAGCTTCCTGTGACGATTTAACTTCAAAAGGCTGTGATTTGATTGAATAAATGAGCCCTGCATGTTTTAAAGTCAGATGCTGTGCTGCTTTGTGTACTGCCGTTACCAGGGAACCCTGCTGACACAAAATGAATTGGCATTGTTGTTCAGACCAAATAAAAAAATTAACACGATTAAATTAAATCAATAAAGTGATATTTTATGTTATTATATTAATATTGATAATTATCGATAATTGTTTAAATTAATATGATACTTTTGCCTCGTCTATTTTCTTAAAAGTTGTTGAAATGTGAAGGTTATCATCTTATAAAACAGTTTTTGGGAAAATCTTGTCTCTGAACTGTAAATCATGCTTTTTTTCATTCACTCATGGTATTCATTTTATTTGTGCAGGTCTTAAAAATCTCTTTAAAAGTCTTACATTTGGTTTTAAAAATCCTGCAGATACTGTACATTACACTTACTTTAAGTACTTGCATAATGGATTAGATAGTATGTAACAGAAAAACTGTTACAATTTTACTTTATGTTGCATGTTATTAGTTGACAAATAACCTGATTCCCTGTTCTGCTGGTGCTTTTCAAGTGAAATTAAGTACATGGTCCAGTGTTAATAAATACAGCCTTATGGCTTGTTTTACCGATATGCATACTCATAATGTGGTGTATTTTCACTGGAAATTGTTGTGAACGGCAAGAAATAAAGTATTTCCAAAGACGAGCATTTTATGTTTTCAATTCATTCCCAGCGATATCCTCTGTGTGATTGCACAGACACTATTTGAACTGAGCTGAAATGAGCTGGATGATGACATCACTGAATCAATGCTGAACTGCATTTAACTGAAAATTGAGTGTTTACTATTGTCCTTTTGCATTTTGACACACTATTTCCCTATTTAATACTGTAAAGCTGCTTTGACACAATCTGAATTTTTAAAAGCACCATATAAATAAGGGTGGCTTAACTTTTCCATACATTGTTGTTTAAAAATAAAATGCGATTTCATGGTTGATGCAAGGTAATAGCTGGAGGGAAAAGGAAAGAGATATAAATTAAACATATTTATATGTGGAATCTTGTTTCATTTGACATCACACAGCATTATTAACTCATAACTTTGTCTTTTTACTTATCTTCAAACAACCTGATCTTGCTTGTATTTAAACTTGAGATATAGAAGTAATGTGTATAGTAAGGTATATATACATGTTAATGCATGCAAAACTTTTTATTAGTATTTGTACATTTAATGCATGTATTTTGACATTTGTAAGGGAACAAGTTGGTCTGGTGGGGAGTGGCTAGAAACGGGAGAGTTTTTGTCTGTGTGAATGTATTTGTATTTTGTCTGTTTTGCTTTATGTACAGTAGTTTCTGCATATTTGTTAAGGTCCCCCTTGAAAACTAGATGGTTCACCTTAAGGGGGTTTATCCTTAATGAACTAACAGAAATAGAGAGCAAAATTAAAATCTTTTTAAATTAAAATAAAAGTGCATTACTACAGGTGTGGGGGAAGACCTTAAGTACTTGGGCTGAGGCTGAAAACATAGATCTTGCATGCCATCATGAAAATAATGTTCAAAATTTGGCCATGTCAATTTTACCTTGAGTAATTTTTGACAAAGGGTTCTGTGAAGGTATCCCTGGGCAAAGTCATGTCCATTAAAACATTGTCGTAGGATAAACCAAATACACTGGCTAATAAAACAGATTCTGTCGTGGTAAAAACTCTGAAGGTGACTCATTTTGGTCACTATTTCGACATAAAAAGGAAAAACACACAAATAAACAAACAAACAAACAAAAGACTTAATTGTATATACCGGGCCTGTAACAGCTTGTGTAAATGAAATGAGAAAATTAAAACTTTTTCATAGAGCTAAACCAAATACATCATTGGAAAGGTCTCAACCTGGAGAGTAACATATGTCAGTATGAAGATTCTACACAGCTCCTGCTTGCTAAATACTGATCTTTGAACCTCAAACTCAGACCATGTTTGAAGGTTTATAATCCAGCAACAAGAAGGTCTACAGACATGGGACCAACTGTTCTAGAGACCTCTGGACCCCAGCTATCACGTGAGCATAGTCAATATTGGGCACCAACTGGGGACGCTGTCAAAAGTAGCCCAAAAGCAATTTTCTCCCATTTAACAATTACACTTTTAAAATCTGATAACACCAATGTCTTTCCCAGCCCCTCAAACCCCTAGGAGTAAATGCAGTTTACTGCCATCTTCTAATTACGGGGAATATACCAATGTATTTAAAAACTACAATTCCCAGTAGAGACGCGCCATTGAACTTCTTACTAAATGTACAAATCAAAAATTGTGAGTATGTCAGTTCATGGGGGACATTTAACCGGTATAGTAGTCCCCGGGCGCCACAGCATAAATGGCTGCCCACTGCTCTGGGTGTGTGTTCACGGTTTGTGTGCACTTTGGATGGGT
Organism: Acrossocheilus fasciatus; assembly: GCA_036784905.1. NCBI lineage: Eukaryota > Metazoa > Chordata > Actinopteri > Cypriniformes > Cyprinidae > Acrossocheilus > Acrossocheilus fasciatus. The sequence goes on along the minus strand of CM071957.1, from coordinate 10,906,612 downwards.
TAAATGCAGAGCACGAACTCTGAGTATGGGTCACCATACTTGGTTATATGTCACGTCACTTTCACTTTCAACCAAGTCAGGGCCGTCTCCAATGTATTTATAAACTACAATTCCCAGTAGTGACACGTGATAGAACTTCTTACGAAACTTACAAATCAGCCACCATATTTGTAGTTCTTCCGGTTTCCAGAGTAGTTTACTAAATATATCAACAACAGTCTCCGACAGCCGAAACATATTATTAAGATGACCGTCAGGGATATTATGAAAAAATCTTCAGGATATCAGTTCATCTGGGGTAGTCACTGCAGAAATTATTTCGAGTTATGCAATCTTTTTTTTTTTGGTAATCATGGCCTGAATATGTTTGTTCAGCCCCCTCAGAAATGTAATAAACTGCCTCTCAAAAATAAATATTATTATTATCTGCTCATAAATATGCAAGTATTAGGAGCAATAAGTAGGCCAAACAATACCCCAATAATGAAGACTTCCAAAATGTGTAGCCTACTCCCCAGACCTTCACAATAAATCAACAGTTGTGTTTGTGACAAAAACTGTTCAATCAATTCTAGTAGGTATAACCATGGTTATCCAGATAAGTATCTTTATAATTTATATGCTACCCCAAATTGTCATTTCAAAATAACCCACTTAAAACAACTCGTCAATGTGATGTAAAGTTAAACAAATTCATCACATAAATATGCTCAGTGTAGGTTGTTTCTTTTGCTTATTTTTCTCAACTTTGTCAATGTCATTTTTATTTTTTCAGTTAATATGTAAGGAAAAGTGATTATCTTTTGCAAGTGTTTATCATAGTGAATTTGTGGTCTTTCTCAGAAATGAACAAACACCAAATGCTTATTTATTGACTGCAGGCTTAAAGAGCGATCAAACTAATTTGACAAGGTGCATAAGTTGAAACTATTTAGTCTTTGGCAATTAGAACACATGGAGACATTATTTGAGAAGTAGAAGAGAAATGCATGATATGATAAGGAATATCCCCCCATGGAGTCTAGACACTGGCGGTGGTGAAGGAGTGAATAGCAATGCTGAGATCTGGATGAATGTGGAGCTCGGCTCCTGATGAGCACGGTGGAAGGACTCCTGCGAGCTGAATAGGATGAGGACTGGAGGTGAATAGGGTGGAAGATCTTAAGATTTTTGTCACATCGATTTGCCTGAAATGACAACTGTCTGCAGCAGAGAGAGGAACAGCTTTAAACGTTTTTTGCATGTCTTAACAGTGGTCTGTGAGGTTAAGTTAACTTGAAAAGCATGAACAGAACATGAAATCAAGTTATATGTCAACATATAGTGCAATGTATAATCATGAAATATAAAACATGTTATCGAATAACATCTGAAAAGCAAATTGAGTTGGATTAAGTAAATTTCCATTTAATCCTACTTGAGACTAAACTCCATGTGTCACATTTATTAGGGATTTTCACCTTTTCACCACGACAGAAAGATGAGACATGACTTCAAAAGCAGCTCAAAAACAATGAAATAAACAGGCAGAAACCAAAATGTAGTTCAAATTTTACATTTTATTTCTTCTCATTAATTTGAAGAGAATCCTTTGGCTGCCAGGAATGGGCCCACTCCTTGCCACTAAAAACAGAAGGGAATTTTCTTTTTAATTTACTGGGTCTTTCCAATAAACAGACATGTTAACAAGTGTGAAGCACACATCATTACAGAACATGTCTTTTATAAGCATTACAGTTTCATTTTCCATTTATGAAGGACCACCACCATTTGCGAACCAAAACAGATTAATAAGAAATTACTGTAGCAAAAAACAAACAAACAAATAAAAAAGATTAGCAACGATAAAGTAAATTAATAATGCCTACATTAATTGATAAAGCAGAAAAACCGAAGAATACATACCATATTGGACAGGGCTCCCAGTCAACCAATATTTCTAATTTGCCCTATCAAGAAAATTAAAAAAGAATAGATTAAAACACACACACTCCATTCTTAGCATAAGGCTATTATGTTTGGTTACAGGCATTGAGTTTCACTGAGACAATATACAGTGGGTCATTGTTGGTATTTACAGCATGTGATTATGATTTTTTTCAGTACAAGCTACTTCCTAATCTGTAATTCAAAGACTAAACATAAAAAAGTATCTACCTAACAGTTATGGTATGTATTGCTAACACACAAGCAAGATTCCAAATCATATATCACATTTTGCATACTGTCTACACTATGCATTTCTTTCATGACTTTCTAACCTGTCTCACTCTTTCTCTTACTACACTCCTGATGGGGAAAGCCTCTAGGCGAGTGTGGTAGGAGCAATCTGTGGACATCAAAAACATGTTCACATATTTCTTAGAGTAGGACCAAAATACACATGACTCTGAAGACTTCAGTAGTGACCAGACCTGCAAGGATGACAAGTGATTTTACTCAAGTAAAAGTAATTCAAATATTTACTTGAGTACAAGAAAGTACTACATGTTTAATGTTCTTAAGTATTAAAAAAACTTTAATTCATGAAATGTAGTGCAGTAAAAAGTATGACATTATGCTCTGGAATGTAGTGAAGTAAAGTTTTGCAAAGAAAAACACTCTGATAAACTACAGATACTTTTTAAATTTACTTGAGTGAAGTAAAAATACTTCACTACTATCAACCTCTGATTGAGAATACTACACTGCTGCTTTCTCTACTGCTTGGCAATTCATTTAGGTACAATTTGACACATTAAGCCAGCTGGATTTTATACATTGTCTGTTAGGACTAATTATCTGTAGTAGACACAAAAAATAAACAATGGAACTATAGGAAATAACCAGGAGTAAACAAAGCAACGTCAACACACTGATAGATGCATCGGTCATTGCATTTACATGCACTTACTCTTTTGTGGCTTTTTCCTCAGAGGCATATGCCTTGGTCCCTCTGTGGGATAGAAGATTACAGCTTAGTCATATATACACAGGAAAAAAAAAAAACATTAAAAAAGGGACAAAATGCACTTTGTAATGTCTATACAACACACTGGAAATACAGTCAGACAAAAATAAAAATATTGGCATCCCTAAATTTCTTTCAGATAATAAATGCACTACTTATCCCTGAAACTTGTTGCAATTATAAATTGTTTGCGTTGGAACAACACAAAAAAGCCAATCTGAGACATTCTACACAGATCTCCAAAAATGGACTGGGCAAAATTATTGACAGCTTTTCAGAACCTTCAGAAATAATTGTATTTCAAGCATGTGATGCTCCTTTAATTTGTAATTAAACTACCTGTAGCAATGCATAGGAACTGGCAATATCACATTTGCAACCAGTTAAAATGTGTAAAAATTGACAATATTTGTGTCTATGTGTACCACACTGAGTATGGAGAAAAGAAAGAAGAGTGAAATATTGTCTGAGGATTTGAGATCAAACATGGTGGAAAAGCATGAACAGTCTCAAGGACACAAGTACATCTCCAGACATCTTAATGTTTGTTTCCACTGCGCACAACACTGTCAAGAAGTTTACAGCCCATGGCACTGTAGCTAACCTCCCTGGATGTGGACGAATTAGAAAAATTGATGAAAGATTGCAACGAAGGATTGATCAAAGAGTGGATAAAGAACCTCGGTCAACTTCCAAACAAATTGAAGCTGACCTGCAGGCACAGGATACAACAGTGTCAGCTCGCACTATCCATCGCTATCTGAATGAAAAGGGACGCTATGGTAGGAGACCCAGAAGGACCCCACTGCTGACACAGAAACAAAAATCAAGATTGGAGTTTGCCAAAATGTACCTGAGGAAGTCAAAGTCCTTCTGAGAGAATGTCCTGTGGACAAATAAGACTAAAACAGAGTTTTTTGGTAAAGCACATCATTGTACTGCATGTCTTCAGAAAATGAAACGAGGCCTTCAAAAGAACAGAACACTGTCCCTCAGTCAAACATGGTGGAGGCTCACTGATATTTTGGGGTTGCTTTGCTGCCTCAGGCACTGGATGTCTGTAACTGTGTGCATGGCATTATGAAATCTGAAAACTACCAAAGAATTCTGGAGCGCAATGTAGGGCGTATGGGTCTCCGTCAGAGGTCATGGGCCTTAAAGCAGGACAATGACTCAAAGCATGTTTCAAAAAGCACCAAAAAATGGTTTAAGACAAAGCACTGGAAGGTTTAAGTGGCCAGAAATGAGTCCAGATCAAAATCCCATAGAGCACCTGTCTAGAGATCTCGAGTAGAAACCCTTCAAATCTGAAAGACCTGGAGCAGTTGGCAAAAGGAGAGTGGTCCAAAATTCCAGGAGAGAGCTCTAAGAAACCCACTGATGGTTACAGGAAGCAATTGATTTCAGTTATTGTTTCCAAAGGACGTGCTACCAAATATTAAGTTGAGCGCGTCAATTTTGTCAATTTTTGGAGATTTGTGTAGAATGTCTCAGATTTGGATTTTTTCCTGCTTTTTTTTGTGTTGCTCCAATGCAAACAATTTATAACTGCAACAAGTTTCTGGGAGAAGTAGTGCATTTATTAACTGACAGAAATGCAGGGGTGTCAATATTTTTGTCCACGCCTGTATGTGTCCCAGGTGTGTCTAGATATGAGAAAATATGAACAAAATATGAGAAAAGGCCATCCTCTCTCTTATAGTAAATATGTGTGCAAACACGCTGGTTATATTTGGCTCCACACTTTACATTACATGCAGGCTCATTAGAATAGTAACCATAGTAGGCTTCTAGAAGGCTCCATCTAAAAAGGCTTGTTTCTGACAAACAAGTTTAAGATAAACAAGGATTTTTCGTAACTGTGGATCAGGCAAAATTACTCTAGTGGAGTATCAGAATAAAAATATAGAACTGGAAATGAACATAATAGGTCTCCTTTAAATTCAATTTAATTAATTAAATTCCTTAAGAGAATCAGCTTGACTAATGAGCTATAGTAATACATAGTCACCAGAACCACCAATAATTACCTTACAAACATTTACATACCTGACTTTTTCTTTTTGTTAGTGAGATCAACTGTGCCTGTGGCTGACCCTGTGAAGACAGCAGTGGGTTTGGAGAAAGAAAATTACTTGTATACCAAATAAAGCTTAAACATATTTAAAATACATCAAGATCACAACATCACACAAGTGCAGCAATACATGTACTAATAGGTGAAAATAACATGCATTTTTATTGCGACTGAATTAAGGATGATTCATTAACGCCACGTGTTTTTTTTTTGCTTATGCCCATTCTATTTGTGATAATCACAATTTGTTTAACAAGATCCTTTGCTGACTTGTTAAGGGAATGCAAGGGGTGGGTAAATGGTGGTGTGGCATAGCCAGATATAAGTATTAAAATGATCCTAATATTGTTAACTCTGAAATGTAGCCTCGTCGAAGGTCTGTAATAAGCAGTGGCCTTTTCCACCATATTAACATTGGCAGCTACCATCGGGAGTGTGTGCCTGTAGAATACAAGTGAGTCCATACAAGTTTCACACACTGCCGAGGCACCGACGTATGCTTTGATATTGTTAGTGCACCAGCAGTAGTCAGACAGAGCGCGTTCATGTGTTTTGGGGGAGTTACTTTGGTGAGAGCCCTGATAGGAGAGGTAGGATTTTTTTCAGTTGGATACTTTCAAAATCTAGCTACTCTGGCTGGTTTCTCTAACATTGCCTATCCAAGCTTTAACAGCGTAACAACAATGCCCCTGACATATAAGCGTACGAAAAAAACAACAACCTAGGAATAGTACTTGCAGCATTCGATTAGTAGTATTTTTTTTTTTCGATTTATGATAGACTCACAAAATTCATTCCAACACCCATGACATGTTTGAGTTATTTTCCCCTACTTGGCATTATGCGTCCTGCAGTGTGACTATTTCACATGCGCACATTGCAATGTCGATGCTGAAAAGACATATCATGCAGCCCTTACCTGCATAAGGCTCTATGGGGAAAAAACACTAAAAGTCGAGTAATGTTAAGGTAACCCATGGTTCAAATACTTCCAAGCCTTTACAAATTTAAACTGTAACTTTTTAAATCTGTCTTAATTACCTTGTCCCTCCATAGTGCTCATCTGCTCCGCCTGCCCCTCCATAATGGTCGTCCGCTCCGCCTGCCCCTCCATGATGCTCATCTGTTCCACCTGCCCCACTGTAGTGCTGATCTGCTCCACCTGCCCCTCCATAATGGTTGCCTGCTCCGTCTGCCCCTCCGTGACGCTCATCTGCTCCGCCTGCCCCTCCATGATGCTCATCTGTTCCACCTGCCCCACTGTAGTGCTGATCTGCTCCACCTGCCCCTCCATAATGGTTGCCTGCTCCGTCTGCCCCTCCGTGACGCTCATCTGCTCCGCCTGCCCCTCCATGATGCTCATCTGTTCCACCTGCCCCACTGTAGTGCTGATCTGCTCCACCTGCCCCTCCATAATGGTTGCCGGCTCCGTCTGCCCCTCCGTGATGCTCACCTGCTCCACCTGCCCCACTGTAGTGCTGATCTGCTCCACCTGCCCCTCCATAATAGTCACCTGCTCCGTCTGCCCCTCCGTGACGCTCATCTGCTCCGCCTGCCCCTCCATAATGGTCGCCTGCTCCACCTGCATGTTCCTTGTCTCTTCCACCTGTGTGGTCCTCACCTCCTCCCGGCTGCTTGTGTTCTCCAATGAGTCACAGGGTGAGAGGTGCAGAGTAATCAGCTGATCATCATTGCCACTGGAATCCTGGTTCCAACCTGTGCAAGTTAAACAAGTGTTATGTTTTGCTTAATTAAAACAGGTGCACTTCAAACTCATGGTTAACCTCTATGTTTGAAGTGTTAATCTGTTTGAATCATACAGTCCAATTTTGTGGGTGCCAAACTGCAAATGTGGTCAGCTGGAATTTGACATACATGTGTTGTGCTCTTCCCATCATTCCCAAAAGCTTGCTCTCTTTTGGGGAGTGAATAAGACAATTGTTTAAGGGCTGGTTCACTCTAAAACTAAATTTCAGTCATCAATGACAGATAAATACAGTTGTCTTACAAGTTGCAGGCTAGTTTTCCAAATCTATCAAAATGGTTTGAGGGAGAGCTGTGTCTAAGGATAAATTAATGTTTAAAAACTTTAATTGTATGAAAAGACCCAGTATTGTGCTAACAAACTCTGTGTTGGTTACATAAAAATGGAAACCTCTCCCAAGTTTCTACTGTCAAGGAGGTTAGGAGTTGACGACTGAATTTATGTTTTAGAGGGGGACATCCCTTTAAGATTTAGGCCTAAACATTGATAAAAAATCTTTTGCATACTCAACACAAGTTGTGAACTGTGACTTTAAAAATATAGTGCATGCATCTTACCTTCACAGAGGTATTCATAAAATGAACCTATCTTCTGAAGGTAGTCCTGGGCATAGGTGGAGAGTGTGCAGCGAGGGGTTAATATTTCACACTTGTTTTCTTTCTTTTTGGTCTCCTTGCCAAGAAGCAAAACTGGCTTGTATCCAATGGCATGGAGTTTCTCAAGCTGCAATGACAACATTGTGTATTTTCTGTTTAAAGTAATAGAAAAACAACAGCAAAAAAAAAGAAACTATGCATATTAGTTATTGAGAATATATAACATTATTGATGAATGCATACAGGTTAAAGCGATTCAGAATTTTTTACTTTATGGTGAGTTTAGCTTTTGTATTATAACCAAGTACGTGCAACCACTGTACAATTGGACAGTGACAATCTACAGATTTATTCAAAATAAGAACCTTTGTGATTATATGGCCAAATGGGTGAATGCTTCACACATTCATTTACAGCTGACAAAAGCTTTAAATACTACATTATGAATGTAGTAGAATGAATGCAGTCCATTTGTCATCCCCTTGATAAGAAAGTTTGATTATTATATGTGAACCTGGATCACAAAACCAGTCTTAAGTCGCTGGGGTATATTTGTAGCAATAGCCAACAATACACTGTATGGTTCAAAATGATCAATTTTTCTTTTATGCCAAAAATCATTAGGATATTAATAAAGATCATGTTCCATGAAGATATTTAGTGAATTTCCTACCGTAAATATATCAAAACTTAATTTTTGATCAGTAATATGCATTGCTAAGGACTTAATTTGGTCAACTTTAAAGGTGATTTTCTCAGTATTTAGATTTTTTTGCACCCTCAGATTCCAGATTTTCAAATAGTTAAATCTCGGCCAAATATTGTCCGATCCTAACAAACCATACATCAATGAAAAGATTATTTATTCAGCTTTCAGATGATGTATAAATCACTTATGAATGGTTTTGTGGTCCAGGGTCACATATTGCACCTGTGATTCTGTCATAATGCATACCTCTGTTTTTTAGGAATTCAGAATTAATTTAGGACTGTGGTAGATAATTTAGGACTGTGATGTGTTAAGGCTAAGATGTGATTATTTAAGGGTTTTACCACTGAAATAAAAACAGTACATTAAATTACATTCTTGCAAAATCCAATTTTCATCTGCCTTCAAAGCTGATAGTTAAATTGTACTTTTAAATTTGTGTTGATATAAAATATATAAAACAATAATAATAATAATAATAATGCCTTTCTGACCTTGCACTGGCATGATCACTTAATCCCAAATGGTACCACTGAATGTATCCCGACAGAAATTGTACATACCATGACAATTGCTTCATCCTTGACGGATGCAATGTTGTGGTTCTTCTTATGACCAACCACCCATTCCTCTCGCTTCTCATCAAATCTCTGAAGCTTCTTCTTGAGTCGCTGCTTCAGAGGCTGCTCCTTTTTACAATTCAAGCAGATCTTCTGTGCGCAAAATAAAATACCCTGACAAAAGGGACAAATCTTTTTTGTAGACCCCCCTGGCATTGCGAGAGGTAGAGATAGATAGATAGATAGATAGATAGATAGATAGATAGATAGATAGATAGATAGATAGATAGATAGATGGATAGATGGATAGATAGATGGATAGATATAGATAAATAGATAAGATAGATAGATGGATAGAGGTTGGCTCTTAAAAGTGCCTTTGGGTTCGGTAAATCAGGTGTATCAATGTTTGGACAGGTGACTCGTTTGACAGGATCTGCAAGGGAGAACAGAAAATGTTAATTATGTAGTGTAGAATAGAGTAGAGTAGAGTACCCCAATAGTGAGACGTTCCCATTTTCTTATAAATACAATACAAATTCAAGATTTTCCAATTTCCTGTATGACAGCTAAAAGGCATGTAGCATGCGTCTGGGGTTCCTCATCCCAGATTTAAAGGAAACTTTATGTGCAGTAACTTTAGGCAAAGTTATATTGTTATTACTGACACATTACAGTGAAGTTGTGGGTGAACCATGATGATCGAGAGAAAATGTCATCTTCTAGAGCTCACACAATAATGCAGTGCTCCATGCTAAGTTACTCTTCAGCTGATATAACGTAAACTACACTTAGCTTTTACTAGTAATCATTACTAGTATGATTATTATTTTTATTTTTTTTGTTTATGTCATATTCTTTGTTTTTGTAGGTCCCCCTGTAATGGTTCTTTTGATTTCTCCCAACTTCACTAACTAATTATATCTACACCTGTTAATTATACACACACTCTGAGGAAGGCTGAAGGCCCAAATGCATCAAATGCAATAGTGTTTCTGTTAATAGTGATGATGGACAAGAAGTGAATAAAGGCTTTTTAACTTTTTTGGACCGGAAGAAGTGCCTTGGATTTCTTTATAATAATAGAGTTAGCTTATATTGAAGTTAGCTAGCCCCGTTTAGCAAGCCTAATTTCACAAGTGGTTTATTATTATTATTATTATTATTTATTGTTTTCGCTGATAAGGAGTAAACCATTGGTCGGGTTTTAATTGTTGCTCTAACATTTAAACCATGTGAGATTAATGGCAAAGAAAGGCACCAATTACAACATTTAAACAAAACGTGATCATTAGTAATGAGCTCGTGACTTACCTGGACAGTGGTTTGAGCGCAATGAGAAGACCCGCGGGCGCGCGCGGCCTGGATCCGGAGGCGGAGGATCATGGGTAATGCTGACAGAAATGCCAAATGTAATCTTTTTCCACATTTTTATCAGAGAATAAGGCAGAAAATATATTTTATAAGTTCTATACTGTAATAAATGTGTGTGTCCCTAATTAACGCAGTCTCGTATATTTGTATAAATCTTTTGAAAAAAAAATTATGAAATGTTTTTAATACGACGGAAACTGTGATTTACGGTGATCACAGTTTAATAAAAACATTGTACGTTAGGCCTGTTAATTGCAATGATTTAATTTCCACGGTCATTCAAAGCGAGCAAAGAACACAACGGAGCTTTTAGAAACTCCGAATCAGTTGAACCATTGCGTCGCAAAATGATTCACTGTTTCGAAGCGCTCCAGTTGAACTGATTCAGTGTTTCGAAGCGCTCCAGTTGAACTGATTCACTGTTTCGAAGCGCTCCAGTCAAAATGATTCACTGTTTCGAAGCGATCCAGTCAAAATGATTCACTGTTTCGAACCGCTCCAGTTGAACTGATTCACTGTTTCGAACCGCTCCAGTTGAACTGATTCACTGTTTCGAAGCGATCCAGTCAAAATGATTCACTGTTTCGAACCGCTCCAGTTGAACTGATTCACTGTTTCGAAGCGATCCAGTCAAAATGATTCACTGTTTCGAAGCGCTCCAGTCGAACTGATTCACTGTTTCGAACCGCTCCAGTTGAACTGATTCACTGTTTCGAAGCGCTCCCGTCGGATCGCGTATCACGAATCATTTGAATCAGATCAGATATGTGTGTATATTTGACTGCAATGAACCACTGACGATGGTTTATAATAGCGAGTAGCTTACAGAATAAAGCAATAAAAACAAGGATAAAATCTCCTGATTAAATGTTGAGTAATAGTGCTTGAATATTAAGAATAGAAAAGAATAACAAATCAGAAAAAAAATACAGCGTCTGTGGTGCCCAGTGGCAAAAAGAAAAACGTGGTGGAGGGCACGAAATAAATTTCCTATTGAAATACATTAGATGAAAGTCGTGCTGCCTGACACGAAAAAAGAGGGAAATTCGTGTCCATGAACACGAATCAATAGATTAAATTTCGTGACTATATCACGAACTGCCGTGAGACTGGGTTGAATAAACAGCCATTATGTTAATAACAGACATGCTAATAAGCAACTAGTTAATAGCAGTGATGGGAATAACTGCGTTATAAATAAACGGCGTTATTAACGGCGTTATTTTTTTTCAGTAACGAGTAATCAAACCAATTACTGTTTCCTCCGTTACAACGCCGTTACCGTTACAGACAATAAAATGTGGCGTTACTATATTATATTATTAGAATTTAATTTTTCATTTCATCTGAATGGATGCGCAGTGTTGCTCTATTTGACGTACCATAAACTCTAGTGTGAAGACGCACAACTTGCCGTCGCTTTCTCTCACATACACGCACGCAAAGAAAGATACAGAGCAAGAGAGTCTTTCATAACATGCAGTATTGATGCGCTACATGTAAACGATATTCTTTGTTGTATTTTCCTGTCAAAATAACGGAGAAATTATTTGAAATTCTTCAGCTTTTAAGAACTGCCGTTTTCTCTGGTAGTGGGCGGAACTAATGCGCAAACGACAATCTCATTGGCTGGCGCTCATCTATTATCATCCCTGTTTTGATTTCAGCAAATCAATTCGAGCGAACGCAGACAACGTGATTAATATTCATGAACCCAGCAGCTCATTAATCCTTAGTGCGTTTTATATTGATGACAAATATGCATTCATACTTGGTTATTCTAATTACTAAAGTTATATCATCATATAATAGTAAATTATCATAACATTATATTATAATGCTTGACTGACTGATACTAAGTGTCAGTAGATAAATACTGTAGATTAATGTACAATGTTTTATAATAATAATTTATTCTTTTTAGTGTCCATTTCATTAATTTAACAAATTTAATATTGGGGGCATCCAAAGATATTTGACATTTGAACATTTTTTTTTTTAAAGTAACGCAATAGTTACTTTCCCTGGTAATTAGTTACTTTTATAATGATGTAACTCAGTTACTAACTCAGTTACTATTTGTGAGAAGTAACTAGTAACTATAACTAATTACTTTTTTAAAGTAACGTGCCCAACACTGGTTAATAGTGAGAACTGATCCCTGTACTGAAGCGTTACCCAAACTTCTAACTAACAACTAGCTGAGTGAGATTTTCAAACCAGTGCTTTTTTTGTTGGTGTGCCTGGAAAACCAAATGAAAGATCATAACAGCTTGATTCCTTCAGATCAAAGTATGATGATGAGGCCCATTTCTGACATTAATCCCAATAAACACCCTTCTGCAGGAATTAGAGTACTGTGTTATATACAGAATAATTTAACACATATCAAAAGCTTCATGGAGCTACAGAAATTAAATTCTGGAGACCAAACATATGGGCATGTTTTTTGTTTGCTTCTCTAGAGGAAGCTGTGAGCCTGCAAAATCCCAGTTTCCAACCTGTTCCCTTTGATTTGATACATATTCTATGAGCCTCTCAGCCTGTTCCCACAAACCCTGGTCTTTGTTGACTTGGACTGAGGCAGGCTCCCCAGAGACATCTGCTGTTTCAGAGCTCATGCTTTACAGACGCCTCAGTGCTGCTCAGAGCGACACTTAACATAACTCTCACGTCTCTCTCAATGTCTCCAACGAACACTCAGTTCCGACCCAAATATGACTACCCAAGAGCTTTAACTCACGCTCTTAGTCTTTCTTTTTAACATTCTCCATGTTATCTCTCTCTCTCTTTTTTTTTTTTTTTTTTGTTCTATTTCTTAGTTATTTTTAATGAGCAGTGCAACTCCTGCTATAAGAAACTGAAATAGTAATATGGTGTCACTCTAAATATATATATATATATATATATATATATATATATATGGCTGTGGGACTAAAACATTTGGCTTTTCTCAAATCAATGCGTAATAAATTTAAAATGTGAAAACAAAAAGTAAACACCTTGTACATTTAATTTTGCATTAGGAAGCAGGAACATAAAAAAGTATGGAGCACTAGAACAATGCAATGCTTTTAGAGCAGTTTGGATTCCATTGGGATTCATTTCTGCCTACGACTCTGCATGCTTATGAAGAGGTTGACAGTGAAAATAACAGTGCCGGGGAGGTTTACAGCAGGGATGGACAGGAGCACCAACACATATGTTGTGGACTATTGTCAATGTTTGCCATATACAGTAGATCAATTAGATAATACAGCAGGCAAATAATTTAAATAAGGAATAAAGCACAGCAAGTGATTATCATAAAATAAACCAGATCAGGACAGGTTTTGCATTATCCTAAAGGGGTATACTTTGCATTAATGGCCAGATAGCTATACATTATCCCACGTATTACTTATACTTACTTTTATTATTTCTCTGCAAGCTTTTGTATGCACTACTTAGCTAACATAATTAGCTACAATTTATGATGTTGCAAGATGGTGCCAATTATATAGAAAGCAAAATGAGAAAAACTGCACCAGTGCGTTGCCATGAACAACTTTTATAAAAGTAAATGTCCTTTAGTGGCATCTATGATCCCATTATGAACCTTTAACATCAATGGAATCTTTCCATTCCACAAAAGGTTCTTTATAGTTGGAAAAAAGTTTCTTTGATTATTAAAATGTTCTTTACCCAAAATGGTTCTTCTATGGCATTACTGCAAACTCCTTTTTGTAACCTTTTATTTTTTTAAAAGTGAATGGTGACATGTAGGGTTGTACCGATTGACGATATTATCATGTATCGATGATAGTCATCCTTTGATGATATCAAGATGATTATTATTACTATTAGGCTAGTATTATTATCTATTATGGAATTATTTGTCCCATCATATTTCTTTTTACGCATTTTCCAGTGTTGCACATTATAACCAATCACACGCAACTCTGTTGAGCTTATGAGTGCAATGACCAATCAGAGGCGCTGAGTTTTGGACCTGATCTAAATCTCACCCTAAACTTTCACGGTCTTCCTCTGAGTTCACACTTTCATGACATAATGCTGCTTTGACTGTTGGGTAGAAGTCTCCCGTGAAGCTTGCCTCAGTGTTCAGCGCTTGCTGACTGAATTTGCTCTCTCGCGAACTCTCTCGTCATAGACAACAAAGTGCAGATGAGCATGTGATGTAAGTATAAGAGATTTTTTCATCATACAGTGTAGAAGATAGCTTCACTGATTGTAATGGGGGCGTTTTTGAAGTGCATATACTCGTGCTAGACTGAAGTCAGTAATGCTGTTCTCTGATAATGTAAATGTTCTCAGCTCATTTTTTGTAGCTGCTGTTTGAAAAACTGAGGAAATGTAAGCATTATAATTAGTAACTTACAATGTTTTTCTTTTTTTAATTATTATTATTAAATTTTGATCATGTCAAATACAAATTCAGTCATATTAAAAAAAATGTTATAACATGACATCCATATGCTACTTGACTAAGATATAATGTGTATAGCTAATAGATTACACTTACACTAACAGTAGCAACATACAGTAGGCTCATTGAAAATATATGCCTTACATATATTTCTGCAAAACTGAAAAAAACAAAACAAAAAAAAAAAACATACTACGATTCACAGTTTACCTAAACCTAATTTTCACACAATTACTTGCAGAATATTATGTTATGACTCCAAAAAAAAAAAAAAATTGCATCCTGTGTGATTTGAAAACTGATCAAGTATCAGAATGAATGTTGTCGGCACATATACAGATTCATATGCATGAGTTTTCTAATTCCGTAGGTTTGCTCAGTAGCTCACGTGATACAGTGTTGCACTTGAGTGATGAAATGCTCTGGTACGAATGCTGTGAAACTACAGTTCGACAAAACAGCTCAAATCCGCATAAGGAAGTTAAAATAGCACAGCTGCGTCAACAAATAGCACAGCTGCGTCAACAACCGTCGGGTAAGTTTAGGGTTGGATTTAGTGTAGGGGATAGGCCCATTTCCAACACGATAAAGGATCATCCTTTAGCGACACTCAGATATTTAAATTCTGGACAGCCGCAATATGTACCTCAAGCAGCGTAATAAAAATATATGTGCCTGTACCAACATAATAAAAACGTGCATGGTCACATTGAACGTGTTTTAGTGCCATTTCACTTCGAAACTGCCACAAAACATGCAGTAAGGTACGAAATTATGGTGTTGCAGAAATGTGTAGAGGCACATATTTTCATGAACATTTGGCCGCTTTTAGCCTTTCCCTGAAGTTGGTTCACTTTCCGGCTAGTAAACTAAGTTAGTAAGTAATTAATTAAATTAGCACAATGATATTGTGTATCAGTGATCTCACAGGCTGACTATAGGACAATATGACTATGGAGCATATCGCCCAACACTAGTGACATGTACAGTTTAGTAGTGATTATACAAAAAAAAAAAAAAAAATGCCCATTGAATGTCACAAATGACCAATCAGAAGAGCTGTGTAGTAATTATAAGCAGTGGGTTGTGACAGGTTGGCATAGATCCCATTTCATCCCTGTTTACAGACCAGTCCTTCTGACATCCCTGATGGATTACTTAATAATTCAGTAATGTGAAAGTGAATGCTTTAGTTGGAGGTGAAAAATGACTGTTTTCAACCTCCACATCAGTGCTTGATTTGTTCACTATTATTGATGGTTTGTTCCAAACAGAGATTTGTAACGCATGCTGTGTTCGACCGCCAGCAAGCCCTGTTTTTTTGTCACACACATGTAGGGCACTTACATGAAGGCTGAATGCTTAGAATCCTACAACCACTCATTTTATGAAGGTCACTAATGTTTGTCATCAATCTGTTTCAAGAATGCGTTGGTTTAGATTTTCTGACATTCCCGTAAAGCTCCTCACTGCTTGCATTTGGCCTTAAACCAGACAGATGATGATTCCTGCAATGTTATGAGATATGAAATTAGATATTCCATCCACCCCAGGGGTCAGACTAAGGTAACCCGATATTACAGCTTTCCATCTCGTGCATGCACATTTGCGCTGAAACCGAATCAGGATTCATTGGCTCTGTTAAGATGAATAGTTTTGTGTGGGATTGTGTTTTGTTGAGAGTGCATGTGGAAAACACTTATATGATGCTCTCCCACAAATGTGTGCAGACTAGTTGCAAATTACCAGCAGAAACTCTGTTGCTATGGCAGCATCACCATGGCGACAGTAATTTAACAGTTTTTGAGGATTAAGCAGGCAGCGACCCTGCAGCTGATGTTTGGGACCACAAAGATTTCAGAGAAAGAAAATTCACTCACATGCCGTTCATCTCCTGCACGACAGACTTATATACGTTCTTTCTGATGAATCCTGTGACTGCGGATCCTGCAGCGCGTCGCGTCCATCAATCTCCCACATACTGTGTGCGTGGGATTGATGGCTCATTGCCGGGTTGTAAAGGAGAGAACTGGAGGAGTCTGGCTCCAATTATCCCACAAATCTCAAAACAGCTGCATGTTGATGAATGGGTCCCACCTGTCACCTTCTGTTTGACATCACCTGGCAGGTAAACTCATTTAGCAAGAGCAAACAGTTGATGTGATGCGCCTGTGGGTCTCTGTTCGTTCATCTTGATATGTTGGCTGAGTAATCGTCTCTGTTTTTGCCATATCCGATTACGGGAACCTAGTAACGTTTAGGGTAAGTACTAGGTCATTTCCTGGATGAGGCTTATATCTGGAGAAAATTACTGTCAATGCTGAATCTAGGATGAAAACAGTCTTTTGTTAGGGTTATGTTTGGAAGAAGTCTGGAAAAAATACAGTGTCTTCTGTTTAATTTATCACGGTGACTTTTAAAAGAAATTATAAACAGCACTAACCACATAGAGTGACTGTTTGACACCATTAGTCTGATGAATGTGAAAAAGTCCATGTGTCTCTCCATGTGTTTGTGTTTTTCAATAATTGCACATCATTCTTTATTTTAAAAGATTATCAGGTGTGTTTTATCATATTTTTGCGAGCTGGTCAACACTATGATATATTTAAGGAGCAGTTACATTTGACCAATGACCTTTAAAATTAGTTTATGAACAGATATACACTTCTGTTAATACTATGTGGCAGCCACAAATAGTAGCAAACACTTGTAAAAACAATAAACTATGAGCTCAGGCCCTCTATTAAATTGGAGCTTGTGTTTCATCCGCAGTAACAATCGATGGGAACAAGAAACAAATTAGATAAGAAATCTGGTAGCCAGAAAACAAACAATCATTTACACACTTTAGATTTCATGAAAAATATGGCAAATCATCGATACAATAACACTACCTCATAGCTGGCCTACTATAATCATCATAATAAAATATGGAAAATAATAATACAAATTTTTATTTACATTGAAATATACACTTACATATTTAGATTTAGCATATGTACATTTTCAAAGTCATTGTTTAGGTATTTGTTTTGAGGACCATATGCAAACATGTTACATGTATTTTCTATTATAATAACAATAAAGTATGCATAATTACATGCAAGTAACCCTAAGCCAAACCCTAACCATATATTCAGTACATGTACTCAGTATCTAAATGTATAATTACACTGTAACAAGGACACCTTAAAATAAAGTGTAACCCAAACATCTTTTACATGTAATAGCTTGTACAGGAAATACATGTATATATAATGATTGTATATAAGATAGTCTATATACTGTATTATATAATTATTAAACTATGCTAGCGGGCTGTATTATATATTATTTTAATAAGTACATACAGTAACAATAGTAAACCATACTATTATAATAATAGCACACCAAATGTAAATACTGATATGTATTTGTAACATTCTCCAAAAAAAAAAAAAAAAAATCCATATTTATTTGTTTGATTCTTTGTTGATTTATTGTTTCATTGATGACTTGTTTGTTCCCCTTCTAGGGAACTCCATGCTGCGCCCTCTAGGGGGCACTATGGGAAATGCGTTTCAGGAAGTGCGTGCCTCCGTGTCCTAGGTTTTTGACACTTGAGGACACGCACGACTTGTGCGTTATGTGCCTGGGGGAGGTGCACACATGTTCAGTGCTTGAGGGCATCGAATGTGAGCACCGTGAATAATTTCCAATGCGTAAGCTCCAATCACATTTGTCCCTTTTTTCGGGGGGAAGCAGGCAAGCGCCTGTGCCTTGCGGGTCGGGTCCCACTTCTGCTAAGGACACAGCGGAAACTTAGCTCGTGGGGATCACAGGTTGAGCTCGTGGAAAATTTTGAGAAAGGCATGGCTCTTTGAAAGACTTCTGCCGCGAGCTCTAGCATGCTGTGGGATCCAGACGCTCTGTCATTGGAGTCATCTGATCTTGATCCAGTGCTGCTGGGCTCTTCCTCTCGTAGTGACAAAAATGAAGAGGTTGATGTGTTTGGTGACGATGATGAGAGCATGAGCACCAAGTCGTCATTGGCCATTCCAGCTGTGCATATGGGAACATGCTGGATGTGATGGGTCGTGCCTCTGAATGGCTGGGGGGGGGGGGGGGGGGTTCAGTCTCGGGCTGAAGTCAGAAGTCCAGCGTTGCTAGCTGTCTGCGAGCTCGGCCCCTACTCTAGTTTGAGTGGCGGTCTCTTTTAAAGCCCGTGCCCAGTCAGTACTGTCTCCCCTCGTGGGTTTAAGCAGACAGCCCTTTTTCTATGGCTGGTAGTTTGGTCAGTCCCACTTCTGGTAGCTCCTTCCTGTATGACATAGCTATCTGAGGATATCTATGTGCTAGCTCAGTGACTGCTCCCCTTCCGAGGGTTTTTAAGTAGTGGTCTCCTGAGTCTTTGCTTATACTTTGCTATCTCTCCTGTTAGGGTAGTAAGTAGATAGCCCACTCTCTGTGGTTTGGGCAGCTCTGAGGGAAGCCTACCTAGTATCTGTTGGGAACTGACATGAGTTTGGGACATCCATTGGTATAACCACCTGAGGGTGGTTATATTCCAGTCTTTACTATGGCAGGACGGGGCTTAATCAACTACAGCTACCTGAGGCTAGCTGTGTTTTACTGCAGTTGCACTGAGACCTCTCCTGGGGTGGTCCCCTTTCGAGCTATCTAAGGATAGCTGTGTGCTAGTTCAATGGTTTCTCCCCCTGTTCAGGGTTTAACCCTCTGGGGTCTAGCGGTCTTTGAGCTCTTACCTAGACAGTGTTGTCTCCCCTCTTTGGGTCGTAAGTAGACAGTTGTAAGGGAAATAGGTCAATTTAGCTCAAAGGGAATCATTTATGTTTTTTATTGGGAATTTGAACAGAATCCCTGTTTTACGGCGGATCACTGAGTTGGCCAGCAATTCACTGAACGAGCCTCATAACATCAACTCTACTCTGGATATTAAAATCTAAAATATAGTAAAAACACTATTTTATTTAGCACAGTAACAAAATCGGCAGTTTAAGACATTAACTTGTAAGCACAATTCGTAATTCTCGTAATTCTCTTTTCAATATAAATAAGTCTTTATTGGATAACCCAAGACATGTAAACTAATCTAACACATGAACACATGCATTCACACATTCACACAAGTTTCAGGAAGAGAGAAGGTGAGGAAAGGATGAGTTTAAGAGAATGAAAATGTGAAATCCCAAGTTTATAGCAATATGTGCAATTGCATAGAGCTAAACAACCATCAATCAATTAATTAACCCTTGCATTGAGTTTCTCAATGAGGCTAAAATTTATATTAAATGCACCAATTCAGCTAAAACCTGGAGTTGTATTACTTGCGTTGCCTTTGTGTTAAGGGATTCCCTTTTGTTGTCCTTGTTGCACAATCCTGCTCCTGGTGATCGACTGTCCTGCAAAGTTCAGCTTCAACTCTAATCGCACAATCCTGCTCCTGGTGATCGACTGTCCTGCAAAGTTCAGCTCCAACTCTAATCAAACACACCTGCCTTTAATTTTCAAGCGATCCTGAAGACCTTAATTAGTTTCTTCAGGTGTGTTTGATTAGAGTTGGAGCTGAACTTTGCAGGACAGTCGATCGCCAGGAGCAGCATTGGACACCCCTGCTCTAGGGTATCGTGGACAGATTTATAATGAACAGCCTGTTTTCTTGGGCCTATGTGTACCTATGGAGTGACCCTTTTTTCCTAGAGTCTAGCTATCTTAGTTTCAGTCTGGTAGCGCTTCCTGGGAACATAGTTATCTGATAATTTCTGTGTGCTAGCTCAGTGACTGCTCCCCTTCCTAGGGTTGTTAAGTAGTGGTCTCTTTGAGCCTTTGCCTGGACAGTGCTATCTCCCCTGTTAGGGTAGTAAGTAGATGACCCACTCTCTTTGGTCTGAGCAGCTCTGTAGGGAGGCTATCTTGATATATCATTCTGGTCCACAAGTCATCATAAGACCTTAAGGCATTGCTATCTGAGGATAGCCATGTTCCAGCTCAGCAGTCACTCTCGTTTGGGATCTTTGAGCTCCTTTGGAGGTTTTCTGTTAGCCTCCTCATACCGGTTCTTTGTCTTTCGACACCACCGTTCAGTGCATGGCATCAGCATGTAAAGCAGACGGCTCTTTTGGATCACTCTTGCGGTGCTTTGGTGTGTTGTGTGCCGATCGATCGAGCAGTCTGTGTGGCGCCGATGCATCTCAAACAAGCCTGTGTGTTTGGCGCTGCCACAGCCCCGCTAAACGAAACATGAAACGTATTCAGTGACATACGACCTGGCTCTGTGGTGGCTCTCTAGCCTGTGGAAAAGCAACCGGTTCTCAAAGGGCTCGCCAGTCGAATCAACTAGGAACCGGCAATAGCACAGGCTCTGAACTAGCACCTGGTTCCTGCTGGTGGAAAGGGGGTATCAGTGGTCTTGTGTATCCAGGCTAGTTCTGTTCATATAGCATAGCCATCTGTGATAGCTGTGCTCTTAACTTGGGTGGTGTATCCCCTTGATCTATTCGGGTTCCCCCGTTTCTGTAAGCGGCCCGTGGCGTCAGTGGCATGATGTCGCTTCCGTGGTGCTCCTCCACCAGGTGGACAGGCATGTGCCTCGGCAAGGCTTGGTTGGATTATGTTCCCCATAGTGCCCCCTACGGGGCGCAGCATGGAATCCCTAGAAGGGGAACATCTTGGGTTATGCATGTAACAATGGTTCCCAGAGAGGGAACGAGATGCTGTGTTCCCTTGCCATGCCTTCGGCCGGCCTGTTTACGTCTCCTTCAGACAGCTAAGTGGAGGACGTACTTGGCAGGTGCCCTTTTATATACTTCTGGGTATCCCGCCTATGACGACATGGGCCAGGTGGGCCAACAGATTGGCGTGGTTTCACACATGATTCAGACACTGGTCATGCAGACTGCATTTCCCATAGTGCCCCCTAGGTGGTGCAGCGTCTAATTCCCTCTCGGGGAACAATGGTTACATGCGTAACCCAAGATGTTTTTTTCTACTTCATTATCCTCACTTGGAAATTTATTGTAAATATTTATTAACATCCTAACATTATGACTCATCATAAATGACTACTTCACGTTTGTTCTTAATTTATATTATTTTAGTTTCAATATTATCTCAAAACATAGACCCCTGATCAGACTAAAATCCATACATTATAACAACAAACCTCCTGTTGCTCTGAACTTTGGCCTTTTACTTTTTCTCAACTTGAATGTGGAACCACACTTGACAATTTCAAACAATAATAATAATAATAATAATTTAAAAAAAATCCTTTCATATTATTTAATGAACTGTTAGGTTATGGAATGTTGAATTTTATATGATGCATCACTTTTGTCAGTTTCTTCCACTGTGTGTATTTTAAGCACAAGTATTTTCTATCCACTTTCCATGATATGTGGATGGGAAAAGGATACAATATATTACTGGAACTCTGCATTATTTTTATTGGAAGTTTACCCTAGGATAGAGTTTATGGAAATAATTATGCAACCGTTCTAATTTTAAACTCAAACATGCACTTTAATGGTCTGTGTTTGCAGAACCACTTTTTTATTGCATGCTGTTTCCTATCAATACACCCCAGAAGAAAATTCTGGCAGGCGTGTAGACTTTGCATAAACAACATTTTTTGAGTCCAACGGCACCTTCTGTGACAAAATGCTGCTGTCAGATGTTGCATCTGGAACACTCTACTTCCTTTAGGTGTTATATACCCTTGGATGCATCAACACAAGCCTCGTCACTTTGATGCTGACCAAGAGCAACATCTGTGAGCCCACAGCTGCAGAGAGGCAGGAAACTAGAGGGGCCGCTCATGCAGTGCCTCTCCTGTGTGGCTGTTACCATAGAGACACTCAGATGGCAATTCATCCGCATCTAATTTCCTTCAACTTCAAGATGGTCGAGATGCTCCCTCAAGCAAACTGGTGAGAGAAGAAACTCTGGAGTCTCAAGGGTCAAAACACCCACCTCTTGGAGCTCTAATGGACTTTAGGGTCAGGATGAATCTGTTCTTGGCCTCATGTCTTTACAGTGAGAACAGCAAACACTTCACAGATGCTGGATAAATTAGATATGACACCTTCACAACCCTGAAAATAAAACTAGTGGAAAGAAAGCTTTGAGAAATTACAGGAATAGTTGATGGAAAATTGCTCACCCTCAGGCCATCCAAGATGTAGATGAGTTTGTTTCTTCATCAGAACAGATTTGGATCACTGGCTCACCAATAGATCCTCTGCAGTGAATGGGTGCCGTCAGAATGAGAGTCCAAAGAGCTGATAGAAACACAATAATCCTCAAGTAATCCACACCACTCCACTGAAGCGAAAATCAACACATTTGTAATAAACAAATCATCATTACATTTTTAACTTCAAACTGTCATTTCTGGCTAAAAGCAAAAGTCCTCTAGCAACAGCCAGAAGTGACAGGTTAAAGTTAAAGGGGTCATGAACTGAGAAACCAAAATTCCCTTGATCTCTTGACCAGTGTTAAAATTACTAAAAATTACTAATTACTTCTTTAAAATTGTAACTTGATTACATTACTGATTACTGCAATTAAAAAGTAATCAGATTGCTGATTACTTTACTTTCAAGTTTACTTTACCTAAAAAATACACTACAAAGAGAAACTCATAGTTATTTCATATTGACTGAAAAAAATACAAAAGTAGACCTATTATTTGTATACCCTGATTCACTCCCAATATCAACAAAACTTTTTATTTTATTTTTTTTTGTAAAATAAACAAAATAAGTGCTCTTTCTGTTATCTCAGTCTCCATGAATATCTTCCTGAAACGAGTCACTAGAATGAACGAAAATGACCTGAGAAATACGTAGGCCTATATCTAAAGAAAGCTTGAAGTGTCTATTATTAAATGAAGTAAGTCATGTCGAAAACAAATATTCTCTCATAAAATAATCCGTATGAAACCAGCGCGAGGTCCAGACTTTCCCGTCTGAGCTCACCTATAATGTGATCGTGGCCACGCACATCGCGCGCTACAAGATAATCATCCGCGCGAAACCAATCTTGAGACGCGCGAACATGTAAATGCTCACGTCACCTCTGTAGAGAGATTCAAGTTCATCTCGGCTACTTTTCGTTTTTGGAAGAAGATGCGCTGTAAGGAATGAGCCTTGAATTGTGATGCGGTTTAATCCAGCGGTTGATCTCATTCTGATGAGTCATTTATTTTTAACTTTATGTTACTGTGACATAAACTTGTACACATTCACTTGTTCAACTTTTCCCAAACTATAATGCCAGACTAAAATATGTTGAGGACTCTCATTTTAGCTCGCATTCTCCGGTGATTTATTAAAGTGCACACTGACGCACAAAACATGATTTTTACTTCATTTTTTAATACTGCATTTGTAACTTAAGTAACGTAATTTTATTGGCATAAGTAACTGTAATAAAATTACATAAATTTAAAACGTAACTCATTACTTTACTGCGTTAACAGGAAAAGTTAGATTACAGTAACGCGTTACAGAGTAACGCATTATACCCAACTCTGCTCTTGACATATATAATTGTACTATTAAAAAAAATAAATAAATAAATAAATAAAACCTGTAAGTTTCAGAATTCAAAACTTTGTTGTTAGTCTAAAAACAGCTTATATTGAAGGCAGTCTGCCAAAATGGCAGCTTGTGGAATGTTCTATTCTGTGAGGTAATAGTGTGGATAAGCACCGCCACCGCAGAATAAAGATCAAGGCCTGCCATCGCTGCCTGTTTAGCCCCGCCCACCAATTCTACATCACTGCTTGTTTAGTCCCGCCCTCTGATTCACGCATGTAGTGTTTATGAAAGAGGCGAGTGTGCAGGTCTATGCAGATGACGACAAGTGTGAGTTACTGTTTTCACGTGGTCACTATTGCTTTGTCTCTTCTTACAGTTTGATATGTATTGAGTTATTTATGCATTTTTGACCTAAATCACAGCAGTGTCTATCTATGAGGAATGTACGCTATCAAACATACACAACTATTATCAAATCATAGCAGTGGGCATTTACTTCAAAGTCTAAAATCCATCAGGCCTATTCAAACAGAGCATTCTGAGAGTGCTTTAAAAACAGGACATAAAATAGCTTATTTCTTCTAAATTATGGTGTTTTTGATGTAACAATCTTGATAACTTTATAAGTGGACCTCAGAGAACAGTACAAAATAAAAAAAAAACAAATGCAGTTCGTGACAGCTTTAAAACACGATGGATTATTATTATTATTATTATTATTATTATTATTATAAACGTAGCCTTTTGCTTCACAAGAGTAATTGATGGACTTGAGTCGTGCAGATTGTTTTTATCAGTTGTGAATTCGTATCACATGAAGATGTGTGATTGCTGAATAAAAATATCAATAAAAATGATAGTCATCATAATTTAGAAGTAAAAGTCTATTTTCTGTCCTGTTTTAACCCTCATCAGAACGCTCTGTTTAAATAGGTGTGGCGGATTGTAGACTCTGAAGTAAACGCCCACTTCTATGATTGGCTAATAGTTGTGTATGTTTGACAGCAGCGTACATTCCTCATAGATGGACACTGCTGTGATTTAGGTCAAAAATGCATAAATAACTCAATACATATCAAACAATCTGTAAGAAGAGACAAAGCAATAGTGACCACGTCATAAAAACAGTTACTCACACTTGTGTTCCAATATAGCCGGCACAGTATCTTTTAGTTTCAATGTTTTTGAAAATCCTGTGTCGAAATGTGCCTTGTTTGAAAATGAATCTGCGGTAAAATTAAGTGAACATATGACCAAGTTCTTACTGACGCGGTCTGGATCATCATTAAAAATAAAGTTAATTAAATCTCTGGGATTAACTACCTTTTGGATTAGAAGGAAGGCAACACAAACACTGTTTGTTCACATCTTGGCACTACACACACACACACACACACACACACACATATATATATATATATATATATATATATATATATATATATATATATATATATATATATATATATATATATATATATATATATATATGTATATATATAATCTTTCTGGGCCCCAGAAATAAATACAGAAGTGAATCTCAAAAAATATGCAGATTAATTCTTGCCCTATTCATGTTTTGTGTGCATAAGTCACTGGTGTGTGGGTGTATCTAGAGAGAGCTTAGACTGAAAGAGCCAGAAGGATTATTGTTGAAAATGTGTTTGTGTGTGTAACTCGGTTTTCAGGGTTGTATTAAGGGCCTTAGGGGAAGATGTGGCTACGTAATGAGGAATTTCCAAAAACAAAATGAGAACACTTGCACCCTGAAGCTCACAAAAACAAACATGACTATGTTTGAGAAAAGAATTACTCAACCATCTATAATTATTTAGAAGTGACTTAATGTGTGAAGAATGACAGAGGCAATATGGCCATTTTTAAACTGAAAGTTATAGGCCTCAAAGGAGAAATGATTGAGAAAAGTTGTGGTTTCTTTTCAACATCTTTTTGATATTTTACCTCAATGTCGGGTTACGCTATCTTTAAACTTTCCTGCTTTAGATCACCTTGAAGATGCAGTTATCTAATATAAAAGGGCATTAAAGTGAATGTGTCCAAAGAGAGAAGTGAAGCAGAAGCAGGCATGCTGTCCTCCTTGTGCTGGTGATATGGGGCAGTGGATTGTGACCTGAGTCTCATGGGCTGTGTAGCCTTTATTAGCATCAGGTGCACCTCATCACACACTGATAGCTGTACTCAAAAAGCACACACATCCATTGGGAGTCTGGGCCAGTGGAGGGAGAGAGGAGGGCTGGAGAGATAATGATTCCAAGTGAATCCTACAAAAAAAGGAGGAAACTAATGTCATGTACTTTGACTAACAGCACAGGATATACTTTGCAGCTTATTATGGCCAAGAATCACTCATTTAAGCCGGGTGCACACTGTACAGTTGATAATGGTCCTTTACATTTGTTGCTTGTCAGACTTTACAATCATGATCCCAGCTATAAGCCATGTCACATCCTGTCAGACTGCGCAACAGTCAAAACTTAGTAAAATCAGACATATGCAAGAAGACTCATTTGGAGTTTAACATCATCAATCCATGACACCTTCAGTAAACCACATTCACATGCAAAATTGACATGGTGGCTAGTAAACGTAGATAATGTGTGTGGAGCAATGGTTTGTGTCTGTGCTCCTAATGGTTTTTGACGGCTGTCGTAGGAGAAGACACATTGCAGGACTGTGCCTCAAAACTTCTGACAGTAGCAGATTTTCCTATGATGTAAAATTTGATCGCAATGATTATTAATTGGCTGTCTGGAAACATGCCAAACTAGTGATCAAAGATGACAGATTTCAGCAAAATGTTTCTCAGGTAGCCAAATCATGGTCAGTATTGTGCAGTGCACAATTATTTTATAAGGTCTTGTTTTGTATGAATGGTGAAAACATTATTTTTGGAAGAAAGTAAGCATGAAGGTCCACCCCTAAACATAAAAATCACTAGGGAGTAAGCATATTGTACAAATGAGTTTACAAATTCATACAAATTAATCACCAGTTAACCAAAATAGTTGTATTAAAATAGTAGGCAAAATGTAATTGTATTGCTGAGGCTGAATATAGAGACTGGGACAACTCGTCATGCATTTAACTCCAGTTTGTAGGTTTATTTTTGATAGTCAATTTAGTCAATTTATGTAATGACATTAACCTTAACCCTCTGGGGTCTGAGGGAGGTTTTGGGCCCTAAAGATGTTCTGACATGCACTGACATTTAAAGTTATGATCTTACACACAAACAAACATGCAAACAATAAATAAATAAACCAGCAAACCATAGGTGGGGATGGGAACCTGCTAATCAATGACACTGATTTGAGAAGAATACCTTTATTGTACATTTGAAATCGTTTTAAATAAATTATACTGATAAAATGTATCATAACCTATTTTAGTCTTTTAGCAAAAATTTAAACCATATTACAACTATATAACATAAAAAAAAAATAACTGCAAAAATTGAGAAAAAAACACTTTAGTATAAAGACCAATTCTCAATATTAACTAGTTGCTTATTAGCATGTATATTGCTAGCATATTGGCTATTTATTAGTACTTATAAAGCACAAATTCTGTATGACCAAATTCTTCATCCCTAATCCTATAAGATCACTGCATGTCATACTGTGCAACATGGATCTAATAAAATTAGCTACATCTTTAGACTGTACGATGATGACACCTATTAACACGTACGCTACGACATACGTTACTATAAAAGAATAAAACATCATCAGCATGTGCTAGTGCTAAACAAAAGAGCATGATAAATCACGCTTTAGCAGGTTTTTTTTTATTTTATTTTTTTATGTGTGCTGAAAAAAGTGGAATAAAAGATAAGAGCTTGAGGTAAGCAGTTTTATGTTTTAGCGTCATGTCGCGTTTTAATTGGTTGGTCAGTAAAGATTGCAGCAGCAAGCGCACTGTGCGATGATCATGCTGTATCGTAGGCTATCTTTGGTCGCAAGACCGTCGCAAGACCTGCCAAAACTCAAATGAAATCGCAATTCCTTTTGCATTTGAATGTCTACACGGAAAGCTGTCAATCATTGTTAGGGGGCGTGTTTGTATTGGGAGGTGACGTCACTCACAGACGACCTTGCTGAACGCTTTGATTAATGGACGTAATCGGTGAAGGCTCCGCTAAAGGCAGCTGTCAATCAGTTCGTGCCTGTGTGAACGAACAGACAACCTTCTTGGCACAATTATTAATTCTGTCTTTTTTACCCCAAATTTAGCAATTATCCCCTGCTAACAGCGGAAGCCACAACGGTACGCACAATAGGTCAATATTCACTATTAACGTCTCAACATCTCTCACTCCGATTTACACAAATGAGTAAACAGACAGTGCAATTCTACACTTATGGTTTCCTACAAATGTAGAAAATACAAAGGATTAGGCTACAACATCACTGAACTAAATTATACCCATATGCAAAGCACATTTATTATTATATTTATTAACAATAAAGATTAAAAATAAGAAAGATGCACATTACAAATACGTAGTTGTAAATGTGACCCTGGACCACAAAACCAGGCTGGGGTACAAACCACAAGTCGCTGGGGTATATTTATTGCAATAGCCAAAAATACATTGTATGGGTTAAAATTATTGATTTTTGTTTTATGTAGTAGAGATCATGTTCACATGAACTATACTCTCATTCCGGCGTAATAATCAAGGAGCTTTGCTGCCGTAACATGGCCGCAGCAGGCGCAGTGATATTACGTAGCACCTGAAAGTAGTCCCCAGCTAGCTTCAGGCTACTTTCAGGCGCTGCGTAATATCACTGCGCCTGCTGCGGCCATGTTACGGCAGCAAAGCTCCTTGATTATTACGCCGGAATGAGAGTATAGTTCTTAATCATATCAGCCTAGAAAATCGCAACTTTTAATTTTCCGCCGGTCTTAGTACATGATATAACTACAGAAGAGTCAAGTTTTAAATAGGACAAATATCGAAACTCTTTGGTCATTTTTGAACGCGATGCTACTGGTCTAATAGGATTCAATGATCTATGCTAAGCTATGCTAAAAGTGCTATCGCCAGATCCGGAGATCGGCTGAATGGATTCAAAAACGGTAAAACTCTACTTATTAACTCTGGGGGAGCTGGAGAATGAGCCTATTTCCAAAAAAAGTGGAGTGTTCCTTTAAGACCTCTTTTAAGGGTTAAGATGCTTTTTGAATTACGGTACTTTTTTCTTTACTAGGATCTTTTCTTTAATTTTAAGAGGAAACGCCCACATTTCTAAGAATTTTGTTACTAGGAGCAACTCTTAGCACTAAGATTTTTCATGAATGTGGGCCCTGGGCCCATATTCATGAAAAATCTTAGTGCTAAGAGTGCACCCCATAAACACAATCAAGCAAAGAAAAAGAGCAGTAAACCACCCCTTTAAGAATACGGGCCCTGGTCTTTTTTTTTCTTTATTGTCATGTTTAGAGCACTAGTGCCATGTTAATTGTTGAAACTGCATTGTTGTAGACTATTTTAAATTTAACTGAATTCGTAAAAGCACTACTCAATATCTGTTGGATGCAGAAGCTGTCTCTTTTAAGGAATTAGTTTTGACATTAATTTAGCAACATTGCTTTATATAGAAATATTGACATCTTTAACTGTTAATCAAAATATTTTTTATGCATTAATGTTTTATATTTTATGCGTTTAATGTTGTAATGTTTAGAGCACAAGTCCAGAGTGCTATGTTGAATGTTGAAACTGCACTGTTTGAGAGTATTGCTACTTTTATTGAAATAGAAAAAAAAAATTGTATCCATGCATTGTATCCATGATGTTTAAACCTCATCCCATGTTTTTGTATTCCTCTTGGGGTTAAAACACTTTCAGGTCTTGACCAATTTAGTTGTTTTCAGGACTCCAATCCCGAGGGAAACAGTTGTCATTTAAAAAACTTAGGTTTTGCTTTATGTAACTTTAAAAACAATACATTTGTGTGACTGAGTCATTGTTCAATGTTGGAACTAAATAAATGTTGATTGTATCTACGCTGTGTGGTTTATTAAAATGCAGACAAAATTATATTTTTAGTAATATTTAATTACATATATTTAATAAATTAATTGAAATATTAAATAAAACCTACCTTATAACAGTAAATAAAATTTACTTAATATTTTAAGGACAGCTGTGTGTTAGTATTTAAAAAAAAAAATATAAACTTTATCTAAATGCTGAGAATAAATATAAATCCTACCTTAAATAGAAATTAGTAATATGTACTTAATATTTTAACAAATGTTAAGTCAATTAATACATAGATTTTACTTGATTCTGGAAAGTGTGTTTTACTTAAAATTAAAGCAGTAAATTTTACTTAAAAAGTGTTAGTGCAAATTGTTACGAGGATTTTATTAAGTAAATTTTACATGTTAGTTTTTTCAGTGCAAAGATGGTGGCCACGTTTTAGAGCAGCACCTGGATTTTGCAGACAGCTATGTATTCTCTGGCTGCTTGTCTTTTTTTCCCCATTATGTTTCTGTTGCCTACATATTCTTTGTGAGGATGAATCCAGAGGACACAACATAATGCACTGCAAAACGTCCTAAGACAGGAGAAATGGTGAAGATGCACTGTTCCAGCATTGGAAGACTGTATTTTTAAGTGTTAAACATGCAATGTTTTAAATAAAGAATTAGATATTTTGTAATTATTGTGTCTGTTTTAATTGAATGCCAGTAGTACCTATGTAGAGTAAAAATAAAATGAATTCTATATAAAAATTATAAAACCTAATGAAATCTATATTAAAATGAATGAATTACAGTAGTATACTGATAAATCAAATACAGTTTGCTACTGTAACTCTTAATTACATAACTTACTGGCAACAGTGTTGCCAGTAAGTTACTGTAAATACCCTTTGAAATGTCTAACAGTGTAAATATATCAAAACGTATCTCTGCCAAATAGTGTCCTATCCTAACAAACCATACATGATGTAAAAAATAAATAAAGACCATTATGACTGGTTTTGTGGTACAGGGTCACAAATGAGAAACTGTGATGAGTTGTGCAGCAGTAATAAAGTAACAAAAACATATACAATTTCAAGCAAAATGATCACATTTATTTAAGCATTTAACATTTATAAGTTTAATTAAATGTCAGTAATGAACTGCATAAATGATAGCGATCACGACGGTCCTCTGTCCCAAACGCATACAGTAAGATTTAGTTGATACAGTATCAACTCTAGTTCTATACTTCCACCTGTTGGCGCAGTTGTGTAACTTAGAGAACAAGTTTTGTTATGTTGAGTTTGTGAGAAAAATAAGTCCTGATAACTAGAAAACAACTTTTTTTTTTTATGTCAAGATCACGAGAAAACAAGAAAGGGGAAAAAAAAATGCATGGCCGCTTAGAACTTCCGTAGTAACAGAGAGCGCATCACCTCAAGATCTTTTACTGTTTGCACTCCGATGGAGGCACATAAACAAACAGACAGTGCAAATCTGCACGTATTTACCTATATCTTATTCCTATCTTATAATAGAGCACCTGCCTCAAGATCTCTCAGTCTGTTTGCACTCCAATTGATGCACGTTACAAAACAAAAAATGCTTTTACTCCTGCTCTGCCTGCCCTAGATGCGTCTTCACACCAACGATCTAGGCGCAGCTGTCACAGAACATGCCACAGTTAAGGTGAATTAATATTAAAAATCATGTGCATCAATCGCAGTGTCGGGTGGCTGTACACAGTGAGAGATCTTGAGACTTGCGCAACGCTTTGGTGCCATGGCACGCGTGCTCCATAACGGATTAAAACTGTTAAAATATGACATAATATATATATATATATATATATATATATATATATATATATATATATATATATGTGTGTGTGTGTGTGTGTGTGTGTGTGTGTGGAAAATGGGTAAATAAATATAGATTGGCACGTTTTTTGTTTATTTTTTTCAAAATATTGAGGCAGGTGTAGAGAGGAATAAAATGTACTGTAATTAGTGTATAATTGCACTGTCTGTTTACTCATTTGCGTCAATCGGAGTGAGAGACAGGTGTAAAGAATTTCGTTAATAGTGAATATTGACCTATTTTGTGTACCGTTGTGGCTCCCGCTGTTAGCAGGGGATAATTGCTGCATTTGGGGTAAAAAAGACAGAATTAATAATTGTGCCAAGAAGGTTGTCTGTTTGTTCACACTTACAATATTTAGTAAGACATGGGAAATACAATTGCAAATGGCCTTTGCCTTTTCATTTGAAATGTGGCAGTCACTGTGCACTCGCGAAAGCGAAAATGCAAACGGTAATGCAAGATTTGCAATTGCATTTGGATTATGTCACAATTTATGCACCCACATGTGGAAAACGCAATTGAAAATACAATTTGTAATTGCTTTTGAAAATAGTCCATAAAATCATTCCATACATTTTATTATTATTTTAATAATGAAGTATTAACTTAGCAGTTATAAAACACACACAGAACACACTTCAGCCTCACATTATTTCCCTTAATACATTATTTCCCAGCAATGTGTTCCCTGGTTTACCCAAGGCAGTATGATGATATTAGGACTCAAAATCATATAATTAGATATGCCACAACTCACCTGGGACTCCTTTATTTGTTTTAGAGACATTTCCAACTTTACAGATGTATGAAATGTC
This sequence comes from Acrossocheilus fasciatus, assembly GCA_036784905.1. Taxonomy (NCBI): domain Eukaryota; kingdom Metazoa; phylum Chordata; class Actinopteri; order Cypriniformes; family Cyprinidae; genus Acrossocheilus; species Acrossocheilus fasciatus. Next base: position 10,873,926 of record CM071957.1, on the reverse strand, counting down.
ATGTTATGCACTGCTGTGCCATGTTTTCTATGTTCTGGACAGTAAATTCTGATGATTAGGAGTCTGTTAACTCTACTGATTGGTCCCTTGTGAAATAACTTGTGTGGACAGATTGTCCTGAACGGATATTTCTGGTCTGTGTCCAATATTATGTCACATCAGTTTATATGTCATGCTGGTCAGCTCTGTTTAATTTGCTGCTCTGTTAAAGATCTAACTTACATGCAAGTCTTCCGTTTCGCTAATCAACACAAAGGATGATGCAGATGTTTTAAAAATAGTATGTAATACTATGTCTGGGTTATTAGGGGCCAAGCACCGAAGGAATGAAGTCCAAAATTAAAAAATTGTAAAGTTTAGTTTTTTTCGCTATTTTAAATATTTCGAAAAACCTACTTTTTCGAACTCATCATAGACGGTTTGTCTGATTTTCACCAAAATTGGCTCAGATCATCTTCCGACCATGCTGGCAAAACGTTATGGAATTCAAGTTGTTTAGTCAAACCGTTCTCGAATAACAGATGAACGAAATTTACGAAAAGCACGCAAAAATGGATGTGAGGCTATATCTCTGCAAAGGTTTGGCGGATTGAGACCAAACTTGGTGTGTGTTATAACAAGCATGACCTGAGGCTACCTGCAGTGTTTTGGCACTGTGCCACCTAGTGGTCTCGAGATATGAAAAAATGGATATTTTTGCTTTTAACTTTTGAATGGTTTGGCGATTCAAATCACAAAACAGGTCTCTTTAGATTCGGCGCATCATGCCGACCATACCCAATTTTCCCATGTCAGCCATTTTGGGAGTCAGCCATTTTGAATTTTGTCATAAAATGCTATATTTGATGTTTCATTACGAAACTTGGTATGTGTCTTCAGCACCATGCCTCGATGGTACTCAAAAAGTTTGGGGGCAGCGCCATCTTGTGGTAAAAAGTTATAATGTAATTTCTAAAAATGCTAATAACTTTTGCTTACATTAGCCTACCATAATGAGACTGATGTCGATAGACTCCTTGGATTATGCCGATAAAATAGATACCAATTTTGCCATAATTGGCTGAACTTCCTGTCCACCATTTTGATTCATGTTTAAAACTTCGAACTCCTCTTAGACCATTATTTCAATTTTCACCAAATTTCATGCCAAACTGCATCTGAGGCTGTATCTCTGCAAAGCTTTGAATATTTAAACCAAACTTTGTATGTGCCATTGTCACTTCATACTGACCAGGCCACATAATTTTGGTAACAGTGCCACCTATAGGTCAAGAGTAATAAACCATTAATTAACCATTCATTATGAAATTTCCAAAAATCCTAATAACTTTTGATTGCATTAGCCTATTGTAATGAAACTGGTCTCAAAATAGTCCTTGGGTCATGCCAATAACATACATACCAATTATGTCATAAGTAAGCCGAACTTCCTGTCCGCCATTTTGATTTATGTTGAAAACCTACTTTTTCGAACTCCTCCTCAAATGTTTGTACAATTTTCACCAAAATTGAGTCAAATCATCTTCAGACTGTGCTGACAAAATAATTATGGATTTTGTGTCGATAGATGAAACCATTTTTGTACAGTGCTGCTACAAGTTTGAGGCATGGTGCCAAAATGACTCTGAGGCTGTATCTCTGCAAAGATTTGACATAATGACAACAAACTTTGTGTGTGCCATTGTCACCTCTCACAGAACACACCAAAATGATTTGACTACAGCGCTATCTGTTGGTCAAAAGTGATAAGCCATTTAATCATTTTACTAGTAGACTTTTCAGCCATTTCAATTACAGTCATCCTAAAGTTTGTTTGCTTTTATTACTCATTGTTGCTGCTTGTCTGATGCTCCATACCATGCTTAGCTTCTCCTTTTGCCTCTGTAGTTCTTGGCCCTGTAATTGCTGCTTGCAGCTATATTTTATCATTAATATTGTTGTTGTTATCTTGTTTCATCATCTCATTCTTCTTTTTGTTATTTGTGATATACAGCACTTTGGAGTTACTGTGTAACCTGAAAAGTGCTCTATAAATAAATAAATGCAAGTATGTATGTATGTATTTCCCATGTCAACAAACAGCCTCATAAAAATTCAGAAGTTTAAAGTTAGGTTACAACTTTAACATTTATATTAATACTATTAGCAAAGCATTCGCATAATAACATGCAATCAACTTTGTAAATACAAATTAACCTAATGTAAATACTGTTTAAATCAAGCAATGAATTAGTCAGTAAACCTACTAATAAAATTCTGCTTATACACTAAGGTTGTCACGGTTGTGAGCGGTGGACACATAAGATGAGCGGAGACGAAGGTAACAACGGGAATGAGAGATTTAATGGAACTTAAGATGAGGAGGTACACACACAGGGTAACATCAACAATAACCGACAGTCTGAACTCAAAAGGACAGCAACTGATATAGTGGGGATAACGAGAGGCAGACAGGTGAACATAATGAAGGTGATTAACTCATAATGGGAAAATGGCAGAAACTAGGTCACACCTGGGGAATGAAAACACAAATAAAAGTCCAGGGGCGTGACATTTCGCCCCCCTCCCGGAAGGCGCGTCCCCGCGCCGTAGAAGGGGAAGGAGAAGGGGAGTGGCGAAAGGCTGGCAGGAAGGCAGGCAATACCGGAGGAGGTTCAGGCAGAGGACGGACACCCGGGAGGAGGACGACTACCAGATTCCAGGGCGGGTCAGAAGGAGGGAGGAGCCAGGACGGAGGAAGGAGGGAACCGGAGCAGGAGGAGCCCGGCAGGACCCAGGCCACAGCCGTGAAGACGGCCCAGGGTGGAGCCGACGGAGGGAGGAGCCATGGAGGAGGAATGGCCGCCGACTCCATGGGGCCGATCGACGGCGGCAGAGCAGGTGGATGAGGAGCCCGAGCCGGAGCCGGAGAGCTGATGAGTCCGGGCGAAGCCGAGGATCCGGAGGGCCAAGGTGGAGCCGAGGGCTCCGGCGACCGAGGCGGAGGCGGAGATCCGGAGGCACGCGGTGGAGCCGGAGCGACTGAGGACCAAGGTGGAGCTGGAGGGAGGGAGGAGCCCAACGGAGCCGGTGGGACGGAGCGACGAGGCACAGCCGGAGGAGTGGAGTCCTGAGGCGATGGCGGGATGACGACCGACCAAGGCGGAGCCGGAGGGACGAAGGAGCCCGGTGGAGCTGGTGGGCCGACGGGCGACGGTGGAGATGAGGGAGCTAGGAGCTGAGGTGGAGCCGACGGGTCGGAGGGCCGAGGTGGAGTCCAGGATTCAGAGGCTGGAGGCGAAGACGAGGGATCCCCCAGCCACGACGCCGATGGAGACAGGCAGACCCGCGGCGATCCCACCGCACAGATGGTGGGCTGAGGGTGAGCAGAGGGGCTGCCAGGATGCAGCGGTGGCGGGGCTGAGGTAGCTGGGATGATAGGAGAAGGCAGGAGCGGGTGGGAGGGTGGGCATTTTTGAGCCTCCGGGCTAATCCTTGTGGGGTACTTTCGAGGAGCCGGCACTGGAGGGCGCTTTGCAGGTACAGACTCTGGGCGGCGCTCTTGCAGCGCGGATTCAAAGGGGCGCTCTTGCAGCGCGGATTCAAAGGGGCGCTCTTGCAGCGCGGAGACAGGGAGGTGCCTTCTTGGTGCAGGCACTGGGCGGCGCTCTTGTAGCGCGGGCTCTGGTTTGCGCTCTTGCAGCGCGGGTTCTGATGGGCGCTTTTGCAGCGCGGGTTCTAGGGGGCACTCGGGAGGCTCTGAGCTGGACGGGACCAGCAGAGGCGAAGGTGGGCTGGACGGGACCAGCGGAGGCGAAGGTGGGCTGGACGGGACCAGCGGAGGCAAAGGTGGGCTGGACGGGACCAGCGGAGGCAAAGGTGGGCTGGACGGGACCAGCGGAGGCAAAGGTGGGCTGGACGGGACCAGCGGAGGCAAAGGTGGGCTGGACGGGACCAGCGGAGGCAAAGGTGGGCTGGACGGGACCAGCGGAGGCAAAGGTGGGCTGGACGGGACCAGCGGAGGCAAAGGTGGGCTGGACGGGACCAGCGGAGGCAAAGGTGGGCTGGACGGGACCAGCGGAGGCAAAGGTGGGCTGGACGGGACCAGCGGAGGCAAAGGTGGGCTGGACGGGACCAGCGGAGGCAATTCCGGGTAGTTAGAGACTTCAGATGACGGCGTGAGCATGGAAGGCATGTCTGCATGGATTTCCCAATTTATTAAGTCCTCAGAGTCCTGTGACTGCTCACCCTCAGCGGCGGTGCAGTGGGCGGGGCTTCCTTCAGCACCCTCACGCTCCACTGTAACTTCCACTGTCGCTTGCGATGTAGCCGGCTCTCGCACCTGGTCGGACGGTCCATGTGGCTCTGGCTCCGGGGCAATCTCCAGCTCAGTCGCTCCTCTTTGCGATGGCTCGTAGGTTGCTCTGGGCTCTGGCTCTCCGTCCGCGGTGGGCTCGGGCTGACGCTCTGCGGCTCGGGGTGATGGTGGGCTGGGCTCTGGGTCAGGAGTGGGACTGGTGTCATTCTCCTCGTAGTCCACGGTCAGTGGGGATCCACAAGACACCAGCACCCACTCCACAAAGGTGGCAAAATCTCCCCGAGGACCATCCCCGGACAACCGCGCTCTGCACCCGTCGTTTAGGCTCGTCCGGTAGAACGTACAGAGGCAGTAGTCCGGGTAGTGGGTGTAGTTTGAAATTTCCACAAAGAGTCTTGTATGGTCCTCGAGGGAAAGGCTCCTCTGCTCCAGCATGAGGAGAAGGCAGGCAGGGTCATTCATAACAAAATAGAAAATAAAAACTGATGGAAAAACGGAAACAAAACGAGGGGAAACACGCAGCTAGACTTCACTTTTTGTTTTAGGTCGGTTATTCTGTCACGGTTGTGAGCGGTGGACACATAAGATGAGCGGAGACGAAGGTAACAACGGGAATGAGAGATTTAATGGAACTTAAGATGAGGAGGTACACACACAGGGTAACATCAACAATAACCGACAGTCTGAACTCAAAAGGACAGCAACTGATATAGTGGGGATAACGAGAGGCAGACAGGTGAACATAATGAAGGTGATTAACTCATAATGGGAAAATGGCAGAAACTAGGTCACACCTGGGGAATGAAAACACAAATAAAAGTCCAGGGGCGTGACAAAGGTGGTGCATTGCTTAACAAAGTTGCTGCTTTCTGTCTACATTAATGTTGCATATGAAGCTAATTTAAAAGTGGTCAAGTCTTTAATAAGATCTTTGAAGTCATAGATTTTTATTTATTTATTTTTGTCAATTGTATGTTTAGAAGCAAGCAAATAAGCAAATAAAAAACCACATCAGATGAGAAAGAAAAAAAAAAAAAAAAAAAAACAGGCAACTGAAGTGAAACTGAAGCATCTCAATGCTGTTATACGTCAATTATCTTTCAAAACCATTAGGCCAGTCAAATTTAGACCGGAACTACCAGTTATGTAATACTTTATAATGTTGCCATAGTAATATTGATTTGCAAAACAGCCATTCTGTGAGCCTCAGGCTCACTATTTCCTGCCGTATGACATAGCTGTGATATCAACATACCAGACATTAAGCAATCGGCCGTGACACTGCGCAGAAACTCTCCAGAGATTTGTTTAAAGCAGTAGGAAAAATTACACGGCAGGAGGAGTTTTATCTGCTCTTTTTGCATTCCTTTATAAATTGTTTAAAAATATGATTTACAGTAATATTTATGACCTAGATTCCCGATGGCAATAATTCAGTCTGTTTTAGCAAAGCTTTTGCTCTCTCATTGTCTTTTGTTTCTGTCTATATTCTTCTATATACTCAAACAGTGAATGTTTCAGTGCTTGAGCAGAGGCTGGAGCCAAATATTCATTTTTCATCAAGGGTTCAGATGACATTCACAATCTAAACAGAGTTGAAACACCTGCTCCTCTCCCATTCCCTTCAAATGCACAATATGATGATGCCAGAAAAGCATAATTTCACAAGGACCTTCTAGAGTTTGAAACTATAAACAGTGGCGACTGCCTTGATGAGGAATCCAGATAACAGATACAGATGGCTTCCTGCCCACCCCCACCCCCACCCCCACCCCCACCCATGACCTCCTCTGAGCCTCCCACCAAAGTGTTGCCGCCACCAGCTTTAATTAAGCAATCCATCTCAGGTGAAAGCTGAATGTGCTGATTACGACACAGACCGGCTGCGTGACCTGCTTTTATGAAAAGTAGAGAAGAGAAAGTAACCCTGCCATTCTGCTGAGCATTGATAGATCAATAAATACATAAATAGCTGTTGTTATTATCATCATCATCATCATCATCATCAAATTAAAGTACTATACAACTGTGTACAGAACATTTGACCATTATAACATTAAAGAAAAAATAAATAAATGAGACAGTAATAATACAATGAATGCACTAACAGTGTTTAATCAAACAGTATTTAATTAACATTTGATGACTAAACAATTTCAAATCACAAATCTTAAACAATTTGCGACACAAGCAGTACAGATCTACAAGTTTCTCTATCAAAACTCATTTTTGGACATGTCTGACACTCACTCTAACTCGAAGTGAGCCAAAACACTGGTGTATATGATCCTGTGAAGCTGGTTTTTGCCAACTCGTTAAGTGCTCCAGTAATGAGGAACCAGTTCCAATTCTGACTGAAGACCGATGCACTTGAATAAAGGGGCAAAATGAATGTTTTTATGGTTTCTCATGATTTATGTAAGATGGTGAGTTGGTTAAGTCTCCTTTATTCACTTTATATGCTTTAGACATGTACAACATATGTGTTTCTCATATTTATTGGGTGCTTTAAAAATATAATTGCATACATGTAACACCATCGCGTGATTATGTAAACAAACTGGTGAATCGGTTATTTCAACCTGAAATTAACTGTCTGAAAGAATCATGTTTTTCAATCACTAATCTAATACGTTAACACACTTGTTTACACTATATGTACAGTGGACATTAGCATTGAGGGGAACTGAGTAGAAATTGGTACCATTTTTACTCTCAGTACTCAAAATCTAAAAGCTGTTTCCATTGGTCAATGAGTATTACTTTATATTGTTTGGGGGGGGGGACTAAATAAATAATGTGTTTCCAAATAAATGGTCTACCAGAAAGAATTCCATAAATTTTCATTTTACAAATTCAGTTTATAAAGTCATGCATTTAAGAAGTAATTTAAAAAAAAAAGACCATTGTGAAATCATTCTGGAATATCACCTTAAAATCTGGCTTATCTAGAGTTGCTGTGTCATGAGCTGAAGATTTGTTGTGAAAAGGCAGCATCACGCTTGAATCATAATGTTTATCTTCATATTAGCTTCATAAGAGTGCAAGTGTTTTACTCAGGCGAAAGACAGCCAAAGCATGACAAACGGAAAGTGAGAACAGATCCAGGCTTCCAGTGACGACAGCCTCATTATGCGTTTATAAGAACGCCTGTCTGATCTCACCGGCATCTAGTTGGAGAAGATTCAGCGAGACAACACTTCGGAAGTGAACAGATAGTGACTCTGGATCTACAATCTGGAGCTGACACTTAACATGAAAGGTAGGTGAATTTCTAACAAGTCACTGGGACTTTAATAATAATGGTTACATGTTACAAGACTATAACAGTAACAGGTTATGTTAACATTGGAAAAAAAAAAAAAAAAAATTACTTATGTTTAATGTTACTGAATAATTTAATTCCCAGATGGAACATTTTAATATAAGCTTTCCTGTAGCTCAATGCTACCAAGGCCACAGTTTTGGGTTTGATTCCCAGGGAAAATAAAATTGATTTTTTATTTTTTTTTTTGGATAAAAACCTCAGCAAAATTCATAAGTGCAAATCAAAATCCAAAACTGAGATTAACTTTTCTGTGACGCATTTTGCTAGTATTCTGCCTTTTGCTGAAAATGTGTAAGAATGTTACTCCCTGGGAATTTCCAGCTTTTGCTCAGTCATACGGATCCACTGCAACAAATGACTCCCCTTCATTCTTTGAATTGCATTCAAAGTCTGGCTGTTTTTTGGGTTTTTTTTTTTTTTTTTTTTACTTGGAAACATGAAGGAAACTTCAAACTTCATCCATTCAGGAAGAAAAAGCAGGCTTATTCTTGAACATAAGGATTAAGCTTGGGGGGGGGGGGGAATTTAAATAACAGAAAGATGCAGAAGTCATGCAGAATGTTCTTTATAATAATAACTAATAAACAGTCGATATGTTAGGCATGTTAGGTATGCGAATTGGTTCCTATACTAAAGTGTTCCTGAATAGTAAATTTCACAATTAATTACAAAGAAACAGCAAGGAACACATTGAATTAAGCACAATACTTTGAAAGACCGAAATAGTATTTTCTTCTAAAATATACCGTTTGCTTTGCTAATCACCATATCGTTTAACATTTCAGAGTGTCCCAATGGAACTAAATTCATCAAACATCTGCAATGACACAGTCGCCTGGATATGGCTGTCATCTCTCCAGCCTCCATTTCTGGCTCTTATCAGCATCCTGGGAGTGTTGGGGAACAGTCTGGTCCTCTGCGTGTTCTGCCTCCAGCGGAAGCCGTGCAGCGTAGCTGATGTGTATCTGGGTAACCTGGCAGCTGCAGACCTCATTATGGTCCTGTGTTTGCCCTTCTGGATGGTCACCATCGCCCAAGGCTATCAATGGAACTTCAGTCAGCTGCTCTGCAAGGTAATCTGCACCGCCATCTCGATGAACTACTACTGCAGCATACTCTTCCTAGTGCTGGTCAGCGTGGACCGCTACCTTGCCTTGGCCAAGCCCATGAACCCCAGTAAGCTGAGATGCCCCAAATGGGCCAAGCGTATCTGTGTGGTGATCTGGATGGTGGGATTCGTGCTCAGCCTCCCAACTCTGCTCTTCCGAAGAGTGGGTTTCTTTTCTTCCATAGGGGTAGATGCCTGTTACCTAGACTACCCTCATCCAGCCTGGGTTCTCCAAAGGAACATCACGACAAACTTCGTTGGATTCCTGCTTCCGCTGCCAATCATTTCTCTTTGCACTTTTCACGTGGTCAAAGCACTTAAAAACCGCGGCCTGGTGTTTCAACCGAGAGTTCAAACGGAGAGGAAAGCTGCTCAGCTGGTTCTGACGGTCCTCGCCGTGTTTCTCCTGTGCTGGACACCCTTTCAGCTGGTGCGGTTCCTAGAAACCCTTGAATACTTTCAGCTCATTCCTGGGTGTCTCTGGGAGAATATATTGCAAATAAGCAACGAGCTGGCTACTTATTTAGGTTATAGCAATAGTGCAATAAACCCTTTTTTGTATGTTATCGTAGGGAGCCACTTCAGGAAGAGAGCTCATGGAGTTTTTGAAGGTCTTTTGTGTTCTAGACGCAAGAGCAACTCCTCTGTGCACTTAAATGTTACTGTTATTAGCAAGTGCGGTGACAGTCCTAAAGATAACAGAATAACACAGCTGGCTCTGAGAGCTTTATATCCACCCATCAAACCTCATATGATGTGTAGATCGTTATGAAGAAATGAAGAAGCTCAGCTGGTAGAGGTCAAGGGTTTGATTGGTAACACTTTATTTTGATGCTCCCCCAACAGACATTGCACTGATTATAAGTAACTTTGCAAATACATTAGGCCAACTTATTCTAGTACTAACCCTAACCATAACCTAACAATGAGAGGTAGTTGTAGTTTCAAAGTTACTTATGGTCTTCAGAATGGGGACCAGCAAAATAAAGTGTAACCATTTGATTCCCAGGATAAAAAATGCATCTTAATTGTGATTGTGCAATCTTGTTTTTATTTCCTTGCATATGTTCCCCGTCTTTGTTGAAGTGTGGAAATAATGAGATGCAAGAACCAAGGAACTGGTGGAATAGTTTCGCTCCACTCAAGTCTCATGTTAGTGATTGCTGATGATTTTGCACTAAAATATTTGGAAAAGACTTAAATGGTTTCTTAACATCTGTGGACTTGTTTAAAGATGTATGTTTGGTTTCATTGCTATTAGTGAATTTTATTGTTAATCTTTTACTGTTCCTTACAACATTTAATTTCCACTAAAGCAAATTTAACAACCACAAACCTCTATTTATTATTTTTTTATTTATTTTTTTTTTTAACAAAACCAATGATTCAAATGATTCAAAACAAAAGACTGTGAGCCTGTGCTTTGTTTTTTCAGTTATTTTATGATTTTTATATATATATATATATATATATTGCACTTTCTTTATGAACATGTATATGTATGTATTTATAATACCTATGTACTTTGTGTTATAACATCTATGTTACTTTGTATATAAAATCATTACTTTGTACTGCTATAATACCTCACTGCGCTGTTGGTGTAGCTGGTTAAACATTTGAATAAAGCAAGATGCACTATTGAAATATGTCAAATTTATGGTTGATTCCAATAACAAAGATGAAAATTAAAAGTAATATTATTTCTATTCATCCAAAAGTGTACACAATTATTGGACACATTAATCCAGGAAGGATCCACCTTTGTTTCCTAGCTCCAGTTTTCTCTGAAAATTTTCTCTCTTCTGGTTCCTCGCCTCACATGGGTTTTGTAAATTGATATGTCCTTCATGATGGAGGATTCCAATCGATTTCTGGGTGATGGAAGACAGAGTAATGAGGAAACAAGGAAGAATCAATGAAAGTATTTAGAAGCATCACTTTGATAAAAAAGTACCTGCCAAATACATAGATACATACATAACCAAATATGCAATATAAGAACATTAATTTCTTCTGGTTATTGTTATCTTAAAAAATCATAATTTGTGTGTTTTCAACAAAGGGTGCAGAAAACCTGAGAATTTTATTTCTATTGTATGACACATAGTTTCCTGTTCTATAAAGCAGTCCTTGTATTGGTGTGTTGTATGAGTATAAAAGTCCTCAGTAAATATGACCATATTAAAAAATATAAAACACCAATTTTGTTCCTACAAGGTTCAATATTGAGTCTGGTCTTGATTGTGTCCTATGGCAGTATGAGCTGACATAGTAGGGTAGTATCGGGTTAATAAGCAACAACAAAGCACATTTCCCATTTTTGGTACTGTGTTGGCTCCAAAAAAAAGAAAAGAAAAAAAAAAGCCTGCCTGAAGAAAACCAGTTGAGAAGCTCTGGTGGTCTTTACAGAAGTGAGTCAACTGTTTTGAGTGAATCACATAAACTGACGCACAAGGTTTCCTTTCTGCTCATCTGTCTGATTCAGCCAACATGTAAATCTCACACTGTCTACCCATATTAGGCAGTTAGTCACGAATGTTAGAATTACACTCTTGTACACTTCAGCACAGGCATCCTCAAATCTGGCCCACTCCTGCAGAGTTTAGCTCTGACCCTAATCAAATACACCTGAGCATGCTAATCAGAGTCTTCAAGATCATTAGAAAATCACAGGTAGGTGAGTTTGATCAGGGTTGGAGCTAAACTCTGCAGCAGATTGGCCCTCCAGGGAAAGATTTGAGGAATCCTGCTTTAGCATACTTTTAAAAAAGACTTACATGTTACAGAAATAAATTTAAGTGCAAATTAAATGTAATGGTTTGGAACCACTAGTGCACTTTTTACAAGACTACTTAGGTGTGTTAAGAAACTGTCATGAAGGTTTACTCTCTTACATCATTAATATTATAATATATATACAGTTTTTTTTATTATTTATTTATTTACTTTTAATATTTGAAGTACATTACATGTGCACATTCAATACAATGTTCTTTTTCACATTTTAGTTTCTACTGCCACAGCCACTGGGGAGACTCGAGCCTTGTCCAGTTGGGTTTGTACTGTGAGATGTGTACATTGATGACTGTAGTCAATGTGATGAAAGCTATCTAGCCTCCAGTACATAAAGGTCACTGAGTAATTATAGAGGTCATTATAGAGGATTTCAAAGCTGAAAGGGCAACATGGACCCTCTGCTTTACCCACCTCAGAGAGAGAGAGAAAGAGAGCAATGTCATCTCTCATTGCTTTATTCCACAGTATAACAACCCATTACATACATATGCTATACTGGAAATTCAGGAAATAATCACTGTTATCGTGACAAGAGCTGACGATTGACTACATTGTATTAGCTGCTACATTTAAACCTTTTAGAGGTGCCATAAGACAAAAGTTTGGATGACAAATAAATTTTAGGCTATTAGCCCAATAGTAAACAGCCATCTGTATACTATCAACAGGCCAAAAGGTCTGCAAACAATCCTTGCAGACAGAGAGACTGTATTACACATGCTATGAATGTATATGACACATGAAGATGACCGTTCCCTCTGAACTGAGCTGTTTTAGGCATTAGCAATCAGACAGACTTCCGTATTAGCCATTAGCATGTATGTGTAGGGCTACAGTTATTTTTCCCCTCTCTCTGAAATCCCTTGGAACACAGTATTTACTTGGTCAATTGGCTAGATAATGACTTTTCAACTTTGTTACACTGCGTTTGGAAAGGTAAAGGGCATCTGGAGGCTTCAGTAATCAGGTTTAAACATTGCTCTGTTTTTTGTCTGAATGCTAATTGTATTTCATTAATAAATTCAAAGACAAACTCCCCACAGAAGAAAACTATACAAATATGAGAATGATGTATAATTCGGTGTCTGTTGATTTAAATGGTTGTATGCTGGAAAGAGTGGTGTGTGCTGTTGACCACTAGAGGTCAGTGCAAGACAGCACATACTGTGTGACTTCTTTCCTCCGGCAATACATAAACTTTCTATCATTTAATGTTTATGAACTTAGATCTAAATGCCATAATACTGTCTCTGGAGAAAATTTCAGTTGTTTTTATATTTAAAACAGGATCCAAACATCGAAAATCAGACTGAAAAAAAATAAAATAATAATAAATAAATAAATAAATTTAAATAATAGAATAAATAAATTATTCTGATAAAGTAATTTGCAATGAAAACAAAGTATTTTAAAAAAAAAATTAAAATACATATTTGTTTATTTCTTTGTTTATTCATTCATTCATTCATTCATTCATTCATTCATTCATTCATTCATTCATTCATTCATACGTTGAAGCATCCAGTCAAACAGTCTTTACATCTTCTTTAAAAACTTCTAAGTATTATACTCATACGGTTCGCAAAGTAACAAAAAAATGTCTCTCTCAGCAGAGAATAACAATAACAAAATGTTAAATGAAACTTATTTCTTGTAAACACAAAAACTATTTCTTCAAGATCCGGATCCATGTTCAAAAGTTTGGGAGTCAATATATATATATATATATATATATATATATATATATATATATATATATATATATATATATATATATATATATATATATATATATATATATATATATATATATATATATATATGATGCATCAAATTTGATCAAAAATACAGTAATACAGTAATAAAAAAAACTGTAATACTGTAAAATATTATTACAATTCACATGATTATCACATGATCCTTCAGAAATCATTCTAATATGCTGATTTATGAAGGATCATGTGATAATCATGTGAATTGTAATAATATTTTACAGTATTACAGTTTTTTATTACTGTATTAATGTTTTTTTGATCAAATAAACGCATTCTTGGTGAGAGATGTGTTTTAATAACATTAAAAAATCATTTTATAACACGAACATGGAAAATCTGAGCATAATAAACTTTTACATTTTGTATCAGTACAAACCAAAATTACCACAGACAATAACGAAACTTACTAATAAACTCTCAGCTTTCGTTGATTGCTCAAGAACATGAGTCTGAAATTACATCATAAAGCTAAATACATCAAATTGTTTACAAAAAAAAAAACCCTAATGGGCAAGTTGCCATCTTACCTGGGAACCGGGAAGACAAAATCACTTCTAAACATCTGTAATAAGACCTCAAACTATCCAAATACATTCATTATTCTCTGGTAAGGGAGGACAGAGTTCTGGCTGAGGGTTTGTTACTTGAATGTACGCAACAGCACCGGTTAAACAGACACTGGTTAAACTGAGTCATTCATTAATTTGTGTTCACTGTATTTGTTAGAGGAAATACGCTGCATGGAAATGCATCATGAGCCCAATCAATTGTAACCCAATTTGGGAGTGTGTTCAGTAAAATAACAGCAGTTGGCCCTGAGAAAGCGGCAGACCACATCCATTGTCTTGGTGTGAGTTAATCTGACTCCAGTCGAGCCACTGACGTCATTCATTTTCCTAGCATTCCTTCCTTTCTCCAGTAACCTCGTAATCAAACGCAGCCTGAGATTACAGCATGTATAGTGCCACCTTGTGCTCAAAAGGGCTTTTTGAGTGTGAGCTTGCTATCGCATCCCATGCAAGTAGTGGTTGTTATTGTTATCACTAGTTATAAATAGTAATTATACATGTACAATGTTTTTATGGCTATTGCATAATCTTCACTAGTAAGTAATATTATAAATTATATTCTAAAGTACATTTGTCACGCCCCTGGACTGTTTTGTTGTGGTTTTTGCTCCCCATGTGTTCCCTGCGACCCAGTTTCTCCCCAGTCTGATTGTTAATTTGATTCCAGGTGTGTTTCCTTAGTTCCCTTGTTATCCTGTCTTTATAAGCCCGTCCATTCAGTTCATGTTGGTCGGTCTTTGTATGTCTTCCCTATGATCTGTGTTCCCATATGAATTTAAAACTCTAATTTTGTGAAATTCCTGGTTCCTGGTTCCCGTGCTTCCCTTGCTCCCCGTGAAGTGTGACAATATTAAAATAGGATGCCAGTATTAGAATTATTGCAATAATATTTCACTTTTTTTTCTGTATTTTTGATCAAATAAATACAGACTTGATGAATATGAGATATATTTACATATTGTTGAAAATATTTTGGTTTTGGGATAGGGATATAAAGGATAGATAGATCAGATATAGATGGATAACAGCAGCACTAAAGTTCACTGTGAAATTTGTTTGACTCGTGTGTCCCCATTTCACCTTTAGTATAGCTGCCATCCAGCCAGACTCCAGGACAGGTTACCACGGTAACTACAACCCAGACATTTATTGAATCAATGGTGATAAACTCTATAATTTGCCATTATGTCTAAAATGAAGGGCTCATATGGCCTCACTTTTATCCATTTCTGCCCTGAGAAAATATGAATCGCAGATAAACAGTGAATATCAGTGTGCTTGATTTCTGTTTCTTTACACTGACATTCTTCACTCTCCACTTGACTGATGTAGATGTTCCCTGAACTCTTATTCTTCCCCCAGGTACTGCATATCTAGATTCATGAAAAGTTAATAATACTCATCCAATCAGCTCTCATTGCTGGCTTTTGTTTGTCTCACTGTCACTGACAGCCAGCGTGAGTCACATTGAGGAACTCGTGGAGCCCCCAAGCGACAGAGGCAGCTGGGAACATAAGCCTCTGGATGAAATAACAAGCAGAAAGAGAAAACAACTCATAACCTCACAGCACTCACAGGGTCAGTGGCTCGAGTCTTAATATTCCAGTAATGGGAATCATGAATCAAAAACATTTTGACAACAACAGTGCTAACGAAACATCCTGTTTTCCAAAAGCCTAATCAACACCGTGGATGCTCCTTTGCAGAAGCAGCAGGGGATATACAATGTACTTGTTGATGTAACACATTGAATGCATTTAAGACAACAGCAACACCTAAACTTGTACCTGAAGAGATACTCACGTGACTGCTTCATGTTACATTAGGAAAGTTTATGTCTTATAGCCCATGCGATTGTTGATATTGAGAATACAATAAATTATGTGAATAGCTCACAAAATAAAAAATAAATCAATAAAATTGTCTGTCTATGCGGTATAAACATAAAACATAATAAGAAGAAGACTGTATGAGAAAACCGAGATAAAGGTGTTTTACTGTTCAATTTTGCTAAAAAACTTCAGCACCCATAATGCACTTTTGATTTTGGTGCCACACCTCTGTGGAGGGGAATACAACAATGCCAGAAGACACAAAATCATACGTTTTGCTGACTAATAAACAGGTTCATCTGGTTAAAACTGAGAAAGAGTATGCATTGTTCATTTACATCCTACCAACATTGAAACAATACAACACTGGGTGAAAATTGGCAAACTTATCCTTTATGGCTGGACTTTCTTTCTTCTGCAGACATGTCCTCAAACCTGGCAAGACACAAGATTTTTAGTTTACATTTTGATCTGTTCCTTACAGAAAACTATTGACTTCAGAGGACTTGTTTGGACTACTTGGCAGCCTTAGCCTGTTTGGATATTCTGATAAATCTCTCTAAATTTGTATTTCACAGATGCAATAGAATGACTTGAGGGTAATCAAATTACAGAATTTCTAGGTGAACTGTATCCCTCCAACATGAATGCATGATGATATGTAAGATCCACCTACATCTAACGACATTTTGACATCATTCGTATCAAGCTGCCCCCAAAAACATTGCATTATTCAACAGTTTTTCTTTAAATAGGGTAGCTGACAAATGGTTATGGACGTTTTCCAAAATCATGGTTTTAGGTTACAATTTACATATTTCTTAGTTTTTAGAAACTATGGTTGGTCACTATTTATTTTCCATCATTTTACTTAGAATGACAACAAATTGTTTTTGAAAATATAATGTATATACTTAATGTACTTCCTTATAGGACATGAAAACTGCATGCAAAACAATTACAATAAAATGTTCAAATGTGTATGCATTTGGCGGATGCTTTCATCTTTTTCAAGATACACATTTTATCAGTTATATCTTGGAATCCAACCCATGGCCTTGGTGTTCAAACAGCACACTTCAACAAAATAATGAAAAAGGCTTTAAATATTTTGGAATGTAGAATATCATAAAGGAGGCACTGCTGAATGTATGCTGTATCTTTGCACACTGCAAGATATATATTTTGAAACAACTGTAACTGTTAACTGTTAACTTATACCTATATGCTATATACCTTATACCTATTCCTGTAAGGATTTTATGCACCACTTTGTGAAACAATAAATAGTGAGCAAATTAAAGACTGCTTTACATTTTTATGGTATTGTGCAATTCATGTTAATTTTCCAAAGTTCCTCTGTTTCACAGTATGACAATTTCCATATTTTACTGGTGAAAAAACAAACAAACAAAAAAACAAAAACGATAGCTGCCCACTAGCATGTTTTTCTGATTTTCCACATCAGGCCCTGTCATTTTCATCATATAATCTACATCACATTAAGTCAAGAACCTGTGGGCAGTTCTCCACATCTCTCCAGCAACCACTTCTTCACTCAGACTATTTATACTCTAGAACCATTTGTACTCTCTGCTGGCTCTTCATCCCTCCTTCCCTCTGTCCTCCATCCTTACATCACGTTTCCCATTGTGTCCGGGCGCTCGACTCGTTGGCAAAGTCGTCACCCTCCGTCTGTTCATCCTGCTGACGACAACACTCTCCCCTTTGAAGATTTTTTTTTTTTCCCTTTTCTTGTCTTTTTTTTTTTTTTTTACTAAACAGTTTTTAAATCAAGTGTCATCTCCCTTGTTACTGAATTTACGGTTTTTAAATTTTCTAAAATTTAATTTGTTCATTTTTAAAGCCAAGAAAAAAAAAAAAAAAAAGATACACACAGTTCACAAAAATGTTTTAACTTCGCCTGTATGCAATTGGCAGGTGTGCACATATTATAAATAGGGTAATTCAATTCAATTCAAGTGTATGTGTATAAGCAGCTTTACAGGAAATTAAGTTTCTACAATATATTTATATATTGTAGAAACTTAATATATTTAACTTATGGCGAACATTGGATAATATTGACATGTTCTTGAAAATAATTGGTGAAAAACAGGTACTTTTACCTAATAATACAAAGTAATATTGTATTAAATAAACAATAAAATAGCCAGAAGAGGCTGTTCTGGAATCAGCCCTGCTGAAAAAAAAAACAATAGAACCCTGTCCAAAACACAATAGAAAATGTAATGGTTTTAATGGTTATAATGGGAATTGTATTGTTTTTAATGGAAACTATAATGGTGTCTACTGGTATGTGATGGATTCTATTGGTGGGATGTTAAATCCTATTGGAAAAATGCCCAAAACACACTACAAAAAGGAATTGTGTAATGGTTTTACTGGAAAAAGCTAATGGTTTATAATGGTATTTTAATGGAAACCATTACAATTTCTGTGATGGTTTCTATTGGGCTTCTATTGTTTGTTTGTTTTTTAGCAGGGAGCTTCTCCCATGACTGAAGCCTTGAGTATGATGAAAGGCTGAAGGAAAAGCAACTTCCTGAAAAACATCTTTATCTTTATTTTGGGTCTGTACAAGCTTCATTGGCTGCAGAACGAGCCAAGAAGTCTCATGTCAAACTAGCGGACAGAGCTGCCCGCACTTGTCAAGGTTTGCTTGAAGGCAAAATCCCTTCTAGAATGCCGTTCCATATTTAGACTCTTTTTAGAGGTGAATGCAACCCAGGCTCATCGGAATTACGTGACTCTGTCTACATTTCTGCAAGACCAGAAATATGTTTCTTCAGGTACATTTCTTTGCAATTTGCAAGTGACCATTCACGAGAAGCGCTACAAGCGATGATATTTTTTAACAGTCCAGTGTCTTGAAAAAAAAAAAAAACATGTAAAATAGCGTGTTTAATGTGACTGTTAAATGTGACTGTGGCAACATTTTATTACATTGATTAATGCACATACTACAGCAACTGAAATGAAATGTCCTGTGAGTGGCTACATAAGTTATTGCTCTACAGCGAGTGATAACAAAACTTAAGTTGACGCTCTACTCTACTGAGTTTGAAAGTAACATATACCACCTACACTACACCAAACTGATAGTGTGAGCAAAAACAATTGTGAGATTAAAAACACACTTGCCCAAGCAACCATGACATTTTACCTTCTTTCTATGAGATTTTGAGCTGTTTTGTGGAGTGTCATGACATGTTTCATGAGACTCGTACCTGAGTGCTGTGCATCATACTGTAATTTGCTGTACCAGGTGCACTACAAAGAACGTTTACTATGTCAGAAAAGCCATAAATATGGGGCCAAAAACAGAAAGTATTTGTTTACAAATCATGCACAATGGTAAAAGTCCTTTGCGGTCATAACGTGTTCCCTGAGTTCTTATATTCTTCCCCCAGTCTTTTTAAATCAATAATCGACCAAAAATCTGTCATGTTTTTTTTTTGTTTTTTTTCATGGTTTTACCCTGACTGTGCCTTCTTATGAATCAGCATGCATGAAACTGTTGCAGAACCACTGCATTTTAACCACAATCCAAACAAACATGCTACATGTAGAATGAGCAGTTTTGATGTAAATTAGATTAATTACCGATTAGTATAATTTCAAAATCTGAAACAAAAACAGCAGACTGACTGATTGAGAATGTAAATTCACTTGCTGACAGCAGGTGACCCTTATAAAGCAGTGATACAGCATTATTGCTGATACTGCTGCAAACAAAGCAGCGCTGCGCTTTTAAATACTACATAAGGAAGTAAGATGAAAATAAAACACCATCTAAACTTTTCTGAAGACAGTCAATTACCCTCAGAGATACATTCATAAAAAACCCCAACCCCAATTCAATATTTAGCATCTTCTTCCACTATTTCTGCCTGCTACAGTACTTTCTCCGCTTTGAGTCTCTGGCTTCTGTTAACGGCCGTTTACAGTTGGTTTATTTGTCCACTTAAATAATTGTATTGTTAATAGTTCTAAAGGTTCTCCAACCATTGGTCAGAAGTGCATGCTCATGAAAGTGCATATAAATAGTATGCCAAATAAAAATGAAAACTCGTGGTATGGATACGCAAAAATGGACTTTGGCATGTATATGCTATGCCATGGGTAGGATTAGGGTCGTGGGGTAGATGCGTATCATACGTACGCGAAAACTGCGTATCATATGCACGCAAACAAATTTGGTATCATATACACGCGAAAACTGCATTTTATATGCACGCCAAACACGTTCGTATCATATATACGCCAAAGTTCATTTTTGCGTATCAATACAACGAGTTTTCGTTTTTATTTGACATACCATTTTTGCGCATTTTCATGAGCCCGGGGTCAGTTACCCCCTCTCAATTCACAACGCTGTCTTGTTTGCTTAGGCACTTTTTAAAAAAGCAAAATGCATAACATGCTGAGAAGTGTATAAAATGTAAAGCTATGCATTTTAAAAAGAAAATGTGGAATTACTGTACCCTGGAAAGATTTATTTAAAACCCAGTGGGTGTATGTACAAAAGCAAGGGCTGAAAATGGATTTAGGCTAATGTGTCATCTTTGACGTAAGATCAAGTTCCACATGTGCTCTTATGCAATAAGCTCACAGCTAATTTGCCTCTAATTAGTTTAATTTCATGGTAGTACAAACATGTTTAAATCTATTCATAGCTCATTATGATATATTAGTGCATTAGCATTCAAGGTGCAGCAGCACACCTAAAAAGATTCAAAAATAAACATCTCATGTGAAGAGTATTTCAGTTGGTGGATATCGGCACTATGGTGTCTTGCACAAAGTCTCTCCCACTGTCTCTCTCTCTTTCTCTCAGTTGGCTGAAATCTACATGAGGAGATTTTCAAGAGATAACAGTTACTATGACAACCCAACTGCATCACGTCACACCTCTTTATTCTCTCAGTAACTGCAGTCAGTGTTTGTTTTGTGTGCCATACTTTTCACATCCCTTTGCTTTGGTTTACACAGGAATTAAAGGCGTAGTTCACCCAAAAATGAATATTTGTCATATTTTGTTTGATTTTCAGTACATACTGACTTAAACTTCATTGTGTTCTTCTCATAAAGCTATTTTATAGCTTGAGAACCCTTGTGAAAAAAAGTGTGCTAATTGTATTGAATGTGCAGTTATAGTGTAATATATGTAAAATATAATTAATGAAATAAAAGGCCACTTAAATATTGCATTATTTAACCCATTTCAGTACACTTTTAAAATGTGCAATTTATAATAATGTCAAATTAAAAGTTTTAAATAATTGTCTTTTAATATACAGGTGCATTTCAATGAATTAGAATGTCGTGGAAAAGTTCATTTATTTCAGTAATTCAACTCAAATTGTGAAACTCGTGTATTAAATACACTGTAAAAAGTGATAAGTTGACTTAACTTAAAAATATTGAGGAAACCCGTTGCCTTAAATTTTTTAAGTAATGATCATTTTAAAAAATAAATAAATTAATTGAATTGTCAAGTTCAATTTTTTTTTTTTTGTATTATAATAATGTACTTAATAATTGTAAGGCAACAGGTTTCCTCAATTTTTTTTTTTTTAAGTTAAGTCAACTTTCACTTTTTACAGTGTACATTCAATGCACACAACTGAAGTAGTTTAAGTCTTTGGTTCTTTTAATTGTGATGATTTAGCCTCACATTTAACAAAACCTCACCAATTCACTATCTCAACAAATTAGAATACTTCATAAGACCAATAAAAAATAAAAATAAAAAAAAATGTTTAGTGAATTGTTGGCCTTCTGGAAAGTATGCTCATTTACTGTATATGTACTCAATCCTTGGTAGGGGCTCCTTTTGCTTTAATTACTGCCTCAATTTGGTGTGGCATGGAGGTGATCAGTTTGTGGCACTGCTGAGGTGGTATGGAAGCCCAGGTTTCTTTGACAGTGACCTTCAGGTCATCTGCATTGTTGGGTCTGGTGTCTCTCATCTTCCTCTTGATAATACCCCATAGATTCTCTATGGGGTTCAGGTCAGGTGAGTTTTCTAGCCAATCAAGCATAGTAACACTATGGTCATTGAACCAGTTTTTGGTACCTTTGGCAGTGTGGGCAGTTGCCAAGTCCTGCTGGAAAAATTAAATCAGCATCTTCATAAAGCTTGTCAGCAGAAGGAAGCATGAAGTGCTCTAAAATTTCCTGGTAGATGGCTGCGTTGACTGTGGACTTCATAAAACACAGTGGACCAACACCAGCAGATGACATGGCAGCCCAAATCATCACAGACTGTGGAAACTTCACACTGGACTTCAAGCAACATGGATTCTGTGCCTCTCCACTCTTCCTCCAGACTCTGGGACCTTGATTTCCAAATGAAATGCAAAATTTACTTTCATCTGAAAAGAGGACTTTGGACCACTGAGCAACAGTCCAGTTCTTTTTCTTCACAGCCCAGGTAAGACGCTTCTGACGTTGTCTCTGGTTCAGAAGCGGCTTGGTAGCCATTTTCCTGAAGACGTCTGAGCGTGGTGACTCTTGATGCACTGACTCCAGCTTCAGTCCACTCCTTGTGAAGCTCTCCCAAGTGTTTTGAATCAGCTTTGCTTGACTGTATTCTCAAGCTTGTGGTCATCCCTGTTGCTTGTGCACCTTTTCCTACCCAAATTCTTCCTTCCAGTCAACTTTGCATTTAATATGCTTTGATACAGCACTCTGTAAACAGCCACAGCTTTAAGTAATGACCCTCTGTGACTTACCCTCTTTATGGAGGGCGTCAATGATCGTCTTCTGGATCATTGCCAAGTCAGCAGTCTTCCCCATTATTGTGT
This sequence comes from Acrossocheilus fasciatus, assembly GCA_036784905.1. Classification (NCBI taxonomy): domain Eukaryota; kingdom Metazoa; phylum Chordata; class Actinopteri; order Cypriniformes; family Cyprinidae; genus Acrossocheilus; species Acrossocheilus fasciatus. The sequence continues at coordinate 10,851,385 of CM071957.1, read as the reverse complement.
GGTTTCAAAGAACAAGAGATACCCGGAATTTATACTGTAGGGATGATCATTAATTAAACTCAAATGTAAATATTCTATTTTGAGATACTGATTTTTGACTTTCATGAGCTGTAAGCTCTAATCCTCAAAATTAAAACATTTTTTTTTAATGTTTTACTTTACATGAATCTCAAATATATGAAAGTTTCACTTTTTGAAATAAGTTACAAGAAAAAAAAATGATTTTTTTCATGACATTCTAATTTATTGAGATGCACCTGTACTAGTTTTTCCCTGACAAAACAAACACACTTGTTTTGATGTACACTTGTGTTGACTAGCATATGACACAAGTAAATTGCTTGATTAACTGTAGTATATATTTGATATTTACTAACTTCATAATTACAAATGATGCTACTATGTTACTAATGCATACTTATTTATTTATTTATTTATTTTTAAGTTAAGACTTTGAATATAGTTTACAAGTAGGGCAATTTTGTTTCTGCTTTTGATGTATGGAGAAAAAAAAAGTTATTTTATGTTCCACAAAGAAAGAATATCCAGTATTAAAGTTTTGGAAGATTAGAGTAAATGATGACTCTGGGTGAAGCCTTCACAAATTTGATTATTTAGAAATAATTAAAAATCATACAAATTTAATTTAAATTTTACGTCATAACCACTGATCTATAATAGAGATGTAGAGGTCTGTGGTCATAACACTTTTGACATTCTTAAATATTAAAAAATAAACTTTTGGTTTAATTTTGACTTAGGATTTTGAATCACATATTTTCAATGTGATCTTAAACATTTGTACTCCAACTGTATATTATAGCTCCATACAGTTTTAATCTGATACTACTGTGGTATAGGCTGGTGATTCCTAGTGCTGTCCAGGTGGGCTTGTTGTGTTTGTTTTCAGATCTGCTGCAATCATAAATTGTGAATCTGAACAACATCCCCCACGACTCATACAAAAGATGAAGGAAAATCAGAACAGTGCATTCAGTGCATAAAGCAGCAAGAACAACCAAACCGACATGAACCTCAACTGACCATCAGCCTCGTTCAAGAACTTCTCTTCCCTGCCTCTCTGACCCCAATATGTCCAAAAAGCATCTGTACTGGAATAGCCATGAATTTGAGCCCTATTATCAGTTCAATAATTCATTAATTGAAAAGAAGGTGAGAATTTAGACAGGCAAAATGTGCTGTAAAAAAAAGGTAAGTTTGCAAAAGGCAAGTATAAAATATTAAGTTATATAATTTTTATAAATAATATTTTTTTTTTTTTACCTTGAAATAACAAAAAACATAATTACACTGATTTTTAATGAATCACTTTTGTTTCTTTTCCACATTTGGATAGCGGTATGAAATTATGTGAAAAGGTTGGATAGTTTTATGGCAGCAAAAAAAAAAAAAAAAAAAAAACTGCATGATTTTTACTACAATGAATTCCACTCATTTAACTGTAGGAGGTTTCAAAGTTGCAAAAACACAAAATTACAGTTGCTTTAAAATTTGCCATCATTATAACAATGACCTAAAGGTTTTATTATTATTATTATCTCTTTTTACTGAACAGCTGAAAATTGTGTGCTTCATTTTATGTTTGTTTTTTTGTTTGTTTTTTTTTTTTTCAGGTTAATTAGTGAAATGCATTGTCATAATAACCCCACCAAAACAATAAACTAATTTGTAATTTTAATAAAAGAAACAAGTGCATCCTGGCATCACAATAAGTTATTAAATATTAAATATCAAACATTTAACAGTAAGTTATTAAAGTACATATTTATTTATTTTTTCGTTGTGCAGTTGCTTACAAGCATCCGTTTCATCAATCTTTCGACTTTTAACAGTCTGGAGAGGAAAGATACTGCTGTGACCCAGCTGATTCAAGCCAGATTCAGTGTGTGACACCAGCGCTGTTGCCCTTGCCAAGAGCTCATCTGTTCTTCAGGCCACATCCGTTCCGTACTGTGACAGGTGTGATTCCAGCACTAATGTGAGAGCTCACCTTTACGTGCCACTGAGACAGTGTCTTATGCACCTGTTTGTGGAGAGCAGCTTTTACATAATACTAGACAAAATAAAATAATTAAAAAAAAAAAGAAAAAAATGTTTGCAAACTTTAAAATGAACCTAATTAGCCAGGAAAATGTAAATATAATTCAGGCATATGACATTTAACAGTTCATTAATGTCACGCAATATAAACCCGTAAATGGCATTGGACACTGTGTGGAACCCCAAAATTCTGCGTTATGATTGGCCTTCTCACAAGTCAGAGGCGGGACTTTCAGATGCCTGGAATTTGCGGGACGCGGCGATGACTGATAGTTACAGATGGAGAAATATAATTTTAGCTAAAAAAAATTATTTATATATATATATAAAAAAAAGATATGGATCTGACTTCAACATAAATGTACAATTTATTGAACTCTTTATTTGACAGAACTGGGTTATGGAAGTTAAATTACTTATCATCAACTAGCAAAATGTTCAAAAATTAGTGGGAAAACCATCCGAGGACATGACGAACACATCACTGTTATACATGTAAGACGTTTATAATTCATAAATAGTGGGGCAAATCATTGGCGCCGAAAAACTAGTGGTTAGTGCGCCGACATATAGCACAACGGTCAGGGCCGCTGCTGGCCAAATGGGTGCCCTAAGCAGGATTGTATTGTTGTGCCCCCTCCCTCAAATATTATGGAAGTAAACAAAAATACCTACTATAGGGGTCAAAAAGGAACTTTAATAAAATATAAAAGTAAATAAATTGTAATTAAATTGTATTATTTACAATTACAATTCATCCATATGTCACCTATAGCAGTGGCTCCCAAACACGATCCAGGAGGCCCCCCAAAACTTCAAACGTTTTTCAAAAATTACCCCAAAAGTTTTCCATGTCTCCTTAATCAAACACCTGATTCAGATAATCAGCTCATTAGTAGAGACTCCAAGACCTGAAATGGGTGTATGAGACAAAGGAGAGATGCAAAATGTGCAGTGTTGGGGGGCCTCCAGGAGCGTGGTTGGGAACCACTGATCTATAGCAAAAAGGTGGCCAAAAATTAGAGATTAAGCAGATATTTGAATCAAATGTTGGGCCAATAGCCTATTAGACAAGGATTTGACCGTCCTGTAAGTGTAACAGCAGGAATTACCAGGCCTTTGGCTCCCTTTGCAGGCATTTGTAATAACATGTTGTTGTTGTTGTTTAAATCAGCATTACAACAAAACAAACAATGGACACCATCACAAAATTTGTAATGGTTTTACTGGTTATGGTAATTGGTCACCTTCTAAATCCTAATGGAATATGTCCCAAAACACACTACAGAATGTTTTTTAATGGTTAAAAGTTGATGGTTTGTAATGTTTGTAATGGTATTTGTGATTCATTTTTTCAGCAGGATTGTCTCATTGTTTTTATATAATGCATTTTAAGTCATTTTAAAGGCTGTTGTTGGCTTAGGTTGGTTTTTATAATCACAAAAAATATTATCTTAATACTTCTTTGTATATTATTATTTGAAGTAACAAAACCATGGTTAATTTGCGGTTCCCATGGCTACAAGAACCATGATTTTAATTTTTATTGGTGTTAAAACCATGGCTAACTTTTGTAAGTGAGCATGGAAACGCTGAGAGAATATTAGACGCGTTGGTGGTGGTGAAATTATTACCGACATTAAACACGTTATTGACCTCAACACCCAAAAAAGTTTCACAGGATTTTGAATGTAGCCTACCTGCAAGTGACGCACGGGCTTCGTTTTCATCTTTTTTTTCCTTCTCTTGGCGCCGGATTGCTGATGTCTTTTCACGGGCGTAGTTATCCATCAATTATGATCATTTGCATTCAGCCGCAAACATGAGGTGTGAGCGGTCGCGGGTGAGCGTCACTTTTTTTTTTTTTTTGAGCAACTGGGAGTTGGTGCCCTACGCAAACTGCGTACTCTGAGTATAGGGAGCGGCGCGACCCGAGTTCGATTCCCGTCTCTAGTTCCTTTGCCGATCCCGCCCCACTCTCTCCACCCCATACTTCACTGTCCTATCTAATAATAAAAAAAGGTGTAAAAGCCCCCAAAAAAATAAATAAAACTTTAAGAGTGGGGCAAGTTATTAATATTGCGTACTGTGAAGGATTTTATGGTAACAGTGCATAATATGAGGAGTAGGAATCGTAAACATTAGCGTTTTAGACAACTTTTTACTCTATAAATGAATCGGCATAATTCAAAGCAACATACATTTATTAAGAATTTCAAAGTAACGTTAATTAAAGATGTGCACCAGTTAACTTATTCAACTCATTTTATGTATTATTTCGCACAACTCTGCAATCATTATTTGGATTCAGCAACTGGACACAGCTTTTCAAGTACATCCCACGTGGCTAATGCTCTTAAAGGGGTCATCTTTTTTCAACTTTTTAAAGAATTTTGTAATGCTGTGTCATTCATTTTTCACACTTCCTCACACATCTATTTATCTCTCAGTCTCTCAAGAAATGAATAGGCCTATACTCGCAAAATATTCACCTATACCAACAGGAAGTTGGTATTAGAGAGAAATTGGATAAGTTAAATTATTGTTTCATGTCACCTTTGAATGACCCTGTGTCCCACATGGACCAACCCATTCAACAAATTTAGACATGCCACTAGTCATGGAATACTTGGGCCATATTTAAATGTGCTGCTGTCATGTCTGTGATTGCTCGTGGTAAGTTTTTGAAAAACTTTTTAATTACGTAGTGGTGTAGAGATGTTCTTCACACAGTGTTTGAAACTGTTGCTTGTGAGAAAATAGAAAGGATACTGAGAAGTGTGATGCTGTAGAAATCTGTGCTGTACAAAAGGCAACCTTCACAGGAATATTCCAGGTTAATAAAATGGGTTCAATGCACCTACAATAAACGGGGTACAACTGTGAACCATAAATACCAGCAGAATACCAACATAATTTTGTTTTGCACAAATATCATGCAAAAGTTAATAGGTTTACATTCTCCTGATAGAAACTGGCCATAATTTTATAATATTCTGGTGCTTTACAATTTCCCTATAGACTCTCATTGCAGGTGTACTTCTGTATCCATATATACTGTACTTTATTTATTCATTCAAACTGATGGATGTCAATAACAGTTTATATTATTACTCTTTTTAAAACAGAACAAGGAAGGAAAAATGTCCTCAAAATTATATGCAATTTATAATGTAAGTTTTGCTTTTTAGCTTTCCGTTAACTGTGAAAAAAAATGTATAAATAAAATAAACATAAGGTTTTAACCATAGTCCTGTTAGCTAGATTTAAGTATAAAAGATGCACATTAATGGAGCCAAACACATTCATGCACACATGCAAAACAATCTCAAGATATTCCCAAAGGAGATTGCTTCTACATTTACCTCCATTTACATCTTCACTATTATTGACTCAGATGTCAAGGCCAGTAATGCTGAGAAGAGTTGCTTCGCATAGCTCACTCAGCCTTGCAATCGAATTGAAATTTCTCTTGCAGTGACGACACTAAAGGGTCTTTCGAACAATTTAGCCTATCAGATATTTACATAAATCCTTTTTTCATTAACCTGTTATTGAACATTTAGATAAATGCTGTTTGGCTAATTTTCATTCCAGGCCTATTTTAAGAGGCATTTCTTGCCCATCAATGTTGCATTATAATTTTCAATTGTAGTGCAGGATGATCTTACACCTGGAAACACATTTGAAGGTGAACGTTACCTCAAGATTTTAAAATAGCACATTGAGTGTTCTTTCAGTTGTTGATGTTTTTGTGGATTCTTACATTTCAAGTTGACCTTTGAGCGAGGAAACTGTATAATTGATAAGACTCTGCAGGTCATTTCTGAAAATGGTCTAAACTAAGTGGAAAGAGGAAACGGCAAACAAACCATTTTTGGTTTTTGTTCAACTGTGTTTATTTCCAAAAGGCACTCACTACATTGAATGTAATGGTTGCACAAGATACTGCAGATACTGCGAACAGCAATTTACTAGCATGTGCAGCCCGAAGTAGAGCTCAAACATGGACATTTCAAAGTCTCAAGAAGCATGTTTGTGGTACAATCAATACCATAGCATGATAACATATTAGCACAATAGCATGCTTTAGGGATCCATGTCTTTAAATAGTTTTGAATGCTTTAAAATGTTTTAAATTTTCATAGCTTTTTTCTTATCACAAATATTCAGTCCGTTGCTGCATTCGCTCTAGACTATTGCAAACATGAAAAGAGTAATTAACATTAGCTCAACAACAAGCATTTTGCTGCAGCTGTAAATGTGTGTATGTGTGCGTTTACGAGTTGGTGGGAATGAGGTACCGATACGTGTGTCTGCCTCGGGGAGTTTTCATTAATACAGTCAGCAAGACAACAATCACATCAGACAAAGCGGTATTTGGTTTCAACACAAACACACACACACAAATATGTCAGACGCTCCCAGGCGATTAGCACAACATTGTTTAGTGGTGTGTCAAAAGTCTAGTTCAGAAACATTCTGGAAAAGAAGAGACAAAAATCATAAACTAAAGACAGAAACTTGTAAAAAGTGCAAAATGGTATTTTCAAGCAAAGGTTTTCTGGCAAAAAAAGAGAGTAACATTTCCCTGTCAATCCTAAATGAAACTGCATCCTATACGTTCATAAAAGCTAAAAGATAAGTATGCCGTATATTTATCTCATTCACATACAGAATGTCTAGCAGGCTTTAATCAAGTTGAGATTTTACCCTGATCATTCACAAATCAGCATAACACTGTGAATATGTCATAATGTTGTGTAATCAGTGCCATCAGTCAACTAAATAAAGGTACAGTAAGCGATTTCTGCAAAACTCTTGATATTTGAAATGACCACAACAAACAGGCCCCTTCCCAAAAGTATCACATCTTATCTTGTTAACTTAGCCCCCATATTCACCAACATGCTATGCAACAGGCACCTCCCCCATCATGAGTGGACACGCCCCTTACTGGTGATTGGCTACACGATTCAATCCAGTTTCAACTGTGTTTCTCAAAAATCGCTTACTTGACAATGACTTAAAGGGACAGTACACCCAAAAATGGAAAATGCCTTCAACATGTGTTGTTTTGGATCTTACTGACTTCAATTGGATCAACAAAAACATTTTAAACATTTGTGTTCTGCAGACGAAAGTAAGTTATACAGATTTGGAGCTAATTTTTTGGGTAAACTATCCCTTTAATTAAAGTAAACAGATATGTTTAGTCGTTTGTGATTAAACTCTACTAGATATTCTACCTTGCATGATGTCTACCTATAACTTTCTATCTTATGGCTTCTCTTTTGTCCCATTGTCCTAAAATTTAAAACTATGAAAACAGTACAGTGTAGCAACAGCTTTAGATATTTCATGAGAGCACAGCAAATAGTATGTCAGACATACCGTACAATTGAACAATTACAGTAGGACTACAAGCCCTGAGATTTCATAGGTTAATTTCATAAATCTGGATCACATTTTGATGCACTCAACTTGTTTTACAGGACAGTAGAGCTCCGTGCATATACGACGTGTCACCAATTTAACATGGTTTCTTCATATTCAAAGAGTTTTATCATCTTTGATCAAGGGGGATTCAAGTCTCAAGGTAGCTTTCTTCATTTTGAATGGGTGGGGGATCTTGACAGACATTGTTTTTAAGCAGTTATGCTTCTTGACAAACGACCTTGAAGTACAGTCTGGCAGAAAGAACATTGAAAGTGAAGCACTTTCAGTCACACTTCAAACAAACTGCCAATGTAGCTTGCTACGGATTTTGTCCAGAATGTTTGGAGAGATTCTTTCCAACTTATACAAGCATTTTTCAGTGGTCTGAAGAAGAGAACCAGTGCTACTGGTGAGATCCAGTGCTACTGTCGCCATATTTCCGTTATCAAGTTATCAGGACACAGTGAACAGTTAAACGAACAGCAGAAATTGAGATTCTTACATCTCAGCTCAGGGTAAGGGCTAAAAAAGGCACTTTAGGCATATGTTATTTTCCTACACGGTTCCCTCTAAGGCTCCATCTGCAAATGGAACTCTTGGTCTTCAAGTTTTGTCTCGTTTTCTTCCTCTTTGGTCTGTGGCGGTAGAGGCATGAATCCGTTTTGTTTATTGGGGCTCTCCACAAAGAGAGGTAAGTTGGTCAGACTGGTGTTGACCTCTTTCTCAAGCTCCTCGTCCTCGGCCTCGGCCTCTTTCTTCTCCTCATCCATTGTGGGAGTATTACAGGTGAAGGAATCTAAGGCTTTCCGACCGTCGTCTGGGATGTTTTTCCTCAACTCTTTGTTCTTGTTCCGTTTGGCCATTTTTGTGACTGAACCAAGGCGGTTGAAAATGTTATCTTCAGAGTACGCCTGGCTTGGGTCGCTCCGCCGATGCTCATTCTGCTCAATTCGTAGACGGAGGTTGTTGAGCTTTGTGTCAATGCTCTCCTGGGAGGATGTTTTGTAATTGGTGGTGTCCAGGCTGTTGAAGGCAGCTCGACGTTCAGGGGAGAGCATGTCCAGAGAATGGGCCCGCTGGTCGAAACCTAGCTGCCTGCGCTCCATGCTGCGAATGGTGGCGGCCCTTTGCAGTTTGTCGTGGACTTCCACGCTGAGTCGGCGCCTGGTCTCACGGAGCTCTGCGCGAACGTTGGCCTTCCATTCGGCAGCGTGAGCCTTAATTTCACCCACCTTCAACAAGATGACAATGGTAAATAAACCTGTAAGCTTTAAATTGTCCTTCCAAATAATGGTTTGAACTTGTTATGGCTCAATGGCATTACGAGTCTCTATGATAAAGAAAAGGAAGAACGTGCCAAATTCATAAAATGTGTTCTTTGTATTGATGTTGGTTTCATACGTCTTTGAAAAACTGTTGTGTAACAATTATGTAAAACTAATATTTTCTTTAACACATGTGAATGTATTGTACACATCTTAATGATTATTTTCAAAATCTATGTATTAAGGTAAAAAGTACGTTTTGCAAATATCGTGAATAATTATAAATGCTCATAAATGTTTTGATGAGATGCACCACACAACATTTTACAACACTGCCTTGTGATAAAAAAGGTTTTTAATATATTTTTAATATATTTTTGTTCTATTTTTTTTCAGCTCTGTTTTTGCATGTTATTTGCATCACATGACTGATTTTCTCAGAATTTTCAGATATTAAAAGAAGTGATTAAAAGAAGATATTATTAAATATTGTTGTTACATGATTTTCATTATAATATTAAGAAAGTTGTTTCACCCTAATATTTTTGCTTTTATGCTCCTAAAATTTCAAAATGAATTATAATACAGAAATTAAAAACACGTTCATCATATAAGAGAAGTTATTAAAGTTATTATTTGTATAAATGGCATGTTTGGTATATATTTTTTAGTAAATTAATCAAATAGTGTCATGGCATGTCATTGACCATTACATCATATTTGGAAGTATACAAGTTTAGCTGGAATAATCAAGGTAAATGCAATGCTAACAAAAGTCTCACCTCCATTTTTGTCTTTTTAGAAAGCACCCTGAGCCAGTCTCCAATCATGCTCAGAACTGCAGCAAAGTAAGCCAGTCCAACCAGGATCCAGAACCACACCAGCGGTCTGTACCATTTACGGTACTCTATTCTTCTATTGCCTCCTGGAAGAGATGTATAAATGACACTTTCATTTCAGAGGTGGGAGCATTTGATTGTCTTTTAAATCTACAACCACATGCTTTTTCAGGCATTCATCAAAACCTCCTGCCAAATTCATGCAAGCTATTTCCTGAGAACAGAAATCAGACTAGCTCAGTTTTTCTTGACAATTCATGGTGTCTGCAAGTAGAGAAGCTTCAAAAAATACAATACAATGTTTTTATGTGAACTTTTCAAATACTAAATGGAAACAAATGGAAAGTCTATAATGGAATTCAATCAACTGCGTATGGTAAAGATTTGCCCAGCAAACCAAAAGCCACTGAACCTGATCCTTGGCAGGGATCCTCAAGAGACTAAATGTCAAATGATAAAATCATATACGGATATTTCTTTATCTTCTGGCTCATTTATGTCACAGAGGTCACCTTCCTTATTTGCTAACTCCCCAAATGGCCTGTATAGATTTTGTTTCACACTTGTCTCAGACCTAAATTTGAATCTTAAAATATTAAACTCCTTCAAAAATGTTCAATAAATAAACAAATAGAAAACAAGAAAGAAAGAAAAAAAACTTGATGAAATATGAGATCACATCTTTTCTCTATGAGAAAAGTGACCAAAATATCGAAAATATCATTTTGATCACAGAATGCATCATTTGAGATGTGCTAGAAATAAAACTGGTGGGAAGTTTCAAGACTTTCTGAAACAAAAATGGCAGAATCCTACATGTCTAATGGTTTGTGGATAAATTAAATAAACTAGTAACTAGTGATTTTACGCATTAGTTCTAAATTCTAAGATCTAAAACTAAATTCTGTACGTACCTGCTACATAATCTCCGATCCCAACAGTCGTCAGTGTGATGACCACAAAATAAATCGCCTCCAGCCCAGTCCATCCTTCAATGTGCTTGAAGATGATGGCTGGTATGGTGACGAAGAGAATGCAGCCAGCCAAGATGAAGAGCAATGTAGAGGCCACTCGAATCTTGGTCTGGCTTATTTGATTGTGTTTGCGCTGGGGGGTGAAATAGACAAAAAGCAATATCAACATGAAAGATCGTACAAGAGCCATTCTTAGTCACGCAAACAGCACGACTTCATTGCCAGCAGGGGCTACATGTGGCATGAGAAGACATTTCGTGACTTTGTGAAGGTGGCATGTGTTCATTAGCTCTCTGATGGGCCTAATGATGATCTGAATGAGACTGATTAGCCCTAATGAAGTGTGATCTCAGCCCATACTGCAGATGCCACTGCCTCAGCATGCTGGAGCCTCAGTTCTGTGTTTATTTACAAGGCTTGTACCTCTGCTGTGCAGGGTCTGACTAACCTACCACAAACAAGAGCTGCGATCTTCCTGACTAATGCCTCCCGGGATGTTAGGAAAAGAAGTGACCTTGCATAGTCTAATATGATAAGCCTACCACTTGAAATTATAATTGCCATGGTAAACAGTTTTATATTGGAACATTTAGCATTAAAATACATTGTTGGTTTCGTTGTTTGGAATCAAAACAGTAGTGTTTTTCAGGTGCATACATTAGCATTCAAAAGTTTTGGGTAGGTACGATTTTTTATAATATTTTAATGCTAACAAGACTGCATTTATTTGATCAAAAATGCAGTAATATTGTGAAATATTATTCATGTTTATTTTCAGCAGTCTTCAGTGTCGCATGATCCTTCAGAAATCATTCCAAAATGCTTATTTGCTGCTCAAGAAACATTTCTGATTTTTATCACTATTAAAAACAGATGTGCTGCTTAATATTTTTTGTGAAATCCCTGATATGTTAAGGATTAGATGAATACAAAGTTCATCTTTAGTAGCATTAAATGTCTTTACGGTCACTTTTGATCGATTTAATGCATCCTTGCTGAATAACAGTATGCATTCTTTAAAAAACAAAAATCTGATCCCAAGCAATACTGCATGACCTGTGGTACTATATGTAGTGTCCCCTAAACATATTCACCCCAGGTTCATTGGAAATATGTGCTTGTGGTGACGTTTCTGCAACAGTGATATTACTGCACGTTTCATGGCAGTTTCAAAGTGAAATATCCAGTGAATGGTGCTAAAACCCACATTCAATAAGTGACTGTGGCTGCCTTTTTTATTACATTGGTACATGCATGTATTGCAGCCTTTTTATTGCATTGCTTCAGGTACATATTGCTGTGGTTCAGACTTCAAATGTCTGGAGAGTGTCGCTAAAAGGCTAATGCTAATGTGTTGGAAAATAACATACACCCTACACCAAACCCAACCCTAAACCTACCTGATAGTGTTAACGAAAGCAAAAGTGATATAAAAACGCATTCGGTGGTGCAACCATGCTATTGTAAATTCCTTAAACACTGATTTTAGCTCTTCACTTCACAAGTGTACCGTTTGCTCCTGAGCTACCGAGCAAACTATTGCATTAGCGTTACATACTTATGAAGCTATATATGTAAAAATACACATATAGCAAAATACATATGAAGCTATATATGTAACGCTAACATTCAAAAGTATCAGTTTTCAAATCTCGCAGTATGTTAAAAAGGCATAATATTCTGCAAGTAATTGTGCGAAATTTAATAACAAACTACTAACTGTATTTTTTTTTAAGTTTGCTTGTGAAGTCTTTCTTTAAAATAAATACCACAGTTTGTTATCTATCCATAATTTTGATATCCATGAAAGCCCTAAGATGCAGTGTATTACAATGTCTTGTTTTGTTATGATCACTATTTAGCTTATTTCAAAATACCCAAACATTTTTTTTTTTTTTTTTTTTAAGGATCATAACATTGATTTTGACATCTTGGTCCTATTCAGAAGATGATTAATTACTTAAATTCTTAAATAAATATAACATTATAAATATGAAAATATAAATCAAGATGATAAATCAATGAATGAAGTTTCCATTTACTGCTGGAATTAATTAAAGAGAAAGCATATGATGTAGAGTTCCTTTGTGTCATCAAGAATAATGACTGTGTCTTACTGCAAATTCACAGAACATTACGGGATGTGTCTGTTGTGTTTGTTTTTGGGGTTTTTTACCTTGTGTTGAAAAAGAATATCATTCATCCATGCAAACATTTGAAAACAATGTGTTCTAAAATCAGCTCAAATATCAAACCGGATGGAAACACAGTCCAAAGCTAAAAATATCAGAGTCTGTGCTCATCCTACACTGTGTAATTTCTCTGTAAGTCTGTCAACTCAGACTGCACAAAATCTGATTTTCAGCAACTAGCGTAACCTGTCCAGACTGCAAATCGGGGCAAAAATGGGCAGAAGTTGTGTAGTGTATTACAGCCTTTACATGCATACCTTCCCACAGAGCCCATTAAACAGATTGTACATCTATCCATCACAGCCTTGTTTTCAATAACCTTAGTTTTGTGCTCCACAGTTCACTTACCCTGAACATTTTCTCCACTTTAGCAATGCTCTTCACAAAAATAGTCCCTAGTTGATCACCAACACCAGCCAGAAGAAAGCCAAAGAGTGGGATGCCAAAAATTGCATAAAGGATGCAGAAAATCTTCCCACCCTCTGTGCTTGGAGAGATGTTGCCATAACCTTAAAAAGATAAGAAAGTAATGGTGTAAATTAAGATGCAGCTGAAAAGCAAATGTACCACTGTACTGTATATTCAAAGTGACATATGAAAGAATGCCATATAATGATAAGGGGACTTTATTGGATAATTACATGGATATTTAGTTCAACGCCAGTTCAGACTACACAAAATCAAATGAAAGAATCATAAATGTCTTCTAATTTTACTATATATAAATTCAGACACTAATCAGTCTGTTAATTCCAATGCAACCCAGTCAGATATACTCTGTAGGTTTAAAGGAAATCATTGGAAATTACCTACTATGGTCCCCATGGATCAAAATGTGTCTACTGAGAGCATGTTCGAAGGTTGGGCAACTGAAGTGTAAAAACTAATCTTTTTTATGCCTTTGTCCATTGCCCGCTGGATGGCTGAGTCAATGAGAAATGACATTGAGAGTCCTGTCAGCATTTAGATACTAACCTGTATTGCACAACAGCTTCTTTAAGTAATCAATCACAGGCCCTGGCAGGTAACACAGTGGGCAGCTTATGGACTTCAAATGCATTACATCAATCCTCCAATGGAATGTGCCATATAACTGCAAGTAGTGAATTAATGCCTTGTATTTTCACCACAGAGTGAAAAAAATAAATAAAAAGGCCCTTTTACCTCAAATTTTTGATGTTTTCTCTTGCAATTTTAAGGTTATATCTCACAATTCTGACTTTTTAACTTACAATTCTGAGAAAAAAAAGTCAGAACTTCAAACTTCAAGATATAAACATGTAATAAGTCTTTTCGAGTGTTTTAACATGCAATAAGTCAAAATTGTGAAATAGAAATGTGCAATTCTGAGAAAAAAAGTTTATTTATTTATTTTTTTTTGTGTGTGTGTTTCTGCCAGGGACTTTGAGTTAATATCTTGAGATAATATATTGTGAGTTAACATTTTAACTTTTTTTCCATTTACGGCTTTGATTATTCATTCCCCACCCCCGTTTATTTCCTAGCTGAGACTATAAAATGTGTCTGAAAATCTATGAATCGCTCCATAAGCATCAGTAGTTTTATTTGGATTGACAGCTGAAGCAGGCACATTTTCACACATGGAATATAAATTGGGCTGAAGGAGAAAATGATTGATTGGTGGTGTTGGGGGTCAGACATATTGACTGAAACTAAGACTATAAATGTATGACACAAGCAAATTCCTTGTATTTGGCTTGAGCTATGCATATTAATGTGGGGTGGAGAAGTCTAGAAATGTATGTATAATATCCAGGGATGTATATGTGCTACCTATTGTTGTTATTACAGTTCCAGCGAAGAAAAAGGAGCTCCCTAAGTCCCAGTGACTGGAGTTGTATGATGTGTCTCCGATAGGACTGACGCCAGCGTTCACTGCATCTACAGAGTGCTGGGAAGAGATAAGACTGGAGTTAAGGTCATTGTATGAGAAGCATGTCTTCCGTATGATTTAATAGTCGATCTCGACAGATCATTTAATGTGGTAATGAAAATCAAAATTGGTATCAGGCCAAAATAAACAAATAATTTCAACATCAAAATGGACTAAAACTCTGAAACCTATACTCACAGTGAATGCAATTTGAAATTAAGTATTTACTTGAAAGGGCTGAACAATTTAAACTAGTCTTTTGTGTAGTCTTTTCTGCAAAGAGATATTACTTTGCTTCTTGCACATTTTGCGATGATTTCCAAGTGAAATGTCAAGTGAGTGACGCAAAAAATGTGTTCAGTTTTATCTAAAACAAATGAATCTGGCAACATCTTATTAAGTTTATGATGTTGTACATATTGCATCGAAAATATGTGACCTGAATCAGGTGTGTTTGATTTAGGAGACATGCAAAATGTGCAGTGTTGCAGAGGTCCAGGAATGTGGTTACGAATCACTGCTCTAATAATGTACCACCTATACTAAACTCCACAGTAAACCTAACTTATAGTGTTAACAGAAGCAAACATGAAATAAAAACGCATTTTTTGAAGTAATCATGCCATTTTGAGTTTGCTGCTACAAGCTCTTTTATCGTGGCTTGTGTTTAACTGAACACAAGCTCTCCACAGCCCAAGTGCAATGCTGTACCAGGTGCGCTACCGAGCAAGTTTACCATGTCAGAATAGCCATACATATGGACCTGGTGCAAAATATAGTACTTTCTAAATCATGCACTATGGTAAAAGTGTTTTTAGGTAATAACAATGTTGTTCAAAGTCTGGTTTTGTGTGTGTGTGTGTGTGTGTGTGTGTGTGTGTGTGTGTGTGTGTGTGTGTGTGTGTGTGTGTGTGTGTGTGTGTGTGTGTGTGTGTGTGTGTGTGTGTGTGTGTGTGTGTGTGTGTGTAGTTTACTGCAGTGCTCATTTCAGCTGGAAATTGTATGTATATGCACCAGTTTTTGGAGTTTTTCAAAAACCTACATAGAGCCTTTTCCAATGAGCCTATGTATCAAGCAGTACATGAAACTGCTTTTTGAAGCATGATGACTCATGATGTCTCACACATTCTAGTCATTCCAAATAGAACAAACAATAAATAGATCCTCTTTTGTTAAGCAAACTGTAGTTTTTGACATACAGTTTGTCATGGTCAAGGCATCCTACTGAGGTGATGATCCAAATAAGCTGTCTAGCTTTAATGAGCCTTCGATGATAAGATGTATCATTAATAGAGAGGAACAGAGAGGGCGGATCAGAAACAGGTCACTCAGCCCAACAGGACGCCTCGAGAGCAGATGGAAGTACTATACTGAGATCGACAGGAAGCAGCTCAGGTGTGAGAAACGAGCGTGTGGGCAGCTGAAGGGCAGGTACACAAGGGCAGATTCAGAGTCTGTCGGTCTAGACTGGATGCATAATACTAAGTTTGAGCCAAGTGTTGCCATAAAAGCAGAACCTCATGCAAGAGAAAATAATGCAAACTTATTAAATTTGCAAGATAACAACTCTAATCAAGAACAAAATAAATTACGAAATTTATGAATAGCAGATATCTTAATATCTTATGAATAGCAGATTTCTTATTACAATCTTTGAATTTTTGAGTGTAATGAAACTGAAATAGTCACATTTACATTCTCTGTGTCTGAACAATCAATCAGCTTGAGATTCTTTCTCAATCCAAGAATGAGGTAGTAATCCAAGGGGGAAGTAGTGGCCTAATGGTTAGAGAGTCGTACTCGTAATCCAAAGGTTGCGAGTTCGAGTCTCGGGCCGGCAGGGATTGTAGGTGGGGGGAGTGACTGTCCAGCGCTCTCTCCACCTCAATACCACGACTGAGGTGCCCTTGAGTAAGGCACCGAACCCCCAACTGCTCCCCGGGCGCCGCAGCATAAATGGCTGCCCACTGCTCCGTGTGTGTTCACAGGGAGCAGTGTGTGTGTTCACTGCTGTGTGTGTGCACGTTGGATGGGTTAAATGCAGAGCACAAATTCCGAGTATGGGTCACCATACTTGGCCGTATGTCACTTCACTCACTCACTTAGGTAATTCTCTCATATAATGTGATGTCCTCAACCATTTAGCGCAAATGGTTTTACCTCAACACAGTCTGCTAGAAAGCACAAATTTGCATTCCATATGTCTGCAGCTCATCTTCAATTTCTTTTCTGAACTGATCTGAATAGCATTTTACTCTATCTGCTTGCCTGGGTAACTTGTATATGCAACTGTGTCCCCTACTGGGAGACGTTATATCTCTTTTAAGGTGGTGAGAAGATGATTTCGAAGAAATATAAATACGTCTTCACAGCAGACAGCGAGTGCTCAGATGACAGTGTCTGAAAGCTTTCAATCCCATCATGGGAACTGTCACTGTGACAGAGGTAAACCATATAGAAGCTGTATATACTGAGTGTCATGAGAGATGCATTTTTCCAAGCTATAAGATTCTGCCTCAAACACAAAGAGATTGATCAGGAAACCCTACCTCCACCAATCACCACTGCATTGTGTTATGATTCTAAATTAAATTCATACTGAAAGCGTGGTTTTCGAAGAAAACCACATACTAGCCAGGTTTCCATCACCCTAATTTATGCGCATTTTTAAGTATCGCATGAGAAACGAGTGATGGAAACGCCAGATTTCTAATAAAAATCCCTTAATTCGCAAAAAAGTTTTTACGCTCACTTGAGGTGGTTTTTGACTTGTGCGAAAAAGGGTTAATGCAAATTATGGGAGATGGAAATGCATTTTGCGAATAAATTCCTCCAAGCGCATCAAAAAAGTTGTGACTTTGCGCTATGAGACGGAATAACTTGACTAGCAGCGGACTGATCTCGCTCAGCATCTGAAATGTTGTTATGGTCGTTCTGAAATGCCTGAGCAAAGTCTGTCATAAAAGTATTTCTGTATAATTGTCTTACACGACTGTGTTCCCAAACAGCAGCATTCACCTCCAAAAGCAATGACAGCATTTATTGTGTTTTGTCTGCTCACTCTGAGGCTCAATTCATTTTTCATATATGAAAATTATTATATTCAGTAGCTTTTCCTAGTTTTCTATAGGATATTTAGTGCCAGTTTACCAGGAAGTGATGATTTTGTTCTCTTTGACTCGTTGGATGGAAACGGTGCTCGTTCGCAAATGTTTTCATAAGTTAAATTCGCAACTTTGGATGGAGACCCGGCTACTGTAGCTGCTCAACTGATGTATGCTATATATATATTTATTTATTTTATTTTATTTATTCATTTTTTTTTTTGTAGTAAAATATGAATTGGACTCCTCATCTTGAGATTAACAAATGGTGTGTATATGTATATATATATATATATATATATATATATATATATATATATATATATATATATATATATATATATATATATATATATATATATATATATATATATATATATATATATATATATATATATCCAAAACATACTACAAAATATATTATTGTTCATTAAAATATATATATTATGGTGGCAATATGTTGTATTGTTTTTAATTTCAAAGTAAATGATTTAATTAAATCATTCCAGAACTATATAGTAATAATTTATTGTATATATATAGTATATTTATTTAGCCAGTGTTAGAGATGTGGTAAGTAGGATAAATAACAGTAAAATGGCAAATGTAATGAAACATTTTCTTCCAGTTCCTGGCAGGTAGAGTGATGTAACTGGAGGTGAAGAATCTCAGCAAATGCCAAAGCAATTCTTAGAGCTGTAGACAGTACACTAATGCTTGAACATTTCCTGGCAATTTTAGCTGAAAACTCCTTTTGATAGTCAATGTGCAAGCATTAGTGCACATGCTCTGTCTGGTCTACAGCTCAAAGAAGTGCTTTGGCATTTCTTCAAATTCTTCACCTCCAGTTACATCACTGCCAGACTGCAGTACATATGCACAGCTCACAGCCTGAGCAGAGCGAAAGCAACAGCTTACATGCAGCTAAGCCACACGCCACTAGGCTGAATCATCAACGCTTTGCAGTATTTCTAATCAGCAAAACCACAAGTTACGTTTCCCGCTGCAGATCTGTTTTCCATTTTATTTGTTCCGCAACTCCCAGCTCAAACAACATTCAACAGCAGAAGCTGAAAGGAAGCAGCTGTCATATCCACCTCTCTTAGGCTCTACTGGAGTCGGTGAGACTGAGCTATTTTGAAATGGTGCTTTGTTACAAAGCTCTCAAATGCTGCTGGTTCTAGATTAAATTAGGGTTTCAGGTTATTGATTCAATTATGGTTTTTAACCTCCCCGCCTCAGTCATTCCAGGGAGCATTGCGATGGGCGAGCTTCACGTTTTCCCCTGCCCATACTCCTGATGGAGCCCCATTAGCGCAAAAGGAATCAAGATTCCCCAGCAGATGCTTTTAAGACTTGATTGTTCTTTATCTGCGGAGCTGGATGATTATCACCACTCATCTATCAAAGAAGCTTCTGGTTCTTTAACTTGGCTTCATCTCTCAAGGACATCCTGAGCAACTAAAAATCGCAGTAACAAACACCAGAACTGCACAACATTATTGACTGGCTCAACACAATTAGGTTAATAATGTGTACTTCAACAAATGGTCTTCCACTGTTGGTGTAGTGACCCGTTGAGTGAATAATGAAACTGGCAGAATAGTCAGACATTGACAGAGCATTGCAGCTGCTTGAGCCATATGAACGATTTTTTGGAAGCTGAGAATCTGTCAGTGTCTAATTTGATCTGCATTGTATAAAAAATCTCAGAACTTGTTAATGGATTCCAGTAAATCAGATAATGTGATTGTTTTTTTTTGTTTGTTTGTTTTGTTTTTTTTCGTGTAAACATTATGCTAACTTGCTAAGATGAGCAAGTTTGCATATGTAAATTTACCAGGAAGACTACAAAAAAAAAAGTTACATTTTAAGTCAAATTTGCAACATAAGCTGCTATTTTTATTTATTTATTTTTTAATTCCAAAAATGTGCCTATACATACAATTCATGGCAGCTTCCAGCTGAAATAAACATTTGTGGCAGTTTTATTTTTTTATTCCCTTTCACAGAAATTGTGATTATGAAAAAAAAACACCTATCTATAAACCAATTCATTTTCACATTTGCATTATAATCAGCTCCGTATGGCTTTTCTGACGTAGTAAACTTGCTTGGTAGCCCACCTAGTACAGCATTACACTTGCGATTATGAGTCCCGTGAAACACGATTTGTGATAAAAGAGTTTAAAGACTTGTAGAAGCAAAGCTAAAATGACATGGTTACTTCAGCAAGTGCCTTTTTATATCATGTTTGCTTTTGCTGGGTTTAGTGTAGGTGACAGGTTATTTTCAAATGCAATAGAGTGTAAACCTTTTAGCGCAATCACCGGACATTTCATTTCTGAACTGCCATGATACATACAACAACCAATGTTGCTAAATGGACATTTCACAGCACAGCTATTTTAACAATACACTTTATGACTGATTGAATTCTAAGCATATAATAATTTTTTCTCTCACCTCATCTGTCATCTTTCTCAACATTATTGCATATTCCACAAAATATGCATGCTATGCTTTAGATTTTACTTGGAAGAATGTATCCTTTAGAAAAGCCTTTGCTTAGTGAGCAAGCCTTACAATGCTGCCTAAGTAGGCAGCTCACTTTCTATTGGAACAGAACCAGAGTCAATTTCTGGAAGGTCTCTGCACTTGGGCGTCACTTTCCCTGTTTTATGAGGAGCTGTGAGCACTGGTCCCTGAAAACCCCAGAACTAGTGAAAAAGAGGGTGATGCAGTACAAGACAAATAGACTGCATCTGTCAAGCTTGAGCAGAACCTGACCCTTGTAAACCAGGCTATAAACAGATCATATGGACAAGAATTTCTCCACCTTTCTTAAAATAAAATCTGACATAAACATGGGTCTGCATGGAGTGTATGAGAAAGTAAACATGAAATTTATACAAAGAAATTGGAAATTTACAGAGAAACATAACTTGTATTTAAAAAAAAAAAAAAAAAAAAAAAAATATATATATATATATATATATATATATATATATATATATATATATATAATTATTTTTTAATACAAGTTATGTTTCTCTGTGTGTATATATATATATATATATATATATATATATATATATATATATATATATATATATATATATACTTGTATACTGCTTTAAAAGAATACATGGATATTTTTCTAAAGATGATAAATGGAGAATGATGCTCTTTGCAGCCGACAGAGTGTAATTACAGAATCTACCAGCAGGGGCAAATGGATTTATGCTAATCAGCAAAACGTTGAACCCTTGACGCGAGAGGGGGAAACTCAATCGTAAGTCTATAGTAAATTAACTCTGCAGGAATGAAAAGTCATTTTTGTCACAGCGCTAGACATCACATAACAGACCTGACAAAAATATATTAGTCAGGTTTCAGAGATTGAAAGGTTGCAGCGTTTGCAGTGTTTCCTCCATAAATCTCTGCCATTTTATTGCTGAGAACATTTCTGAAAAGTCGTGTTAAAGTATCCTCTGTAAATGGGAACTATTAAAGACCAGAATGGAGTTTGCACATCGCTTCAACACTGCAAAACAGATTGATTACTGCCATCATGGCCACTATCCATCAAATACTTCAACTCTACATCAAACGGCTTGCTGCCATAAGTCTGCTCCGACAGTCTGCTCCGATATCTTTACATTTATTTTCGTCACTTGCTCCATTTAGAATTGTCCAACCGCTGTGCCCTGGTCTATTGCATGAGTGAAGCTCACATGTCAGACAGATCGATGAAGCTATATTGTTACACTAGATCTGAGATCCCACAAGGGACACTAGCCGAGCTCTACTACAGACGAGCAACAGTTTTACCTTGATGAGCTCTTCCAGCTCATCTCTTGTCACGCAGGTATGTTTCTCCAGGAAGGCGGCTTTCTTCAAAGTGATGGTGTCTTTTTGGTTGCTCTCAAAGGGTTGCTCCAGGGCTCTGAACACCAGACCACCGGTGACCAGGTACGCTACCACCACCACAAACACGGCAAGGACAGTCTTCCATTTCATGACCGTGAGGAGGGCTGAGCCGTCCCCCACCGCTTCCATGCTGGCCACCATACTAGCGGGCCGGGAGACAGAAAGGCGAGGTAAAGAGCAACCCATGGGGTTCTGCATGGTGGCCACACTGGCCTGCACCAAGCTGGATTGCAACATCCCTGATTGGACCTTCTTCGGCGGCACCAGGTTGGTCTGTACTGGCACTGTTGAAAAAAGAGACAATATATGTTTATACCATGTATTTGCTCATTTACAACACTGGATTTGCTTCAGGATTTTATATAAAAAATCAAGTCAAACTTGTACAAATCAAAACAAAAATTATTGTAAAATCTGAAATTATGTGAAAAAAATACTGATTTTAATGTAGTCTATGTCTTTTTATTTTACCTGGCGTAGTTTCGGTCATAGTTTTCGAGGACGAGAGCATGACACGCAACCTCTTCATGATGGAATCTTATTTGTTTGGCTTCTAGCAACTGACAGATGAATTTGCGACAATACCGTAAAGTTTGGACCCACAGCCCTGACGTCAAAAAGATGTGCATTTTCTCCTCTTTTAAGAGCTGATAAACCTGAGACTTGCTACACTAAATACACTGTTATAATGATTTGCATTTCATTATTTTGAATTATATTTTTCCCTGCTGTCCACTATCCTATCAGAACAGACCAGCGATGCATTTTTGTTTTGCAAACCACTGATGTATTTTGGCATTTATCCACTGCAAAAAGCTTATTCGAAGCAACAAAGTAATTTACTTTTCGAGTTTAGTGTTTGCTCCTGTATTCATTTTACTTTCTTTTTAAACATGACAATTTAAAATTAATATAAACACTTCAGGTGGCAAAAGGTGGTGTTTCACCTGTAATGGTCCCAAAGCCTCTGATCATTGCTGCATATCCACACATACACACATATGCGTTCTGAAAACCCATTACAGTAGAAAGCAGCAGTATCAGGGTGGAGCAATGATAAGCCACACTGTTTCAGACCGCCTGGCTTTGTTCATAAACACATAAAAGCATAAGAGCATTACTAACCAATATGCATATTCTACAAAAATCATCTTGTGTAGGTGGTACTGTAAATAAATTAAAATGACCCAATAATCAATAAACCAGAGAATGCATTAATCACAGAAAGCACATAAAGACTGAGCCCCAAATAATGTCCCCTCAACTTTCTTGTAGTCAGGCAATATCTTTGCCTGCAATATGATGTAGTATTGTACAGCTGTTTATGTGGACACTATCCCTGCAGCATGACCGCAATAATTTACTGTGACAATTCGATCTGTTGTTTACAAGCCATCTTCACCCTACCTTCAGATTTTTTTTTTTTTTTTTTTTTTCTTTTCACTGAAAATTTAGAGCAAATAATTAGGTGCACGTTAAGATTTTTAATGTGATATTAATTTGAATTTACATTCAAATATAGTTCGACAATAGAGATTTAAACTGTAGTCGCTTTGTATAAAGGAGCTCTTGTGGTCAAAGTTAAGCAAAAAAATAAATAAATAAAAATAAAAATAAAAAAATCGCAATTTTCTGGATGGTCAAAAAAGTATATGTTTATTATCTCGTAATATATTATCTGCAACGCGTTTAAATATATAAAAGCCAGTATCGTGAATTTGTGTGATTTGCCTGTACATAGTAAGATTAGGTAATGCGCGTGTCTCCCACGTTTCATTATGCATCTCTCGTGTCTCTGCATAGTACTCGCAGACTTGTAGGTGCGTTATGATGCACCTCTGTTGAAGATTTCTGGAAAATATAGCCTTTATTTGCTTATATGGAGGTCTTTATGACTTCTTCCTCTCCCACCCTGCTAAACTATTGCGGAAAATATCAACCATAAAGGTCTCTCGGTCATGTCGTGATTATGATTTGTGAGGAACACCTCTTAACCATCAAGGGATGTTGTGATTGAAACGCGTGGTTGTGAATCTTAATGAAGGTGTCCACTGAAAAACTGAGACGGACAGAATGAGATCCTTTATTAGAATTAACAGAGATGTTATACCTTTGGTATTGCACCACTAACTGATCACAGTCAACTACCTCACCCATTGGTTCCCCATCATCATTTTGCGCATCTTGGTTAAAGTGTTTTTTATTGGATTAGTTGGGTTCTTAAATCACTCTATATGACAGATGGCTGCCAGAGCGCATGTATGCTTCATTATGCTCATAATAACTTCTGTCAAAGATGCAGAATGAGCAATTACGTATGTATGCCACTGGAAATGCATTTTGGAAACGAAATGTACCTACCTGGTGGAGGGTTCCAGTTCCCTGGTTTCCTTGGGTTTTCCGCTGGAAATTTCATTTTGGGTTTCAGTTAATTCATGAAATCGTCAAACAGCGATAAAGTATTCAGGAGATACGGCGTGACTGTTGAATCATGCAGCGAATTTCCTTGAAGACCTTGTTTTTAAACGAGACAGGGAGGTAAACGGGCGCAAGCATGAGATCATCTTCATCTTCAGGCGTGGAGCGATAGATGTGCTGCTAAACTGGCATGGAATTTGCTTCTGTCTCTTCATGGCACTTAAGAGTTCCAGATCACTCCGCCTTTTGCCAGTTGCACCATTTTCCACGCGTCAGAGACCCTTTGTGTGTGAAGTAAACAGTGAAGGTGCAGCAGAAGTCCTCGCGCTGTTGGGGGCATCGTCTGAGCGCTTCGCGAATGGACCATCCAGAAGGCTTTTCTCAACAGCCGCAGTATATGGCAAGCGGGATTAACATTTATCCCAAAAGATCAACTTGTTTTTTTTTTTTGTTTTGTTTTTTTTTGTTCTTAGTGCTTATTTTTAAAGCAGTGGCTATTTCCACTAAGTGTAAATAGCGATATAGACTATTTACACTAAGTGCAAATAGCAATAGATGGATTGTCTGTTATTTATACTACTTAATGCAAATATAGGCAATATGCAATAATAATGTATCAAGTGTAAATTATAGTTTTAATTCATATTATTAAATGGATTTCACCTTATTGGGACAATAAAGCCCTCTCTATACCAACCCTAAAACTACCTGATACTTTAGTTTCAACTTCTTGATTATTTCCTTCATTTTTTATTTATTTATTTATTTATTTATTTTATTTTATTTTTTTTTTAAATAAATGCCTTTTCGATGTGATATGAGATTTGAAAAGGGGGAAAACAAGTTGGGCAAAGAGCAGATTTGGCTTTACCATCTACACAACTGAAGCTGACATTTAATAGTTATTGACTAGCCCAATCAAATGTTGGTGGCCGGAGTTAGTGTAAATAGCCTCCAACAAGGCGGGTTATTTGCACTTAGTGTAAATAGACACTTGGAATGTTTAATTATTATCAAGTAATCTTATTGTATGGAAGCCACTAAATAAAACTTTAAAAGGTAAATGTGATTTTTTTTTTTTTTTAATCTCACAATTCTGCCTTTTTCTCGGAATTGCTAGTTTACATCTGCCTATTCTGATTTTTATTTATTTATTTATTTTTCAGAACTGCGTGATATAAATTGGCAATTGCGAGTTTCAAAGTCAGAATTCTGGAATATAAACTCACAATACTGACTTTTTACTTTGCTATTCTGAGGAAAGAAAGTCAGAATTGTGAGTTTATATAAAGTCACGCTTCCATACTCATGGGTCCATTTCGTAATTTTTTTTTTTTTTTTTTTTTTTGGATGTATAGGCTACTACCATTTCACAGTATCTCATGTGAATTTTCTGCATTTCATTGTAACCACAGTCTTCATCTGGCACAAACTACTGAACATGGTACTATGTACAGGCTGTCCAAACTTTCCAATGGAAACATTGAACAGCCTGAAGTATGTATTTCATAGCTGAACAGAATTCAGTAAGTATTAACTAATATCAATCACTATTGGATTAAGTAGTTACTAGCAAATTTGGCAGTTATACTAGGTTTTTTTTTTTTTTTTTTCAGATTATAAAGAGTTTATAAGAGTGTTGACTTAACACTGACTTAGTAATTAAAACCAAGTTCTAGTAACACCAAAATAGATGTTAGTTAGTTTAAAGGAATAAATGTTAATATGGCTTGCCACAGCAGTATGGAGACACCACACATAAGGCTCCAGCTATAAGCCAGGCGCCCCTCTTACCTCACCCGGTTATACTGCACTGTTGCGCCAAGTGCTGGTGTGTAGTCAGAGAATACTCATTCTGTGTGCCATGTGAAGTTCAGCCAGTGTCATTTATCATTTATACAGCCTGCTAGCTAAACGGTCAAGCTTCTTTTCTGTGCAGGTAGAAATGCCGCTGTTTCCATGACACCATAAGATTTATCCTAGAAATGTAACAGCAAAATATTAGATGCCGAGAGAAGAAAGCTTCTGCGGTAAAGCACTGACTCCATCTGTTCGTTCAGCATTACAGCTCTTATGAAAGATACACGCAAATATGAAATCATCATCTTACATAATGAATCCCAAATGACTCAATATATGATCAATATGGGATCTCTTTCAAACAGTGGCACTTTCAAATATTACAATATTGTGAATTATTTAAAATTTTAAATGATTGTTTTATTATTTTAATATATTTTAAAATTTAATTTGTCAAAATGTCAAAATGATTTTTTTTCAGCATCATTACTTCAGTCTTATGGGTCACATGATCCTTCAGAAATCATTCTAATATGCAAATTTGCTACTCAAGAAAAGATTTTTTTATTATTATTATCACACTTTAAAATGGTTGTGGTATCTTATAAATCCTAATCATATACTTTTAACAGATCAACATTAAAACTTTCTGGCAAACACAATATGAAAATGAAACAAGAGAACAGCAAAATTCCAGCAGAACTCCTATAGTGTCTTAATTGGGCCAACGTAGGTGCTACACTGATTGACATTCATGGTGGAAGTAAGCAAAGTTAACTAATTTGTTGGGAATTTATTGCCCTTTTTGGATTCCAAGTTTTTTTGTAGGAAATCTTCCAATTACAGAAAGGCCTCTCATTCTAATAGCACTGGCCGTAAATATTTTTCTTAAATGACATTAGGACCAAAACAACCATTGTGTAAAAAGACAGGAGAATAGGTGCGATGGAGCAGGGTCATCTATCATCCTTGGTACCTCTTGGCATCATTGCTGACACTGTACATACTTTTACTACAATCTTAAAAATAAAGGTTCTTTATTGGCGTCCATGGTTCCATAAAGAACCTTTGACATCAATGGAACCTTTCCATTACACAAAAGGTTATTTATAGTGAAAATAGGTTTAGATTATCAAAATGTTCTTCACACCGGAAAAAAAAAAAAAAAAAGAAGAAGAAAAAGGGATTAGGACTGATGGGATATACTGAGACATGTTCAAATTGGGACTGTCATGACAACAAACTAGGCTAGAGATATTTGATGAATGTTACTGCTCAGTGGTTTGCTAGCTTACACTATATGGTTTTATAGACCACAGTAAAAGCATTTTCGAACTAAAATCTCTGCTCCTCTGTAACTCACTATGAGCGGTTCCCGGGAGTCTCATGGGAAAACACGGCTTCTGGTAATTCCTCAAAATGGCTATCATAAAAATGCATTGGATTCTAAGAATGTGAGGCTATAAAGCAACTTTCTGATGTTGTTTGAGTGAAGCGATTTCATTCATGTCTATCAATAGGGTGTGATGGGGAATAAATTGTGGCCTGGGCCAATGAGGCCAGTGCCCTCGGGTCTTCTGACTGCCAGGGGCTTCGAACTAAAGGGCCTGCAGTGGCCTGAAACATGGACAAGGGGAACTGCAAATGTAAACTTGATGTAAAAATGCATATAAACAAAACTATTTCTAACCATACACTCTTAAAAATAAAGGTGCTTAATTAAAAGGTTCTTCACAGCGATGCCATAGAAGAATCATTTTTGTTTCCACAAAGAACCATTCAGTCAAAGGTTCTTTAAAGAATCATCTCTTTCTTACCTTTTTATAATCTGAAGAACCTTCTTTGACCACAAAGAACCTTTTGTGAAACAGAAAGGTTCTTCAGATGTTAAAGGTTCTTTATGAAACCATTTGGACAAAAAGGCATTATATTATATGGCATCGTGAAGCACCTTTATTTTTAAGAGTGTATACAAATTTTAAACATTAAGAAATTGTGTTTTCTTGAGTCAAGTCATATTTACAACTGGGTAACTTGGAGATAATTTTGATACCAGAGTTTCCCAGTTGGGCCATAAACTTTTAACAGTTAGTGAGTTTTAAGTTGTATTAATTTTTCCCGTAACAACTAATTTGCTTTCTCTTTCCTTTACAGTCATGCATATGTATGTATATAGATAATTATTTGATTTATTCTGTGTATTTCAATCAGTGAAACCAGCAGCTATTTGACTAAAACTTCTGAATCATCAGCAATCTAGTGTGGTCAATGATAATAATAAAAAAAATAATAATAATAATAAAAAATACATTGTACACACGTGGTCAGAATTGTTGGTACCCTTGGTAAATATGATCAAAGAAGGCTGTGAAAATAAATGTGCACTGTTAATCCTTTTTATCTTTCATTTTAAAAAATCACAAAAATCTAAGCTTTCATTGGAGAATAAGAATTTAAAATGGGGGGAAATATCATTATGAAATAAATTTTCTCAAACGCATGTTGGACACAATTATTGGTACCCCTAGAAATTCTTATGAGTAAAATATATCTGAAATATATTCACATATTCACAATTTTGAGCACATCAGTGTGATTATGAACATGAAATTGTCCAGCCATGGCTTCCTGTTTCACAGAAATATAAATAGGAGGGAAAACAAAGCCCAAATTCCAAAAAAACAGAGTATATTTCTGATGTGCAGCAAAATATAATTGAGCTTCACAAATTAGAAAGTGGCATTAAGAAAAGAGCTAGAGCAGTGAAAATGCCCATTTCCACCATCAGGGCAATAATTAAGAATTTCCAATCAACATAAAATGATATGAATCTGCCTGGAAGAGGAATGTGTGTTTATATCGTCCTAATGCACGGTGAGAAGGAGAGTTTGAGCAGCTAAAGACTCTTCACCAAAAAAATTATCTCCAGAAATATTCAGTTGTCAGACACGACTGGAACTTCAAATGGGACTGGCTTCTATGGTCTAAAATTTTTGCTTTTTAGCAGCAAACACTCAAGATGGGTTTGGTGAACACAGGGATAAAAAGTACACCATGTGTACTGCTGTATTTTTGATTTTGTGGGCCTATGATTCTGGATGAAGGAATGGTCTCTGATCTCTGGCCAGGTGTTCTCTAACATCATCAGGTATTATAGGAGAAAACTCCTAATACTATTTTGGCCAATGGAGGTTTCAAAATTGAATAAAAGAGTGCCGTTAATTGTGCTCAATGTGTATTAGAGCAAAACAATTATTTCCTAATGATATTTCCCCCCATTTTAAATTCTTATTATCCAATGAAAGGTTAGATTTTTTAAATAATAGATCGATAGGATTAACAATGCAGTTTTATTGTGTAAAGTGAATGAGTGTAAACTATTCCAGTGGTTCTCAAACCTCTCCATGAAGTACTCCCAGCACTGCACATTTTGTATGTCTCCATACAGGTGCTGGTCATATAATTAGAATATCATCAAAAAGTTGACTTATTTCACTAATTCCATTCAAAAAGTGAAACCTGTATATTATAGTCATTCATTACAAACAGACTGATATATTTCAAATGTTTATTTCTTTTAATTTTGATGATTATAACTGACAACCAAGGAAAATACCAAATTCAGTATCTCAGAAAATTTGAATATTACTTAAGACCAATACAAAGAAAGGATTTTTAGAAATCTTGGCCAACTGAAGAGTATGAAAATGAAAAGTATGAGCATGTACAGCACTCAATACTTAGTTGGGGCTCCTTTTGCCTGAATTACTGCAGCAATGCGGCGTGGCATGGAGTTGATCAGTCTGTGGCACTGCTCAGGTGTTATAAGAGCCCAGGTTGCTCTGATAGTGGCCTTCAGCTCTTCTGCATTGTTGGGTCTGACATATCGCATCTTCCTCTTCACAATACCCCATAGATTTTCTATGGGGTTAAGGTCAGTCAAGTTTGCTGGCCAATTAAGGACAGGGATACCATGGTCCTTAAACCAGATACTGGTTGCTTTGGCACTGTGTGCAGGGGCCAAGTCTTGTTGGAAAATGAAATCTGCATCTCCATAAAGTTGGTCAGCAGCAGGAAGCATGAAGTGCTCTAAAACTTCCTGGTATACGGCTGCGTTGACCTTGGACCTCAGAAAACACAGTGGACCAACACCAGCAGATGACATGGCACCCCAAACCATCACTGACTGTGGAAACTTTACACTGGACCTCAAGCAACATGGATTGTGTGCCTCTCCTCTCTTCCTCCAGACTCTGGGACCCTGATTTCCAAATGAAATGCAAAATTTACTTTAATCAGAGAACATAACTTTGGACCACCCAGCAGCAGTACAGTCCTTTTTGTCTTTAGCCCAGGCGAGACGCTTCTGACGCTGTCTGTTGTTCAAGAGTGGCTTGACACAAGGAATGCGACAGCTGAAACCCATGTCTTGCATACGTCTGTGCGTAGTGGTTCTTGAAGCACTGACTCCAGCTGCAGTCCACTCTTTGTGAATCTCCCCCACATTTTTGAATGGCTTTTGTTGAATGGTTTTTTGGTGCCGTTATCCCTATTGCTTGTACACTTTTTTCTACAACATCTTTTCCTTCCCTTCACCTCTCTATTAATGTGCTTGGACACAGAGCTCTGTGAACAGCCAGCCTCTTTTGCAATGACCTTTTGTGTCTTGCCCTCCTTGTGCAACGTGTCAATGGTTGTCTTTTGGACAACTGTCAAGTCAGCAGTCTTCCCCATGATTGTGTAGCCTACAGAACTAGACTGAGAGACCATTTAAAGGCCTTTGCAGGTGTTTTGAGTTAATTAGCTGATTAGAGTGTGGCACCAAGTGTCTTCAATATTGAACCTTTTCACAATATTCTAATTTTCTGAGATACTGAATTTGGTATTTTCCTTAGTTGTCAGTTAAAATCATCAAAATTAAAAGAAATAAACATTTGAAATATATCAGTCTGTGTGTAATGAATGAATATAATATACAAGTTTCACTTTTTGAATGGAATTAGTGAAATAAATCAACTTTTTGATGATATTCTAATTATATGACCAGCAGCTGTATATCTGACACACCCACTTCAGTTCTTGCGGTCTCCACTAATGAGCTGATGAGTTGAATCAGGTGTGATAGATGAGGGAGACATACAAAATGTGCAGAGCTGGGGGTGTTCCCAGCCTGTCCTTCCCAGGACAGGTTTGAGAACCAGCAATGAAATGAGCACAAATCAATAGCCGCGTTGGGGTCTATGCGCGTCTCTCAGAAAGCAGAGCTTTGTCTGGAGTTATATCAACTCGACAAAAATATCCTAAAAACGGTCCTAACTTCAAACCTATTCGAAATCCAACTGTAAAAGCGCATTACATTAGCCCTTTTCGTGAATGGCATTACATTTAGTTATACAAGACGAAGAAAAGCGATGTTTGTTCGGCTTTTGGAGGGTCCAAATGATTTGTTGCGCTCTGTTGATAAAAAAATAAATAAATAAATAAAAAAATCTCATAAATGATCACAGATTCCCACAACACATGATGTAAGTTACTTAAAGTTCGAGCTAGCTTTATTGTCATTCTGCTATGAGTATAGGCTACTGAACGCTATATATATATATATATATATATATATATATATATATATATATATATATATATATGCATATTTGTTAAATGAAAACTACGAATCAAACAGATTTGCATTTAAAATGGTATTTTCATGTAATTTGATGAACTTTTGGTTTAAGCCACGCCCATTTCCGGATCTATCCGAATACAAATACAGATACAAATAATTTTGAGATTGTCACAGATACAGATACAAATAATGGCTCCACTGCACACCCCTAGTCCTGACTCTCTGTGGTGTAGCCAGTCTAACTCTGGCCTACTGGTCTCCTAATCATCACTAGGATATGGACATATCACTTGTCTCCTCTCCATTGACAGCTGGTGGGTGTTGTGGTGTACCAGGTCTGATGTTGCATCATCCAGATGGATGCTGTGAAACACACTGTGAAACACTTTGATGGACAGAAGACACATACACAACTTTGGTATCTGTGGAAATTTGCAATCAATTGTTATATATATACAAAAATGCAGCAATGTAATAGCTTTGTTTATTTTATTATTATTATGCACAATACCGCGTATAATTAACAAAGCTTTTAGATTCTATGTCTGATGATACATTCAGAAAAAAATATTGTGACAGTTCGAGTGACTCACTGCTGCTGGGGCACTTGTTTGTTTCAGCACCTTGGACAGTTACACTAATACAGTTCTGACTGCAGCTGATTGACAACACACTGAACTTTTATTTGACCAAAAATAGATTAGACAGCAGTCATTGGTCATATTAATTTCAAATGGTCAATCCTTGTATCTTCTATATTAGCACTTAAATGCCAATAAGCAAGTGTAAAGTGTAGTGAAACTCTCACAGAAAATATTAGAATCCAGAATTCACAATGACATACTTACTCTAATAAAAAAAGAGAGAAAAAGGGGACGTGAACTGGCGTTGTAATTTATTCAACCAACCATGAAAACCCAAACGTACACACAGTATGAGA
Source organism: Acrossocheilus fasciatus (assembly GCA_036784905.1). Taxonomy (NCBI): domain Eukaryota; kingdom Metazoa; phylum Chordata; class Actinopteri; order Cypriniformes; family Cyprinidae; genus Acrossocheilus; species Acrossocheilus fasciatus. The sequence goes on along the minus strand of CM071957.1, from coordinate 10,818,903 downwards.
GTAAGTATCAGTGTAATCATTATATTATCTCTTTTGCCATCTGCTGGACATTTAAGAAAAAAAAGACAAGTGTAAAGATTTGAAAGAAACCGATTTTGCGCCATCTTGTGGCTAATATATATTTCTTGGAAGCGCAGGCATGATTCATTTAATTTAAATCGCATAGATCACAGCAATAGTACAATCTGGATATAGGCTACTGTCCCTTCTTGGTTAGAAATAAATCTTTGTTATTGATGATACATGCATGATTGACAAGGATATCATCAGAAGCGGACAGTAGTGAAGTATTTTTTACTTTATTCAAGTCAATTTAAAAAGTACCTGTAGTTTTTCTTTGGAAAATTTTACTTCGCTACATTCCAAAGCATAATGTCACATTTTTTACTGCACTACATTTCATAAATAAAACAATTTGTTTGTTTTACCTTTAATACTTCAGAACATTAAAAATATAGTATAATTGCACTCAAGTAAATCTTTGAATTACTTGTACTTGAGTAAAAGTAAGAAAGTAATAGATTTCTAATGTAATTAAGTATTATGTGGAATTTAATATGAAATGTAGTGCAGTAAAAAGTGCAATATTATGCGTTGGAATGTTGAGAAGTAATGTTTTCTAAAGAAAGACACTCTGATAAAGTACAGACACTTGAAAAGTACTTTTAAAGCGGAGTAGAAATACTTCACTATAGCTACTGTCCGTCTCTGGACTTCATGCACTTAATATTTTTGAGAGGCCACAACAGCGCTTTTCCTTTTTTTATTCGAAATATTCCCAAACATGTTAACTATAATTAAATATCTCGATTCTCAAATATGTGTTAGTAGTGCATTTTGCACCTCTACAGATCATGTTAGTTGATCTATAAAGAGCGATATGCAAAGTAGCCTAATGTTAGTGTAATCTATTATCTATGCATAAAACGCGTCTTTTTACTAAAGTACCAGTTATGGGTGTCATAAAATTTTCAGTACAACTGACTTTGTATTTCACGTGAATTTAATAATAATAATAATAATAATAAACATTGTTTATTATTATTATTATTATTATTATTATTATTATTATTATTATTATTATTATTATTATTATTATTATTATTATTATTATTATTATAAACATTGTTTAGTTACTAATTATAACACTTTCAATGTACAGAAAGAGAGGAACGAACATTTACATTATTAAAGAACATCTGTCTAGTCTAATTCAAGCACTCTCAAAAACGGCGATGACTCATCTGCACGCCTCTGATTGGCCATTGCATTCATAAGCTCAACAGAATCGTGTGTGATTGGTTACAATGCGCAGCGCTGTAAAAACGAGTTTGTATTTTGCTCTGTATCAGCCAAAGAGCAAACTCAGATTTGAATTTAGCAGCTGATGATGAGCCGCACTAAACGTTCTAATCACACCGATGTGATCGTATCAAATATTATTTATTAAAATCAAATATTTATTATTATTATTATTATTATTATTATTATTATTATTATTATTATTATTATTATTATTGTTGTTGTTGTTGTTGTTGTTGTTGTTGTTGTTGTTGTTGTTGTCAAGTGTGTCTTGTTCCCCAGGTTTTTCCATGTCCTTATTTTGTTTTTTTTCTGTTTCCTGTCCTTGTTTAGTTTGATTATATTCCAATTGTGTCTCGTTTTCCCTTCCTTAGTTCTGTGTATGTATAGTGTGTGCTGCCCAAGTGGCAACCTCCCTCTCTCTCGTGAAACCAACACGGAAGTGATTTAAACTGTAATTCGTCAACTGGCCGCTAGAGGCTGGCTGCAAAAGGGAGCCAATCCCACAGACTCCCCGTGTTAAAGTGCCCAACTTTACAGTAGAAAAAAATACGTTTACAGTCTGGTTCAAAAAATGATTTTGGTCTATATAGCTAATTTTGCCCTTCATGACAATTGTGAGGGGGGGGTGAATGTTTTTTAGAACTCATCTGTTTAAATTATATTGACCCTTAAAGTTCTGCATAATTAAGAGCATGGCCAGTTGAGTGACAGACGGATTGCCGCTGCTGTCACCACTGGCGAGCTAGGCAGGCGTGGTTTCATCAACCAGCTCCACCCACATCCCACATTTTTTGCTCATTTTTGATTATCTGGGAGTGATGTGTGGTTGCCAAGATGGCGGCGGCCGGCTCCGCCCACTTTAGCCTTCAAAAATGCACTTCAGAAACCTATGGGTGACGTCACGGACACTACGTCCATGTTTTTATACAGTCTATGGTTCTGCCCCATGTTTCATGTCTGCTGTTGAATGTCTGAATGTCTTCCTTGCCCATGTTCTGTGTTTCCCCGTTGGATTTCCATTAAAGACTGTGTTTTATACTACCCGTCGTCTCCTCACTCCATCATCCCCAGCACACTGTGACAGATCCTGACAGAACAGCAGGCAGACAAAAAAAAAAAAAAAAGTGAGCAGCGCCTTTTCTCCAGTTTCGCGACCAACGCAAGCCCGCTGTTCACAGGGAAATTTAGGCCGCCGTTCAGTTACAGTGGCAATCTGTGACCTGTGTCTTGTTCCGCAGGTGTTTCCATGTCCTTATTTGTTTTTTTTCCTGTTTCCCGTCCTCGTTTAGTTTGATTATATTCCAGGTGTGTCTCATTTTCCCCACGTTAGTTCTGTCTATATGTGATCCAGCAGGCAAGATCTGATTCAGCATCAGGCCCAAACGGAATACCGTATAAGCTGTATAAGAGCTGCCCAGCAGTGCTGAAGCTGTTATGGACCCTGATGAGAATCACCTGGACTAAGCAGACCATACCTTCTGAGTGGCAGAGGGTAGTCTCTATTCCCAAACAACAGAACGCCAAGGCCATCGAGCAGTTCAGGAGCATAGCTCTACTGAATGTGGAGGGGCAAATCTTCTTCTCTGTGATGGCAAGAACAGTTACATTAATACCAGCTGTCAAAAAGCCAGGATTCCAGGTTTCCCTGACTGTGTAGAGTATGCTTCCATGATTTGGGAACAGATCCAGACCACTAAGAGGGAGAAGAAAGATCTGCACGTCATATGGCTTGACCTAGCCAATGCCTATTGGTCAGTGCCAAACCTGCTCATAGCCTACGCTTTAGAATTCTTCTACATCCCAGATAACATGAGGACCATGATCATGAACTACTTCCAGGACATGCATATGTGATTTGCACTGAAGAAAGTCACCATTGGCTGGCAACAACTGGAAGTAGGGATCGCAATGGGATGCTCCATTTCCCCCATCCTCTTCGTGGCAACCTTTGAGGTCATCCTGACTGGGGCAAGGCAGGTGGTGTGTGGGGTCTGGCTGCCTGCAGGTCAGAGGCTCCCGCTCCTAAGGAGTTATATGGATGATATCACCTGCCTGCTACGAACCGCCCCATGTACATCCAGGCTGCTTAAGAGGCTGGATGAGCTGATTACCTGGGCCAGGATGAAGTTCAAGCCGCAGAAGTCAAGGAGCCTGTCATTGCAAAAGGGGGAGAGAAATGACAGAGTCATCTTCACCATCAGTGAAGATGCCACACCGATCCCGCATTGTGGATCAGCCCATCCAAACCCTGGGAAGACTTTATACATCTGGTCTCTCAGACAAGGATATGGGGAAAACCATCCTTCGACAGCTGTCAGAAGGCCTGTCCAAGATCAACGCAAGCCAGCTATCTGGAAAGTATAAGGTGTGGTGTTATCACTTCACCTTGTACCCAAGGGTGATGTGGCCTCTGAAGCTGCGCGAAGTCACCTCATCAGCAGTAAGCCAGATGGAGGCAAAAGCCAATTCCTTCATCTGCAAATGGCTCAGCCTACCACGGTGCTTCTCAGCTGCTGGTCTGTATGGATGGAACTCACTCCAGCTACCCCTGAAATCCATCACCTTGGGATACAGGCAGGAGAAGGCAAGACTGGTGATGGAAATAAGGGACTCCAGGGCAGTGGCTGATGTAAATGCCAGAGTTGAGACTTCAAAGAAATGGAGGGTTAAGGAGGAGGTGCAGAAGGTGATGGAAAGACTGCAACATCAACAAATTGTGGGCATGGTCCAGACAGGGCAGGCAGGCCTTGGATGGAGCGAGCCACCCATACTATGGTCCAAGGTGAGTAGGAAGGAGAGGAAGGACCTAATTGTTGCAGAGGTCAACAGGATTAAGCAGAAGGAGCTCAGAGTAAGGTCTGTGGCACAGGGGCAGCAGGGGCAGTGGACAACTTGGGAGGGTGTCGCGAGTCGAGCAATCAGCTGGGCAGAGTTCTGGAAACTGCCACAGGCTTGGCTCAGTTTCCTCATTAGGGCAACATACGACACCCTCCCGAGCCCTAAAAACCTCCATCAACGGCTTAGAATAGAGCAATCCTGTGACCTCTGCAGGACCATCAATGCCTCACTCCAGCATGTTCTGTCGGGCTGTAAAACAGCACTGACACAGGGCCGGCTCAGATGGTTGCATGGCCAAGTGCTCAGGAAGCTGGCAGAGGTGCTGGAGAAAAGTCGGCAGGAGGCAAACAACCAGAGTCCATTAGAGAGCCGATACAGGATCTACTTCCTCAGGCAGGGGGAACCCGCAATGCATACCAGCAAGAGACCACCCGCCAAGCTATTAACACCAGGGGCGGTGTGGAAGATGGAAGTAGACCTGGGAAGGCAGCCCCAGTTCCCACAGGAGATATGCAGCACCACCTTAAGACCAGATGTGGTGCTGTGGTCTGCAGCTGTGAAGTCAGTGATACTGATCGATCTGACAGTGTCATGGGAGGAGGGACTGGAAGCTGCCTACGGGAGAAAGAAGGTGAAGTATGTAGACCTGGTCGCGGAGTGCAGAGAAAGTGGATGGCGTGTGAGGCTGTACCCGGTGGAGGTGAGAGCCAAAGACTTTGTGGGCAGATCAACATCATGCCTGCTCAAGGACTTGGGACTACGGGGAGCCACACTGAGCAGATCCACCAAAGAGCTCTCTGAAGAAGCAGAGAAAGCAAGCCACTGGCTCTGGCTGAAACGACGAGACAAGGCTTGGGGAGTAATATCTGATTAGGTTTTGCTGCAGGGGGTGCCAGGGAGACGTCCCTGTTCACTTCCCCGCCACCAGGACACGTTCTGGGTTAAGATGCGAAACGTCAATGAGCGGTGGTTCCCAGCTGAAGACCCTGCAGCAAAACCTTGCGGTATGCGGTCAGGTTTAGGCCTGCCTCAGGGAAGAGGACGCCCCTGCCATGCACAGTCCACCACCGTAGGAGGTGCGACAGGCCTAAGGTCCAGCAGAAAGACCACCTCGCTGTAATGAATAATAGTGTGTTCTGCCCAATGTTACCTGTCTGTTGTTGAATGTCTGAATGTCTTCCTTGCCCGTGTTCTGTGTTTTCCCCATTGGATTTCCATTAAAGACTGTGTTTTACATTACTCCTCGTCTCCTCGCTCCTTTGTCCCCAGTGCACTGTGACAGATCCTGACTATTATATATATATATATATATATATATATATATATATATATGTGTGTGTGTGTGTGTGTGTGTGTGTGTGTATTTTAAGCTCCATTTAAAATCCACTTGGCTCAAAAACCTGAGATTTTAATGGGCATGACCTCTAAGAATTGAATAAATTACGTTTATAGTCAGATACTTAGAACCTATACTTGGAAGAGCATTGTATTTTCTCTCTTTTTTGCAGAGGTAATTTTTTTTTAATTCGCATCTATATATATATAAAACTATACACTGTCTGTGCATTTGTAATTATATTACTGACCAACAACAATTGTAATTCTTGACACTTTATACTTGCTTACAAACATCAACGTACCGATATCGTTAAATTTACCACACTACCATTTTGCTATTTTTGATAGAAATAAATGCAAAAATTATTTAGCAGTACAACTGTTTTCAACATTGGTCATTGAAAGTATACAATAAAATGCTTCCTTATCAGCATATTAGAATGAGTTTTTACAAACTCAAACTTTTGAACATTAATGTATATTATTATACTATGGGGTAAGTTGTCACACTCCTTTAAAAAAAAATAAAAATAAATAAAAAATCACACCATACTTATGTATCATTGACCAACAAATTGCAACAGCTGAATCACACGTGTCAGATCTTCCAACTTGAAATGAGAGCAAAGCTTAACTGTTGATCAGAATTGACCTTCATATGTTCATAACCACCCCACCCCTCCAAATAAATAAATAAATACAAATACAACAACACACATTATCCTGCAAATACTGTTTGGAGGAATATTCATTCAAATTTAAAAGGGTGATTGTTACAAAACGTATAACATTTCTGATAATAGACCTTTGTGACAACTTCCACATGTGACAACTAGTCTTCTTTATTAGTATTAAACAGCAAAAATGGTCTGAGATCAGTATGTCTAACAACTGTCAACAAACTAAACATCATATAGCCTATTGTCTGTATATGTGTATGTATGTCATAGTCTGTGTCAGTTTGTCATTCTACAACATTCCAATTATCTGAATTAAGAGATTCATTTTTATGAATGTACTTCAGCATCATTCACGCTTGTCTGAATGTGGATGGTCACCATGTGCTGCCAACTGACCCAATTAGTGTTCATGGCACTGTCATGTCCAGCCAAGCATACCCCTCCCAACCCCACCACTGCAGGGGTCAGACATGAAGGTCAAGCATCTGTCCGACTCCCACTACCCTTAGTCTGGTAACATCATAACTCAGAGATTCACACAGAGCTGGTGGTGTATTTGGGAACGAGTCATAACAATAGAACACTGAGTCATGGTAGTTTTACGCAATACTATTCAGTTATTGATTTTATGACAGAATTTTGTTATATCTGTGTGGAAGAAACGTACAGATATAATATTATGTGACAGTGAATGACAAATAAAATAAACATATCAATGTCATTGAGAAATTACGAAACAAAACTAAAATGTGAATTTAGTCTGTGTCTAAAATCACACATGCTGAGTAGGTACATCTTTCCAATAGTGATTACTTTGTGACTGTTAAAAAAGTGTTTTCTTTTATTTTTATTTTCTTTTATTTAAAACAATATTTTTTACCCTACAAATGTAAATGACTTTCAAATCTAAAATATGGCAGACCAACTGAAAAAAAAAAAAAAAGTAATTAAAGACATGTTGTTGATTTTAGACAAAATGGTTGAAAGCCCATAAATAAAATCACTTGTAATGTGACACATTTGCTTTGCACTTTTGACCAATAGGTGGCGCTGGAAATGTGATGTGGTCAGTGTGGAATGACTATGGCTTTGTTACACTTCAATTTTTATGCCCTTCCTTCTCTAACTTTCCTCCCTCTCCTTGACCGTGATGTGCTGTATGTCATTGATTACTTACATGAGCGCCCACTACTGGCAGAACTCTTGCACAGAGCTGAATTTGAAGCTTTGTTTGATTGAGCATTCTGTACATAGGTATGCTTGGGCTGTTTTAAATATTTAAAAAAGCTGTATAAAGCTGTTTGAGGCAGGAGTAAATTAAATGCAATCTGCGGTGACGTCACAATCATGTTGCATTGTGGTATATGAAGTGGCCTGAAGTGTACATATAAAGCAGACTCTTTTGTCCACTTCACGAAGTGGAAAACACTTCAAAATGGCAGCTGAGATTCCCCTGAGGGGAAGTGTTTAAGGAAGTTTGCAAGTGTCTAAAAGCAAACTGGTACACAGTCCTCAACATACACAATGTTTGTTGTCAATATGATACAGCCTCAGATCCGGTTTGGCAAGATGCCTTAAACTTTGTTGATGTAGTAATCAAAAACTTTATCAATGTGAAATCTTTTTTTGCCAACATGGCATGAAGAAAATTGAACCCAGGGTCTAAGAAAAGTTTAAAAACGCTGTTCTCAGCATAACCCAAGGAATCTTGATTTTTTTTTTTTTTTTTTTTTTTTTGAGTGCCTTCAGGGCATGGTGTCAATGATACATAATGATACATCTTTTCATTATGATACGCCTATGCATTCATAAAATATAACATTTTACAACTAAATTCTGAATGGCAGGTGGCCAAAATGGCAGACATAGGAAAATGTGATGCTGAAGTTTGTGAACCCTTTGGAATTTCCTATATTTCTGCATAAAAATGACTCGAAACATTAAAATCAGAGTCTCGCACAAGTCCTGAAAGTAGACAAAGAGAACCCAATCAAACAAATGAGATGAGAATATTTTCACTATCATTTATTTATTTATTATTTATTTATTCAGGAAAATGATCCAATATTACATATCTGTGAGTGGCAAAAGTATGTAAATCTCTAGGACCAACTGTTATTTTGAAGGTGAAATTAGTGTCCATCTGTTCAGAGGTTATTTTTCAATCAGGTGTCATTGCCTGCCCTGTTTTATTTAAAGAACAGGGATCTATCAAAGTCTGATCATGTTTGTGGAAGTGAATCATAGCTCAAACAAAGGACCTTAGAAAAAAAGACTTGCTGTCTCTCATCAGGCTATAGAAAAGGTTACAAAACCATCTCTAAAGAGTTTGAACTCCACAAATCCACAGACAGACAGATTGTGTACAAATGAGATAAATTCAAGACCACTGTTACCTTCCCCGAGTGGTCAACCAACCAAGATCTCTCAAAAAGCAAGGCATGCAATAGTCCGCGAGGCTGCTAAGGACCCCAGGGTAACTTCTAAACAACTACATTCACACATTGGCTAATATTAATGTTCATGAGTCCACCGAGCAACCATGTTGTGCATGCAGAGTTACATGAAAAAAGCCACTCCTCTCCAAAATGAACATTGCTGCTCACATGCAGTTTGCTAAAGATCATGTGGACAAGCTAGGGGGCTATTGCAGAATTCTTGTGTGGACAAATGAGACCTTTTTTTTTTTTAATGAAAAGTGTTATTTCTCAACAAATAAATGACAGAGTGCATATATTTTTGTCTGATTTGTTTCGTTGGGTTCTCTTTTTCTACTATCTGGACGTGTGAAAGTCTGATAATGTTTTGAGTCATAATACAGAAATATAGAAAATTCTAAAGCGTTTACAGACTTTCAAGAAGCACTGTATGTCTGTTTGTGTGTTAGGACAAAGAAGAGTTTGACTAATCAACTTAACATTTCCCCGAAGTTGATAAACTTAAATGAAAATTGAAACAATGGTCTATTAATGTATGTATTTCCATGACACGTGAGCGAAGGAAGCAAAGGAAAATAGAATTTTGCTATTAGCCCTCAAGGTTTAAGTAAAGATTATGTTCCATGAAGATATTTTGTAAAATTCTACCGTTAATATATATCAAAAGTTAATTTTTGATTAGTAATATGCATTGCTAAGAACTTCATTTGGACAACTTTAAAGGCGATTTTATCACTAGTTGTATTTTTGCACCCTCAGATTCCAGATTTTCAAATAGTTGTATCTCGGTCAAATATTGTCCTATCCTAACACACCATACATCAATGGAAAGCTTTTTTATTCAGGTGATGTATAAATCTCAATTTCAAATAATTGACCCTTATGACTGGTTTTGTGGTCCAGGGTCACATATTTGTTCCCCTGCTTTTCACATCTTCAGGTAAACAGTTTGAATGAGGAAATTACAAATGCATCTTAAAAATAATCAATATTCCTGGCCCACACAATGATTTTTGCGTGCAACTTATTGGATATTTGATAGAACAGTGCTATGCATTACTATTGGATCACTGCTGGCTAGCTGCCACTAGATGGTGGTACAGGTACAATTTAGACTGCAGTACTTCTATCATTAGAAGACTCCAACTAGAGCATGCACACGCTCACCAGAACATGGCATTTCTGATCATGTGGTTATGCCCATGCACATGTCAGTGGATAAAATTAATCGTTGCCCAAAGGCATAGCATTTAATGAGACAAAATGTCCCAATTAACCTTTTTAAGAGTGCCATTTTCAAAAGATATGAATGTTGCCTCACTGTTTAAGACATTTATGGTCTAACCCATCGGCCAAGGATTTTCCCACTTGAGGCAAACGATGTCATATTTTTTAGTGTTGCGCTTATGTGATTCCTCACCTAAGTGAAAGTTTACAAAGGACATATTGAAAGGACTTGACATTTTCGCATACATAACTTGCCTTGCTCCTCACACAGTTATTTTACTGCATGCAAACACACTTGCAAATGAACAAATACTTGAATGACCTACTTTCTTCAGAGAAATTGGTTTAAGAACGCTAACAAGGAATTATTAAAATGCAGTTTCCCAGTGACAAAAGCATGTGACCAGCTTTGCTGAGCAGGACTTGTGTCATGTTGATGATTAGGATGGTCCTCAAGAGCCTCCATGACCCAGTCAGACTCCTCATCTTCATAAATGACCGAACAATGTTACCTTTGAATTGACAAATCAGGAGCTCATGAGACGTGACAGTATATACAGTCTAATGCATAACTCACGTATGGTTGAGAGCATTGTGCTTCATTAACATCTTTGATTTTAATGATAACATATGTTGCTGTGACTCCTGTGAGCTTTTCTGACCTTTCTAAATCATACATTTTGTTTTTTCCCCATTCTTTTTACTTTTTAAAAATCCATCTTTGTGCGCTTCATTCAGCGCTGTCAGTAGAGCACATTATTAAATTATTACTTCCAGGCTGATGTAATAATAATCACAGCCAACCATCTCAACCATCTTCAACCACAATTTTGTAAAACATTTTTCACAGGATACTACGGCACTGTGAGACTTAAACAAACTACATTTTTAATAGTATCTGAATATCTGATTTTCTGGGATGAAGAAGGATGATGGAAAAGAGAAAGTATTTAAAGGAAGTGGTAGTAATATAAGTTTTAAAGTAGCAATGCTGCTATTCCCCTATTTTAATTATTTCTTCTTTTTTTATTTTATTCAGATTTATTTGGATTTCTTTAGATCCTCATGAGATATTATTATTATTATTATTATTATTATTATTATTATTATTTAGTACTGTCCTGAGTAAGATATTTTAGATAAAAAGATGTTTACATTTAGTCCACAAGACCAAAAAAAAAATAATAATAAAATACTTAAATTATTAAAATAGCCCCATTCAAAAGTTTGGGAACCCTTGGTTCTTAATACTGTGTGTGGTTGCCTGGGTGATCCACGACTGTTTTGTGTTTTGTGATGGTTGTTCATGAGTCACTTGTTTGTTCTGAACAGTTAAACCGAGCACTGTTCTTCAGAAAAATCCTCCATGTCCTGTGGAATCTTCAGTTTTCCAGCATATTTTGCATATTTGAACCTTTTTTTTTTTTTTTTTTTTTTTTTTTTTTTTTTTTTTATTGAACCTTTTTTAATTTGAAGATCAAGGTAAATTGTACTTAATTTGTCTTCCAGGAAACATGCAAGTATCTTCTGTTGCTTCCGAAGGGCAGTGCTAAATGGAAAAATATATATGTATTTTTCTACAAAATAAGAAAAATTTGGACATCTTCATGATGGTTTAAAACTAGGCTCTGACTCTGAACTAGCACTGGAACTGCCTTGGTGGAAAAGGGGAAACAGTCATTGCTGGAAAGGGTTCAAGTATGGAAAAGATGCTGGAAAACTGAAGATTCCGCAGGACATGGAGGATTTTTCTGAAGAACAGTGCTCAGTTTAACTGTTCAGAACAAGCAAGGGACTCATGCATGCAACAAACATCACAAAACAAAAAAACACCCATGTGGATCACCCATGTAACCACACACAGTATTAAGAACCAAGGGTTCCCAAACTTTTGAATGGGCTTATTTTAATAATTTTCTGTTACTTTTATTTTTTTTTTTTTTTTTTTTTTTTTTTGTCTTGTGTACTAAATGTAAACATCTTTTATGTAAAATATCTTACTCAGGACAGTACTACATGAAAAAAAAAAAAAAAATAACGTATTTTGTATAATCTCTCTTATTTTGTTAAAATTATTCACATTTTCACAGATTCAGCAAGGGGTTCACAAACTTTCAAGCAGCACTGTATACATACATACATACATTATATATATATAAAGTCATGGCCAAAAATATTGGCACCCTTGGTAAATATGATCAAAGAAGGCTGTGAAAATTAATCTGCATTGTTAATCCTTTTGATCTTTTATTTTTAAAAAAATCACAAAAATCTATCCTTTCATTGGATAATAATAATTTTAAATGGGGGGAAATATCATTATGAAATAAATGTTTTTCTCTAATACGCATTGGCCACAATTAACGGATTTTATTCAATAGTTTTTGAAACCTCCATTTGCCAGTTTAACAGCTCTAAATGTTCTCCTATAATGCCTGATGTGGTTAGAGACACCTGACAAGAGATCAGAGACCATTCCTTCATCCAGAATCACTCCAGATCCTTCAGATTCTCAGCTCCATGTTGGTGCTTCTTCTCTTCAGTTCACTCATTTTCTACAGGGTTTAGGTCAGAGGACTGGAATGACCAGCAGAAGCTTGGCTTTGTGCTCAGTGACCCATTTTTGTGTTGTTTTTGAGGTTTGTGTCTGGATTATTGTACGGTTGGAAGATTCAAACATGGCCCGTTATAAGATTTCTAACAGAGTCAGTCACTTACTGATGTTTTATTTGTTGGTATTTGATAGAATCCATGATGCCATGTGTCTGAACAAGATGTCCAGGACCTCCAGCAGAAATATAGGCCCACAACATCAAAAATACAGCAGTATATTTCATTGTACACATGGGGTACTTTTTATCCCTGTGTTCACCAAACCCATCTTGAGTGTTTGGTGCTAAAAATCTTACCATAGAAGCCAGTCCCATTTGAAGTTCCAGTCTTGTGTGATAACTGAATATGCTGCAGTTTGTTTTTGGATGAGATAGGAGAATGTTTGACCTTTTTTTTTTTTTTTTTTTAAGGTTTTCTGACCCTGAGACTCAACTATTTTCTGCAATTATCCAACTGTTGTCCTTGGAGAGCCTTTAGTCACTCAAATGCTCCTTCTCACCGTGCATTAGGACGATATAGACACACGTTCTCTTCCAGGCAGTTTCCTAACATTTTATGTTGATTGGAAATTCTTAATTATTGCCCTGATGCATCTTTTCTTAAAGCCACTTCACTAATTTGTGAAGCTCAATTATCTTTTGAATTTCTAGGGGTGCCGATAATTGTGTCCAGTGTGTATTTGAGAAAAATATTTATTTCATAATGATATGTCCCCCAATTTAAAATTCTTATTATCCAATGAAAGGTTAGATTTTTGTGATTTTTTTTTTAAATAAAAGATCAAAAGGATTAACATTGCAGATTAATTTTCACAGCCTTCTTTGATCATATTTAGCAAGAGTGCTGATACTTTTGGCCATGACTGTATATATATATATATATATATATATATATATATATATATATATATATATATATATATATATATATATATATATATATATATATATATATATATATATATATATATATATATGTATGTATATAAGTATTATAAGTTATATTCAAAGTGTATATATAATTAAATAAGTATTATTATTATTATTATTATTATTATTTACATTTTTAATTTTGAATGGTAATGTATCACAGTTTTCACGGTGACAATATCTCAATATTTCCTATAAATTGTTAAGCATATTAAGCACAACGGCTTTTAATATTGATAATACAAATTAATGTTTACTGAGGTTCAAATCAGCATATTAGAATGATTTCTGAAGAATCAAGTGACACTGAAGACTGGGGTAATGATGTTGAATATTCAACTTTGCATGAAAGCAATAAATTACATTTTAACATATATTTAAAAAGAAAACAATTATTTTAAATTGTAATAATATTACACTTTTTAGATCAAATAAATGCAGCCGTATATATTTAATGGACTGTGCATTTGGTTGGTTGAGGTTTGATACAACATAGTTTCATGTCCTCCAGTGGATGAGAACCGGAGTGTGATTAATGTCTTAATTTCCTATTATTAAAGACCAGAGAGGGGATGCAGGCTGCAGATAGTCAACACACTATAAATCTCCGCAAAATGAACGATCAAATAATCACTCTTCAGAAATGAAATCTCCACACATTAATGCTACCACCCAGACGCGCACACACACACACACACACACACACTTGTCTGGGTGTTTCTGTGATCTCACTCAATGACAGCATAATTACCACACAGAATTATAGTGCGCTTCACTGTATTTCACCTCCCTGTGTGAACCATTTACTGTACAAAATACAGTTACTTTAGAATGGCCCTGAGATTGTTATGACTTAAAATGTACCATGATCTACTCTGTCTTTTTATCTTTTCTAACATCTCATCCACACACATGCCTTCCTACAATCCTGAGAGAAAGCGAGAGAGGGAGAGAGATGAACTCTGCTCCTTTGTGCGGGGCAGACGGAGGGAAAGGACTAATCACATGCACTGGATTGATTACAGTGATGATTAATAGGGTATATGGTTTTCATTAACAATTTGATTTATCACAGATCATGAGGCTGAATAATGGTAATGGTCTCCACTCCCTCATATCTCTCTCAGCAGATGAAAATCCAGCCCTTTTTCACTACTTTGTTTCCACGTTTCCTTATTTCTACAGATGGAAGGATTCATTTAACGGCCGTGGTTCTTTTTTGCCTGAAATTTCCACTGCATGAACTACATTTCTCTTTTCTTTTTTTTTTTCTTTCTTTCTTTCTTTCTCTAATTATTTTGGTAGTACTCTTAATTGTAAAGTTAAGTGTTTTGTTTCACCTTTAAAAAGTAGTAAAAAGGTGTTTTTTTTTACACTGACATAAATAAATAAATTAGTGCTGTTTAATCGATTAATCACATCCAAAATGTGTTTACATAAAAAATGTGTTTGTGCTGTGTATATTTATATGGATAAATAAACACACACACATACAGGTATATATGTAAGAAATATATGTAATATATATTTATATTTATGTATAATATAAAATATTTACATAAAATACATACATATATATATATATATACACACATATATATATATATATATATATATATATATATATATATATATATATATATATATATATATATATATATATATATATATATATATATATATATATATATATATATATATATATATATATATATATATATATATATATATATTTCTTAAATATTTACCTGTGTGTGTGTGTGATTTGTACCCAAAAGTGAGCTAAACCTGACAAAATATACAAAAACCTCCCTTTGGAGACGTCCTCATTTGTAAAACTGGTTTAAAAATAAAGTAAGCAAAGGTTTTTTGAAATTGTAAAAATGCAGAAAGTGTCCTGTAAGGGGTAGGTTTAGGTGTAGGGTTGGTGTAGGACAATAGAAAATACGGTTTGTACAGTATAAAAACCATTACGCCTATGGAATGTCCCCATTTAGATAGCTAAGTAAACATGTGTGTGTGTGTGTGTGTGTGTGTGTGTGTGTGTGTGTGTGTGTGTGTGTGTGTGTGTGTGTGTGTGTGTGTTTATACATATAAATATACACACACACACACATATTATATAAACACAGACGTTTATCGATTTTCCAGCACTAAAGTAAATAAATAAATAACACACATACATGCATACATGAATGAATGAATGAATGAATGAATTAATTAATTAATTAATTTTCTGCCATTTACCAGTTCCTTTTCTATGAGGTTTTATTCAACCTTGAAACGTAAAAAAAAAAAAAAAAAAAAAAAAAAAAAAAGGGTAAATCATCTGTGAGAAATCCATTTTAAAATCTATTTATTTTATCACTAGCTTAAAAAATAATACTGACAATAATTCTGTCATTGGTCAGTTAAACAGATAGTCCCACCATTGGTCTGTTTCTGGTCTGGATGCTTATGCAAACATTTTTAATATCACAACAGACCAACATCACTGTAATTATTATCTTTTTTTTTTCTTTTTTTTTCAAAAGATTATTGGAGTATGTTTTACAAGAAAATACTCTTTCAGTCTTTCATAAACATTTCACGTTTAATTCAATGCGTTACTTGCAATTTCTTTGTAATTACTAGTGAAATGTACCAGTCTTTCCATTGTGCGTTTACACTTTTCAGCACCCAACCTACATATGGCTTCCTTACGCCTGGTCTCTCCATATTTAGCTGGGACAGAAGAAACTATTTTAACGTCCCAAAAATTACCTTTAATGAACATGTTGATGGAGTGTGAAAAGGTGTTCATTTAATCACAGATGTTCTTATTCCTGGATGCTTTATTATACATGCCTGTGACCTAAACTGCATCAAAGTTCGGCATTCTTAGTGAATTAATATACCCTCAAGATTATTTCAGTGTTCTGGGTCACTTACAGTCATAATGAAAACAACTGGGGTCCAAATATATGGAGAAAAAAAAGAGAATATTAAAGCATTAGGGAACAAGGCATTTTTCCCCTTTTTTCCTTTTTTTTTTTTTTGGAGGGAGGATAAGGCTTCTTTATGAGAGGCTGGAGAGAATCTCTTTTTTGGTGAGGTCAGGCTGTCAGCACATGCGCTGTAAGTCATTGAGCTGGAATGCGCTGGCTTTACTCCCCCAGTCCTGCACACATTGTGATGTTTGTACAGGGCTGCTCCTGTACTCTCTTGCAGAAGACACACTGGATGTACACACCGCATCCTGCCAGCAAAATGACAGTTCTCAATAAATCTTGTTCCACATGTGCAGCGTGTGAGATACAGGTCACTACATTGTCATCCCTTCCGGATACCTATTTTGAAGCATGCATGGCCTGCATATATACATGCATATATCGAATATGTACATATTTATCAGCAGCCACAAAGGAGAGAAAGAGGGAGAGTTTGGCCCATGCATGCGCTTCACCCTGTCCTGACAACGCTAATGATGTTCAGGACAGCAGAGGATGATGTCTGATTCTCTGCCAGGCCTGTGTCTGTGTGCGTGTGTGTGTGTGCTTGTTTTGGGGGGTTGGCAGGAGAATTGTGCAACCAGGTTTTTGAGGATGCACACAGGCTCAGACTATGGTAACTCATTACAGTTTAAAGCAGGCCGGGTGACAGCATGAATCAGTCAGCATCTTCCATGCACACTGTAAGCGGGGAGCGAAATACAAAGGAGGAGGAGAAGTGAAAGAGAAAGGAGAGAGGAAATGAAGTCGGAGTGCCAAGAAATAATGTGCATCGGAAGAATTTAGCCTCGGGCATGGCGCGCTCAGCCCGTGTCGGTATCATTAGCGTATTTATAATTCAAATGTATGCCTTTAATAATTCACGCGCGCTGCTTTTCAAAGAGGGGCGCGCGAGATTATGTACAGACTGATGAAAGGAAGGAACTTTCTCATCTCTCCTGAAAAGTAAATAAACGACCTCATCATGCAATGCTCTCTCATCCTTTGCCTTGGAACATTTAAGTGCATATTTGCAATTATTTCGGAGTCCTTTTCAAGTACGCGCAATGTTTATTTTGCTTTTGTATGTGGTTAATATTTATTTATTATTTTGTGATCGCGTTTTGCATTTTCTTGTTGATGCATCACGCGTTTGAGCGTGTTTGCGTTTGTGATATTCAGCTCTAATATCGCCTATTGCATTTTTTGTTAAATATGTTTGGTTTTCCATCGACAATGAGGCTCCGGTGAGAGATTTCAAACGCAAACTCGTTCTCCTCGTGCAGTCTTTCCACGGTGGTTTTCAAAGACAGATGCACCGCTAGGTGGGGATAGAAGGTAAAGTGACTTTGAAATTGATTGTTGCGCTGGAAAGCACAGCACACGTGAAACTGGAGCCCAGCGGCAGGTTTGTAGGACTCTCGCTGGATCTGAAGAACTAGAAGAAAAGTATCGTGCGGCTCAAGCACACATCCTGACGGGTCAAGCAAAGGTCAATACTTTTGAAATTAAAGCGGATTATCATCACACCAACATGGGCGAAGAACACTGACATTTAAAGGTAGTTTAAAAATCGTTTTGAAAATGTTCATAACAAATTTAGGATTTTCTTTTTAAAAAGTTACAATTAAAATAGCCTCATTACAATAAGAATAATTAAATAAAATAAAAAACATAATTCAAATAAGTTCTTATTTTAGTTGCAAAAGCTGCCTATTTCTTAAATTGTTCATATATTTCTTAAATTACTGAGATCGATATTAAAGATGACGCTTACCACCATTCCGTTAGTCTAAATTAAAAATAATTTATTATTATGATGCCGCATTTCAAAAAGTGTGTATGGGAATGTATTTGTTGCTCTCCGCGTGTGTTTGTAGAAATGCATCTAAATATATAAACAATAATAACAAACCGTCTTATGTTTAAACCTTAATTTTCAGTGCATCCTCACAATACTACGCTTTCGGAAGAATTTTGAAATAAATGCCCAAATGCCAACAGTCATTCTTATAAATGAATGAATAAACGGGGACTAATAAAACAATTGAAAATAAAACATTACGTTTTACAAATATTACACAAGTTTAAAACTAAGGGTGTATACTAAAGGAGAATGTTTTTTAGAATCTGGCCAAAAGTAACATTTGTTGTTTGTATCACTGTATCATCGATCAAATGTTATATTTAAATAACATAAATGTAATTTCTAAAATGTTTGCTAATGTTCTCTCTTTCTTCTTTTGTCAATAGCCTATATAAGGATTTTTGTTTTAAAAGTTGAATAATAACTTAAAACAACATGATAAAAATTATAATTGTAACTCAATTTAAATTTTCAAATGCAAATCAGATCAAATGCTTCGGTACACCAGTTTAGCTTGTGTTTTCATCCCGGTCGATCTCGTTTTCTTTATAGGCGTTTAAATATAATGATGAGACAGTCGTGCAGAATTCCCTCAGTGTCTTTTATGCGCAAAAGCGCTTGGAATAGGAGGAAGATTCATAACTGCACGAGTTTTAGAGTTTCCCATTTAAGATTCATTTTTGTTCCACACATTAACAATTGTTTCTTTTAAAAATGTATATAGCATATATATATATATATATATATATATATATATATGAACATGAACCTGAACGCATGTTTAGACAGTTTCTTTCATTACTAAATTTACATTATCATTTGTTGTATTTTAAGGCATATTTACAAATATAGCCTACTTACAAAACTAAAATGAAAAACGTAAACTTATTTATTTAACATCGCTTTATAAATGTAATAACTTATGTGACGCGCAAGTATTGAACGACAGTTAAACAACGAAGCAGTCAAAATTTATAGTCTGTGGTAAATATATTTGCAAAGGCTCAAATGCTGTGATGCTCAGCAATTTGTTGAAATAAGGTCCATTCCCAGTGCACTGATCTGATTTTAGCACTTTTAAAAATAAAGACACTCCACCCCTAGTAACAAAACGCAGAGGATGGTGGTGCGTCATCCGTGCGCGTATCCAATGTGAACACTCGCTGGCAGCTCGTGGTCATTGCGCTCTTCTTTCTCTTGCTTTATGTAGAGGTGTCGAGCTGGTAACACCCACCACGCTTCCCAGGCTCAGTCATCAGGGGTTCAGTCTCTTCAAGAGGAACCTGCTCCAAATCACCAACACAATCCCAGTCGAGGCAAAGCGTGGGTCGCAAAGAGGGACCATGAGATCCGGATAGTTTTTCCTCGCAGTGTTTGCCATGCCAGACACGAACATCCCAGAATTCGGAAAGGTTCTTCTGACTTCAGGAAGTCTGTGAGGGGTAAATTGCATTAGTTAGTCAAAAGGTTCAAGTGGAAGCAGATATTTATAATCTATATAAGGTAAACGTGCCGGGGTTTTATTTGTTAAGTAGCCTATAGCCTATCCGTACAAGTGCGTTTGGCAATACGGTCGAATTGCTCAAAAACTAAAAGTGTCTGAAAAGGAAGCGATCAAAAACTCTTCACAGGACATGCTCTATCATCTCAACGGATTACCGACAGCTCAGTCCTCTTAAACCGGATGCACAAAAGGAATTAAATCACTCAAATTGCTTCCTCGTTGGATAAGATCACAATTTGCACTTAACATCAACAGAAGCGTCATATGCTGATGGCTCAACGGGTACGTCCTCTTTCAAATCCACCGCGTAAACAACTTAAGTCGTAAAGTTTGCTCCTAGTTTGTTTTTAATATTTATATAAAGTTATTAAATATTAGGTTTTTTTGTTTTTTGTTTTTTTTGAGTTGGCTATGATGCAGTTTCTGTCTGATGCAGTACGAAGACCTTGCCCACTATGGTGGCGGTATGGACGGAGTTGGGGTCCCGACGTCCATGTACGGGGATCCGCACGCGCCTCGGCCCCTGCCGCAGGTTCACCATTTGAACCACGGTCCACCGCCACATGCCAACCAGCACTACGGGGCCCACGCACCGCACAGCATCATGCCCAGCAGTATGGGCTCGGCTGTCAACGACGCACTTAAAAGAGACAAGGACCAAATTTATGGGTACTTTATTGCAGCCATGCTTAATACAATAGTTAACACAATCTTTGCACCGCATTTGACAATGCAATTATTTGTGCTTTATTACAATCAGTAAATTTCTTTGCATGTACGATCTTTAAAGAATAATGTCTGATGGTTAAGCATATAAATTAACATGTGACATGTAAATAATGCGCTGCATACTTGAAGTTTAAAATAATGTTATTTTTTTAATTATTATTATTATTATATAAAAAAAATAGAACGCTTTTAGACACTATCTGACCGAGTGCAGCTATATGTGGCCGTCAAAGCAATGAAAGTAGCAATAAAACCCCAATGCTGTAGTCAGAATGATTGCTCGGTTATTGAGATAGTGTTTTGATCTGTAAGTTTATACAAACATTTATGTTGAATCTTGAAGGCACCCGTTATTTCCGCTCCTGGCGCTGGTGTTTGAGAAGTGCGAGCTGGCCACATGCACACCGAGAGAGCCTGGAGTCGCTGGAGGAGATGTGTGCTCATCCGATTCATTTAACGAGGACATCGCTGTTTTTGCCAAACAGGTAACTTATTGATAGAAAAATAAATATATATTTTTTAACGGATTAAATAAATATTCGGTCATCCTGATTAAGTTAAACACTGGTTGAAAATCTAAAACTGTTAGCCTAGTTGCGTTTGGTATATTTGTTGGGGGGGGGGCAAAATCTGAGTGTTTTTGTTCTAACAAACTTGTGACTTTTTTTTCTTTTCTTTTTTTTTTACAGATTCGGGCAGAGAAGCCGTTATTTTCTTCTAATCCAGAGTTGGACAATTTGGTAAGTGTGAGATGTTGTTTCGAGCAGATTTTGTTCCAGGTAAAGTCGCTTCAAAGCTTCATGTGAGGATTCTTTGAGGGAAAGAAAGGAAGCTTTAGTGATTTATGAGGCCGCGTGTTATCAGAGGGCGTGGGGGTCTTTGCCCTGGGCTCCCTCAAAGCATCGTCTCTAGAGGAACCTATTTACACTTCTGCTATTGTCATAACATTACAAAGCCAACACAATATCAGACGTGCCAAGTTTTTGATTCGAGTGTGATTTCTCGCGCGTAGAATAACCAACGATGTTTGATGTTTGAGGGGTTTTTTTTATTAGCTTAATATTATTATTAACCCATTACCATTATTGTTACTATTATTATAATTATTGGCTGTTGTTAATGTTGGTATTTTTGTTCAAATACTTCATCCATTATTTTGCTCTTCCCTTAGATGATACAGTCGATACAAGTATTACGATTCCATCTTTTAGAACTCGAAAAGGTATGTTAATTATTTTATTATCGTTTTGTATTATTCTAATTCTATATCGTTCGAATAACAAACAAATTTACAAACTGGTTTTCTTCTTTTTCCTCTTCTTCTTCTTCTTCTTCTTCTGCTTCTTCTTCTTCTTATTATTATTATTATTCGTTTTTTGAATCAGGTGCACGAGCTTTGCGACAACTTCTGCCATCGGTATATTAGCTGTTTGAAGGGCAAAATGCCCATTGACCTGGTAATTGATGAACGGGATGGATGCAAGTCCGACTTCGACGACCTCTCAGGATCCTCGACCAATCTCGCAGATCACGTGAGTTTTAATTGGCTTTCTATGACAACATAAAACAGGCCAATTAAATAGTGACGCTGTTTGTATTTGCAATACAGGCAATTTATGAAGGCACTTTAGTGAGATTTCCAACAAAGAAATGACTGAATGTTCAAATGCCATTTATTTTGTATTGTAGCCTACTTGTATTTTAACCTTAACATTTGTAGTGTCTCAGCCATGTGTTTGCCTTTTTTGTCTTTTTAGCTTCCTCCATTATTCATCTTTTAGTCATAAAGAGAGAGTAAGAAAGAAAGAGGAGTAATTACTTAGTTGCATATGCTAATTTATTTAAACAACATTATCTAAATCCATTTCTCTTTGCACTGATATGAATCATTAAGGCATTGCCCCAGGACATATCTTATTTTAGAAGAGGTATGATGATGATGATCATGTTGATGAAGCCCGTCGTGTTGGGTGCAGGTGTTGCTAAGGGTCAGGGTTTTCCCCCCACTGTCCAGCCCTCTGTTAGCCCTAATGATCAACGTTACATTTGCACGTGAATGCGCTATTGTCTTTGAACTGATTGGATTGTTATTGTCAAGCAGGAGGGGAGTCTTCTTTCACTAAGAGACCAACAGTGTGTTCTTTACAGTTGTGCTTCCTATTATAAACGCACCACCCCCTGTCACAGGAACAAAACCACAGAATTCAGAAGAACAGAACTTTACATTCTGCTTAGTTCTGTTCCAGGTCAAAATGGGAAGAGACAGGTTTTCTCCACATTAAAAATACAGAATAAAACAGCCGCTTAGATGATTTGAACTGACGTTAAACACCCGTAATAGTTCCTACATGTAAAACGTCAGATGACTTTCCCATCCACACCTCCTGTAAATAGATCTGAACCGCAGATGCTGAGGTCTAACCATCATACCTGCACTTGGTCAGCTGAAATTTATTTGATGAATATGTACCTTTGTACACTTGACGATAACTGTAATCTTTTATTGATGCTCCTGTAATGTCTTATCGATTTACAAGTGTGCGGTGTGACACAAAACAATTTGAATTAGGTGATGAAGGGAGACAGTGGCCTTCTGAAACGTTATTAACAGCACACGCACACACCTAAACACACAAACCCACAGACTGCTTTTGTGTGTCCTAATGAGAAAACAGTGAAGGGTCTTATTCACACAGCTTTATTGTTGTAGGAGCTTATTCTGGCCTTTCTTAGAGCTCTTTAGCTGATCACCATCAGGCAAACAGCTGACGCTAAGGGCCTGAAGAGGAACGGCTGCTGTTTGCCTTCATGTTGAGCCCGTCTAAGTGCTTTGTACCCTGTTCTGGATAAAAAGGGGACGCCGCTGGTTTCTTGTGAGCATTTACGGTCGGACATCAGGAGAAGCACTTTCCCTGGTTGAGGCTCCATAGGTCTAGTGTTCGGAAAAGTATTCCTAGTTTGTCTGCATTGTGCGTTGTTGCTGTCTTTAATTTAATCAGACTGATATTTCAGCACAGACATGGTATCTAGATATTAAAAACTTGCTGTTTTAAAAATAGCATGCATGTGTGTGTGTGCTAGCATTACTAATGTGGGCTTCTTTTTTTCACCCTTCGATCTCTGGATGTGCATGCACCTGAACCTCAGAATCCAGCGTCCTGGAGAGACATGGACGACGCTCACTCTACTCCCTCAGTCGGCACCCCAGGACCCTCCAGCGGGGGACATGCCTCTCAGAGCGGAGACAACAGCAGCGAACTAGGTATTTGCTATTACATCATAATATGCATTGTCAAAACGGTTTATGCTGTCATCTTAATTTGTAATCCAGGCTTCAAGTAGTATTTTCTCTTGAGGTTGGATTTTAAATTGTGTGTATACATAAGGGTAACCTAAAAATGCTGAGCATAATATGTTTTGTTGAAAAGACTAACACTGTCATATTTTTGCTGTCATCTTAACTCATTTAAATTATGTTTATACATTATATACTAAAAAAATGCTAACCTAAAAATTGGTTTTATTCAAGTCGAAAGTGTTATTGAATATCACTGAATTTATATAAAAATTGGGTGAAATATCTATCAATTACAGGTTACCACTTTTTGTAGTGTGTATTGTACTTATTCTCTATAGTATTGTGCAGAATTTAGACTTTTAAATTCATATTTTTTTAATGCCTATGGGTGAAAACGGTGTTTGCTAATCAAAGTCATGTGTCATTGTTCGTCTCATCATTGCGATGGTTCGCTGAGCTGGTTTTACGATTTTCCTGTGGACACAAAAGGTGTTTAATGTTCTTGAAAGGTTAAGGGTCTAATTTAATTTAGCGGATCTTCCATTTGCATGTCACTTTTTTTTTTCTTCTTAATTTATATTGCGACCTGCCACTCCATATTTATTGTCCTTTAACACTGTTTACCTTTTGGGAGAATTTTTATTTAATTATTTTCTTTTTTTACAACCTGTTTTTGTATAATTGCTTCAGTTAAAATAGCCTTCAGGGTTTCTCACCTCCTTTTAACCATCGGACATCAATAGCCTGACCATTATGCAGCACAATAGCAGGATGTTCTGCAAGACAAGAGAAACCAGAACCAAAATCCAGCCGCCAGATTGTAATTCTTTGACGATTCAGCCTCAGTGTGAAAAACATCTTTAAAATGTTTGGCATAGCAGCAATGCCAGTAGTGTTTCTGCAGTGCTACTCGGTATAAAAGAGAGAAAAGCATCAGGGTGGCGGCATTTTCCCCACACCAGGCTTTTTTTAAACAACAGTGGGGGGACATCCAAGGCCCATGGCCTTTTGACCCCAAAGAGCATGCATTGAAGAAGGGGAAGAGGAATGACCCCTGCCGGCCCGAAGGACAGAGCACTTCAAATACTGCTCACAATAGAGGGTTGATATCTGGGGTGATCAGAGGCAGAGCTTGGGTTAGGATCAGGGACATCTACCTGCTGCTCCTCCAGGAGCCACTTTGGATCGGTGTTCCTCCCTTTATCATTCAAGAGATCGGTAAAGCAAACACCTTTTCCATTACAAGTGAACGGGGGGTGTTACGTCAGTCACCAAAACTCGAGTCCAAAGGATTACTGGAGCTCTACAAAGCACCTGTCTCTTGTAGGGGGGTCCCTTTGTTGCTTGCACATCAGTAGAAGTTGCTCTTGTTGAGAAACCTTCATGCTAGGTTAAGAAGGAAAGAGAGGTGCTCCGAATGTTTTTAAGAGCTGCTGACTCACCTCAGGGTGAGTTTGGGATGGTCATGGGGGGTTTTCCACAGCTATCCTAAACATGTGTGTGTTGGTGGGAATGCAGAGCCTAGGAATGTCCATCACAAAGGCCGAAAGGGAACAAAGGGAAGCTGCAGGACGTTCCAGGCCAGTGTTCACCTCGAAGGCTGCTGAAAGACACAGGCTGAGACAGGATGTTTACATCTATATCTGAACCTTCTGTGGAGGTTAAATCCCAGCATGAAGCGGAGTGGACCAACAACAAGTGTCAAGAGCCGATGCTTCCGCGTTTTAGCCGTCAATACCACCCAACTGTGGTCCAATCCCATGGTCCTCCAGATCATATCATGGCCACGGGGGACAAGAGGATAAGAGCATCTAATCAATATGCTTTAAGCGAAACGATTAGCGAGAACAAAATCATCTGCGTTCGTCCAGTAATTATCCAGTCTGTTGCGTCCAGTAGTCAGAATTATGGCCCCTTTGGAGAAGTATAGTTCGTGATAGATTGAGGTCATGGTGAGCTCATTAAGCAAGCAAACAGGATTTATTCTGTGATGCGTGCGGGGTGGCAGTCATCAGACCCGGCTAGTTTGCGCCGGGCCCCTTTGTCTCCGGGACATTCATCTATCTCCAGTTCATCTAATTATCAGCATCAGAACAACGCAGAGTGTTTTAGCTTTGGACCTTGTCATCTCTCGGACGCTGAAGGTACCGTGATGTGACACGGATGCCGTCAGGGTCGGCTTGAAGGATGTGGGAAACCGGTCGAAAAATTCGACTTGTTTTATATGCATATCTCCGCAGAACCCCTTCAGAAGTTTTGCTTTATACGTATGAGGGAAAGTGAAAATAAGGAAGCTAGAAGCCTCTTCTTCTCCATGTCTTAGGGTGCTGTTTTTTCCTAAACAGCCCGAGGGCTTACTCCAGCCTTCCTCCAGGCTGCTCTGGCCCCCCTCTGCGCTACGCGTGCAGACTCCGGGTTCGGGGAGTGAGGTAGGGCTCAGGGAGCTGCAGAAAGCAGCAGCCTTTAAAGAGAGTGCAGTCACACAGGCTGCATGGGCCAAGTTGCCAGGGAACAGTCAGAAGCGATTAGCGTCGGGTTGGATCAGCCCTGCGGCCTTGGTTTTCTGGAACAGGAGGAGAGAGGCTCGAGGAGGGAGGGGAGGGGGGGGTGTTTGAGTCTTCCTTAGATGTAAGGATCTCGCCCAGCTCTCTTTATCTATTATTTTCCCCTTTTCTTTTTTCTTTTCTTTTCTTTTTCTTTATTATCTTACTCTAGTTTCACTTTTAACTTTTGCTTCCCTAAAAGTCATCAGTTTTCATACTTTTTTGTTCTTTTTTTATCATTCTTTCTAGCACATATTTGATATTTTATATTTCTAAACACATTGAAAACTATTTTTTTTTCTTATTTCCTATGTTTCCTTTTATATTGTTTCATTTTCAGTTTTTACTTTCTTTTCTTTAATGTGTTACTTTTTTCATTCATTTAATTATATTGTTGAAATATGATTTTCATAAACACAAGGAAAACATCACCTCACATATTCACACATTATTGTTCCATTTTATAGTTATATATTTTTTTTCTTTTTGATATATGATTTTCATTAACACACTTAAAACATCTATTTTATTTAATTTTCTAATTTATTACAATATTAATTTTAATATCTAGGATTTCTCTTCCCATTTAAATCATTTCAAATATAAAATATTACTAAGTACTAAATATTAAGTATATTACTAAATATTATCAAGTGTTGCTAACATTTTTTTGCTATTTGAATTTTAGACAAAAACTGAAAACCTCACTTTGTTTCTTTTCTTTTCTTTTCTTTTCTTTTCTTTTCTTTTCATTATATTCCATTTCATAGTACTGATATTTTATTCCCTTTTAAATTGTTCCAAATATAATATACAGTATAACTTTTTAGTCTCACTAACATTTTTTATATTTGACTTCATAAACACTTTTTTTTCTTTTCTTTTCTCTTCTGTTTATTTTCTTTTCTCTTTGTTTTTACTTTTCTTTCCCTTTCAGAACATAATACTTTCTATTAATATGTTTCTTCATATTCACAATAAACCCTTTCCTCTCTGAGGCAGTTAAGTCTGTGGTCAACATGCAAACTCCTGAAAGCATAATGAGAAGAAACAGCAGTCTGTGTTGTGTAGAGACAGACAGTGTTAGACCACTGCCCTGCCCTTGACTTGCATTTTGATTACGGCATCAGTCAGCCAGCCTGAAGTCCATCTACCACCCCCCTTCTTATATTCAAATGTCATTATTCATTAACTGAAATATTAATGCATGAATATGGCGCATACAGTCGCCTTTGATTGATGCATCCCCAAAAACAAGGAGACACAGCAGGGCCAATCTTAAGAAAAGTAGGGTTCCTGTCCCGCCTCCGGGGAGGAGTCCCTCAGATACATTATTCACACACCCTCCGGGCAGGCTTTCAAGGCATCTCTACCCTCAGGGCAAGAAAAATAAGCATGACTGTTAAAAGTAAATCATCTTGCCTGATGCACAGTTAATGGAAGCAGGAGAGAGGGATGGAAAGAAAGAAAGAGAAAGGAGGGTGGGGAGGAGGACAAGACGGAAACCTTAGTTTAAAAGCGGCCTCCTGCCTGGCTCTGATCTTAAACTAGATTGGATGGTAATGGAATGAAAGCAGGCTTGATGTTATCAGAGAGCTCACAGTTCAAAAAACATTGTTTGTTAAGCATCAGTTGATCTTACAGTATAATGCTTTATTCACGTCATGTTGGAATTACCGTAATTACGAGTTTTCGAATAGTAAAAAAAAAAAATTCACGTATTATCAAACTCTCATTTACAAGTAACATCATTATATAATATAATATAGTATAATATAAATATGAAATAAATATAATTTATACATTTTAGGTATATACATATACACACAGACACACACACACAAAATTGAACATTCATTCTTATGGCGCAAATTATATATAGTGCTAACAACATTGTGGTCAAAGGTTTGATTCAGAGATTCAGTAAATAACTAAAATAAGCTTTGAATCATATTCTGTGTATGTTTGGAACAGGCATTTGCAAAGGAAATGATGACTGTATTTAGCTGCAGTGTTTGTACGTGGCCACTAACTAAACTTAGTTACGTCTTGCAGTGAGGCTACTGTAAGCGGTAAATTAGCGGATTGGTATCATATGTTCTGTCCCTGCACTGTATACCAGTTACTAACTTCTAAAGTCTAAAACGGTTTTCTCAACAACCGCAAACAGGCTTTGCTTTATTTATGTTTTCCCCAAGTTTTTTCGACTTTTATTTTGAGTGCTAATTCAGATCAGATATTCTCTTTGCAGTGCCAAGTCTCCATTCCCCATTCAAGCACAGAGCCTGGACATTCATTACCCCATGTCAAAGACAGAACTCACATTGAATTAATAGCACTGGGGTTGGTGCAGAGCTTTCCTCGAGATCTCTGACATTGAGACAGCGAGAGAGAGCGGGAGAGATCTCGCTCCGTTGATTAGCGTTCCCTCTCACTGCATGGATACTCCTGCTCGCCGCGGTCCTTGTGTTACTGTTGCTAATCAAAACAAGCCCCCCTGCGTGGCTCTTTCACATCGTGTTTGTGAGTGGCACTGGTGATCGGTCTGAATAAACAACTGAAGGTGATGTTTTATCTCATTAAAGTGACTTTCTTCTTTTGCTTTTTCTCTCTCGCCCTGCTTTCACGCTGTTGTTTATCAGGAGATGGCTTGGATAACAGCTTGGCATCTCCGGGAACAGGGGACGAGGACGACCAAGACAAAAAACGGCAGAAGAAGAGAGGAATTTTCCCCAAAGTGGCGACCAACATTATGCGGGCGTGGCTCTTCCAGCATCTCACGGTAAGACGCTCTCAGATCTTCCGGTCGGAAGTTGGAAGTCTTTGGAAAACGGGCAAGAGTGTCCAACCACGTCTCTTTGTGAATTAGCTCAATTCCACTGTTCTCAGCTCAGCGACCTGCATCCAAACTGCATTAAAACTAGCAGGGTGTGTTATTATCTGTCTCTCGGCCCTCCCATGTATTTCGCTTGTCAAAACCAAGGGCCCTATTCGCCCAGGGGTTGAGTACGTTTCCCCAGAACTTGCTGGTTTTGGGTTGATTTGTGGCATTATCAACCTCCTCAAATTTCGACACATTTTCACCGGTCCACCTCCTTAAATTCCCACCATTCTCTTGCGTCTTCCTGTTTTCCATTCTCTTTCAGAATTCCAGCACTTTCTAAGGGCTACACAGGTCCTGTACACATAGTAATCCTTTCCCTTTTACCCACCTTTAGAGTTTAGAGATAAAAAAGGAGAGCCTAATTGAATTATCCTCTCTCTGTTCCCAGCTTCTTTTCAGAGCGATTTGTGAAGCAAAAGTGTTTCCCATTGCAGGATGTGTCCTATGACGAAAAAAAGTGTTAGAGGGGACTTTGGCCTCTGAATGGCCCCCATTGCAACACCCAAGCGATCATGCATTCATTTGGGGTCGGGCTGAATGAAAGCTGCAGGATTACGTTTTGTCGGGTTCTACTTTGAGCCAGTGTGCGACGTTTGAGATGGGGGGGCTCTTACATATGGTCTAAGCCTCCATCTTTTGTGACCTATTCAGAGGTCCACGATAAAGACCCCCTGTGCTGCCAATCTTAAAGAAAGGTGGAACATTAAGATTCAGTGGAACATTACAGTTATAACTGTTAGTTGCATTGGGACGAGATAGAGAGATCTCCTTTGGCATGCAAATGGGGACGAGGAGGGGGCTTCTTAACAGACATAAGTGGAATTCGTGCAAATATGAGTGATTCTTTGAAAGCGAGCTTGCTTCAGTCTTTTGAACACGTAGGTTCCTCACTAAACTTTAGCGAACAATCGCAGCGCAACCTGCTGAGAGCTTTGTGATAAGAGTTTAAAGATGGATCCCAGAGCACAGCTCGCAGTCGACCGACACTGGGTTGTGTAGAAAAGGGGCGGAGCTTACAGTCATTCATCAGCACAATGACAGCTAGCAAGCCAGGAGGTGAGCAGGGAAATCTCCGTCAGTGTGTGAGAGAGAGGGAACGGGACATGTAACAGGACTCATCCCTCACCACTGACCACGGGAGGTGAGGCCGTGACAGTGCCAAAATTGGTACACACCCACGACCCTGCGCTGTCTATACATTCACCCCTGCCTGCCATCTGCTGCCCTCCCTCTGCACTCACAGTGAGAGCAAGAGGATCAGGGGCCAGGGGCCACCGCAGGGCCACCAAGGGCCAAGCCCTATTCAACCCTAAACAAAACTCTCCATTGTCTCTCTTTCACACCCACTCGATCATTTGTCAAGTAATGTCAAATAATGTCAAACAAAACCACGAGCGCTCAGCCAATAAGACGCAGGGAAATTCTCGAACTCGGGGCTGCATATGGGAAGTCTATCATACATAATGATGTAATTTCCTGAAAGAGTCATATGGGATCCACATTTTTGCCTGCAGTCTCACATGGGGCGTGTAGACTTGATGCTTGAGGTCATTAGTCATTTAAACAGATTAGTTTTTAAGAAAAAGTCAGGTCATCTTGATTTGCTTTATTGATGGAGACTGCGAGGAGAAATACACAACTGTAAAAAATGAAGACATTTGCATGTACCATTCATTATTGCTTTATGGATCATCGGAGAGCAGTGTTATTAACTGCGGAAGTTATTTACACATTAATACAATTTTTCTTGTTGATTCTGTTTTGCAGCACCCCTACCCATCCGAAGAGCAGAAGAAGCAGCTAGCGCAGGACACAGGCCTCACCATCTTACAAGTGAATAACTGGTGAGTAACCTTTGACCTTTGACTTTTGACTTGCCAGCTTGACCTCTCAGCACTTAGAAGTCAGGGTTAGGGATCTCTGTAACATTTCCATTTCAAGTCCGGTGATCCTGATTTCTCACACTATTATTAGACGCTGTTCAAAGCCCCAATGAGACAAATAAAAGTAAGAATAGGAGCAATGATGAGGTTTGCCCAGGGTCTCAGAGGGACTTTTAGAAAAGTTGTCAAATGTTATGTTGGAGTATTCCGGAATGCTGTTCGGTCACCAGAGTTCTCCTGAAGGTTTTTCATTTTGTAACCATCTTGTTTGTAAAAGATGGTATTGAATTACACAAATGTGACACTCAGTCTCATTTTTAGAATGTGAATTATGATATGGAGGATTACAGATTGAGAGGACCTTTTCTATATATTTGGTTGGGATTTATTTTGATAGCATAATTCCATATGGCTACAAATCAGCAATATTCTTAAGCAGACAACTGTTATCTATATCATTGCTGATATAAATCTTAAGAATTTTAAATTTACGTTTTAAGTTGCAAATCTAGATTTTTTTTCTTACATGATATTTGCATCTATATATATATATATATATATATATATATATATATATATAATTCTGTATGCATTTTAAACTATATAACTTAGATATAGTGTCATAACGCCATTTAAATTGTTGATAGCATACTCAGACAACCTTGATATCTCTGCCTAAGGACATCGGAAGAATTTTGACTTTAATGATTTTATGGTTTTAATTCTGTATGCATTTACACCATACAATTTAGATAATTTAATTATATTTACTTAATTTATAACATACACTGTCCTATTAACATTCATTCTGGATAGCATACACTACTAAAATCAACACTGTTCTTTAGCAGACAACTTTAATATCTATAATCATTGCCAATAGACATCAAATTTACTTTAATGAAAAAAAAAATTATATTATTTTACACTTAGCTTTGTTTTCGAATTATTTTAACATATGCTATCATATGTTTACTGCAACGAAATAAGGTGTTCACAAACATTTGGCTAAGACTCATTGTCTATGAGTAATTCCTTCCCCCAGTGCATGTCAGGGGCATTTCCTACCTCTCTGTTACGGGCTGCTGAAGCATATTAGTGTCTGAAAAGCAGTTAGGCTAATCATACCCTGAGGCTACTAGGCCAATGCTATATCAATTGAATATTTATTGAGCAATGACCCCTTTACTTGATTCGGTAATATATTGCAGCAAGAAGCACAATTAAAGCAAGTCTTAAAAACAGAAGTTATCTTTAGACTGCTGAGGAAAGGAAAAATACACCACAAATCAAATAAAACTATTTGTTTTTATCATCTGCTACTATAAAATTCACCGTTGAACGGAATGTTTCTCACACGCAATTTGTAAAAGGTGTTAAAATCTCTTTATTAACAAAACCTCTGCTTGTTTACATTATAAATTAGACTATTTCTTTGGTCTGGCGCTAAAACAGTACATTAGCTTTTTTGTGGACTCCTGACAGGTCCATTAACCCAAAGGCCCAGGAGAAATCGCACTGCATTAAGGGATATTTTGCAGTAAATCATAGCAAAAAGCTCACAGTAGTAAAAGTCCAGAGTGTTTAAATAAGAGTAAAATATACTGTGGGCGGTCAGTAATAGAAATAGATTTAGTAAATGTGTTCACTGTCTTCTCTTTGACAGGTTTATCAATGCTCGAAGAAGAATCGTGCAGCCCATGATTGATCAGTCTAACAGAGCAGGTAAAGCGATGGCTTATTTTATACCATCTCTACTATCATTATAAACACAATGTGTGCATATATCACATATATGTTGTGTTTTTATGTGTTTAGTAAGTCAAGGAACGGCTTACAGCCCTGATGGTCAGCCTATGGGCGGCTTTGTGCTTGACGGCCAACAGCACATGGGTCTCCGGCCTGGCGGTAAGTTGCACTTTGATATTAATAATCGCACGTTGGTCATTTTTAGTGCTGTTATAAAAATGTTGAAAGCATTTGCATGGGTTTTATTGTTCTTTAATTTTCTGTCTCCGTCTCACAGGTCCCATGGGAGGAATGGGTATGAACATGGGTATGGATGGACAGTGGCACTACATGTAAACGCCTCCCCGCTTCCCAAACCATAAACGTAAGGAAACGCTTTGGTACTTAGAACATCCCCTCTCTTTCTCCTTTCACTCGGCGTGTGAAATCTGATTATGGTGGCAATTCGCTCTCTGACGACCCCCCCTCACACGCACACACACACGCGCACACACCTTCTTTCCCCGGCTCTATCTTCGCTGCCTGTCTCTGACAGTCCACAAATCAAGACATATCGCTCGCCGCGGGCGGCCTGGCATGGAGAATTTTATTTAATACCCACACTGTGCTGCCCAATGAGCCCCTCCATAATGACACTTACCTTGATTAATAGAGCTCTTTATATGTAAATAGGCACCGCATCCAGTTCTCCAATCGTGCCAACACAGCCCTTTCCTCTCAAATAACAACCTCAGCCTCTGCTAATGAAGGGAGAGGAGCGGGGAGGTGAGTGGAGGTTAACACCCCCCACCGAAGCCTCAGACACATAGAGATATCAGGAGCTCCGGCTTGCAAAATACACGCAGACTAAATAATTTCCAGACTATTTAATCCTACCTTTTTTTGATTGAATTATCATCGAGTCGTTACTGTAATTGCGTCATTTAGAGGAATGTTTCCCCGTCCTTAATTCGCTCTGGTTAAACACCATATGCTGGTGGATCGTTGGGATCATTATGAAGATCTGTTTTCCTCCGTAAAGCGGATAGAGACACATTTATGATTTTAGAGGCAGGTGTATGTTTTTTCAAAGGAATATTCTGAATTGGGTACAAGTTACGTTTATTCGACAGCATTTGTGGTTGATAATCACAAAAAAAAAAAAAAAAAAAAAAAAATTAACAGTAAATACAAATAAAGGAAAAATTGAGGATACAGTAAGTCATTAACACTCTTAAAAATTAAGGTTCTTTATTTGAATGAATGGTTCCATAAAGAACTTCTAACGTCACTGAATCTTTACATTGCATAAAAGGTTCTTTAGATAAAAAAGGTGGTGATTTTAGGAAGCAAAATGTTTCCAAAATGGCATCACAGTGACCCCCCCCCCCCCCCCCCCCACACACACACACACACCTCTTTTTGCAACCTCAATTTCAACCTCAATTTTTTTTATTTTAGCTGTAAAATAAAAATAGTCATTTTTAAGGGTTGTTTCAGGGTTTTAGACATTACATGTTGACATTTAATGGTAAAATTGTATATATTTACTCAGAAAAGGTTATTAGCAATTAGTTAATTTTAAAATCAAATTAACATACACATTGTCTATATCTTGTGGCTATACACTTTTTTGAAGTTGTAAATTTTATTGTAGTTTATAGGAGTGTGTTTTACAAAAACATACTATTTCAGTCTTTCTACTTCAGATTTTCATATTTAATTCAGTATGTAAAAATTGTTTGAAAATTGTTTCTACACTACATTTTTTTCTGTGTACTACTGAAAAAGTTTTTTTAAAGTATTTTAACATTTACAGATTCACATCTATTGCAAGTGCCTTACTGTAACCCAGATTTTTTAAAGAAAAAAGAGGGACATTTTGCTTATTTTTAAGAAAAATGTGGGACATAATTAAATTAAATACTTTGTTTTTTTCTTTCTGATAATCAGCATATACCCCAAATATTCCTTTAATGCTTTCACAATGTGGGTGTTAGTGAATAAATATCTTAATATTGTATTTTTCACTCTGTGTTTTAGGTTTTGATGGTGGCCTCAGGAATAGTCCCAGTGCTGGCCAGAGGCATGAGGAGTCACGTCACATTCATCTTCACCTGATCACACCCCTGTCCAATCACTTCCTGTCTTCACGAGACCTCCCAAATCTCTCACGGACCCCTCATCATCTGGCCATCATATCTCCAGCCAAAGGACTGTCTGCAAGAACACCAACATTACAAAAACAGACTTGAAGCATTTGTGCCAAAAGAGAGACTTCTGAAAAGACAATTGGAGATCTTTTCTTTTTAAATTATTTATTTATTCTTGTTATACCGTCAAGAAGCACGGGGACCACACCATTTGTGCACTTTTGCTCAACCATAGAGTGGCCGCCCCAGACACAAATATTCCATACCTCCTCACACACAAGTGCATACGCTCATATTAAACGCATTTAATGGTGGAATATAGTAAAAGATGCTAAAAGCCCTCAAGAACTGAAATGTGAGTGTATGATTTTTTTTTTTTCTTTTCTTTTGGGAAATATTCTATGTTTGGGTTCGTGTCATTGACTAGTTTTTAGCCCTTTGCATTTATGATTCTACAAAGTTTGAAGGAAATGAAACCACTTGATAGGATCATTATGGCACACATCTGACACAAATTCCAGTATGTGAAACCACAAAGTCTTCCCAACATGAGATGTTTTGAAAAGCATCGCTTAGGAAATGAGTTGTGCGTTTATTTGTCGTTTTGGAGAGCAACAGCGCTCTTGTAAGGCTAAATATGCCTGGAGGAGTTTTTAAACCACTAGAGATGTTCCATTGTACATAATTATGTAAATGTTATTTGTAAAACACATCAATGTCAAATAGGCATTCAGTCGAGATCCTTTAAAAATGGAGATGGGATATTGTTGTACATTTTGGTCCGTTCTCACTCTTGCTTTTCTCTATGGAAAAAGTCGATTATATGTTTGTTGATGTACTGATAAGTTTGATCGATCCTCCAGCTCTGTCCATTTTCCTTTTAGGAGTCTTTTAAAGCAGTACGGTATTTCTACACAGTCAAAAGTCGAATTCTTGTAATAAATGCTTCATTTTCAAAATGTTAAATCTCTTGCTTTGAATGTCATTTCATGCATTGAATCGAGATCGATGTGCAGTTCAAATTCCTTTTGGCTGTAGATAACAATTTTTATTTTGCAGATAAAATGCAACTGTGCTACAACGTATTTATATAATCATTAAATAATTTGTCCGTTTAAAAAAGGAAAGAAAAACGAAACGCAAACGAACTGGTCAACTAGTCATCGCAAAAATGACTTAGACGTGTAAATATCAGACGTGTGCATCAAACAATTATAAAACAAATCACTATAGGCTACAAAAACTGAGAATTTTAATACTGCATCCTAAATACCGTCGACTGAAAAGGGGCACAAGAAAGTGTAAAATAATAATTTCATAACCTACTCCCTAAAACCATCTAAGAAGGTATTAAAATTTGTGTAGAGCCCTTTTGTAAAATGTTTGAGGCATTATGTGCTGAAATAAATCACATTAATTCAATATTTCCAAATCAGGCGACTGTACCGCGTGTGTAATTTTTCAGAAACACAAACCCCGCGCACTTCTTCATCTCCAGCATCTTTTAAACGCAATTTCGCGGTGACATTTTCAAATGGTTTTTCTCATGCTGTTTGATATCTTAGCTAAGACTGCTCCTGCAGACGTTTCCCTGCTTATTTCGACCTCCAGTTTGTGTTTCTCTAGCCTGCAGTACTGGTGAGAAAATGCTGTAGTTTGGTGGTCATTTATCAATGTCAGCGGCGTAACGATCTCACTGCAGTATTGATGAGGAGAATTACGCTGCTGGAGGAGAAGCCACAGGCACAACAATACCTGCAATAACGCGACGCCCAATGCCCTTGCGTTTCATCTCATTCCTTTCGATAATGGAATTATTTTAATAAGACCTTCCAATCCGTTTTGTTTCTCCTTCTTTTATTTTATTTTATTTATTTATTTATTTATTTTATGTCGACTGCTGAACGTATCCACACATAGGCTACAGTTATGTTTGAAAATAAAAGGCTAGTTTTAGTGCACAATTCGTTCAAGACGGCATAAAATAGCCTGTGTACAGGAAGGGAAACAAGGACGAAACATGTGGCGACTGGGTATTATAAAATGGGTTTCACCTCATAAACCATCTTAAATTTCTATTAAACCAAACAGTGAATTGTTCTTGCTGTTTTAAATCATAAGTAGGCTATTTAGCCGCTTACAACAATGTTTCGTAAGGAAAATGTTTTATAGAAATACTGGAATTCCAACATAGGCTAGTCGAGAAAAATATTAAGCTTATGTGTTTCTGTAAAATAAAACTTTACATCTGGAATATAAAAACAAGTTTAAAGCTGCATTATTATCTCGAGCACAGCCAGTGTTGATACAGATAACTCAAATGCTGAGTGTGTATATCTTGGTCAGAGATAAATTCGTTGTGAAAGCTGCCGGAAACAAGAGCACAGCTTAATGAAATATGGGTCATCCTTCCCACACTGAGCAACATAACCTAAAAAGATACAACATAAAATGAAGCCAACAATCCACACCCAGCTAACAATATTTATTTACTCAGCGGCGTAAAAGAAGACGCCGAAAAACTCTTGTAGTGAACCTGCCTAAAAATACGCAACGAACTTAAGTAAATTAATAAATATGCCTCAATACTATATATGAAGAGTTCAGATGCAAAAGCCTCTAAATGCCATCTGAAATTTTCTTCTAAAATGAGCATTTTTATCAGGCTCCTATATTTATGTTCAGTTATTTCACTTTAATTGCATAGGAAAGCACATATATATTGCCATTAGAGTAAAATTACTGAACCTACAACCTCTCATTTTAGATGACCATTTCAGACTAGAGGCTTTTGCATCTGAACTCTTCAATTATTAATAGTTTATATATCCTTATATTATATATGTATATGCTTATTTAAAATACTTTTCGTGGGCTTATTCGTCATTTTATTTACTAGAACATAATATTTTCTCTTTTTTATTTTGGCTCCCAGATTTGTGGAGATTTTCTTGGGTTTTCCTCTCTGGCTGGTTTCTCTCAGCATTGATTTGGAACCATGTCCTGCTGTAAAAACTGAACTGAAGTGAATGTTACGACTGAAACAAAAGCAATGGTCTCTAATGGTGTGTCATCGCGCCATAAATGTAATCACAACTGGTGCAACTAGGTGCAATAACATCTTAAAGCATGAAATCACAGTCTATAACTGAATTATGGCAATAATCTTTTTATGAATCAGCTTGTTGTGGCAGTAGCAATTCTGTACACCCCTCCTCAACTCAGCAATAGTTTACATCACGCTTTGACTACAGCCAAGGACTTGTCCGGACCCGCTGAATTTAACTTGTCAAACACAATTTCTATTGTGTATATCTCCTCTCTCTGGATTTCTTGAGTGGTCGTGGTGAGAACCTGGTCCACGTGAGGAGATGTTTATCCCCCGGTTACAGAACAGTCAGAAGGATTGGTGTTTAAATTTGAGGCCAAAGGAAATTAGGTGGGGAGGCCTCTCTTCAGCTTTATTTACAGCAGCGCGTGTGCCAAGAGGTCAGGGGTCAAAGTTGAGAACGGGGCCAACGGGAAAGCTATCTTGCTCCTAACACTGATTGTTCCACATGCCTGGAGTTCTGTGCATTCTCTCTTTCAAGTCCCGGGAATCTGATCAACGTTAAACCGCTCCCTATAAGATGAGCAAAAGCAGGTCTTGTAATGTTCAAGAAGGAAAACAGACTAAGCTTTTGTGGATTGAAGGATGTAAAGCCAGTGACAAATGGCTAAATAACATCAAAGTATCATTTAAATTATGTCATCTATGATGTCCACCAATCAGAACCCCCATTAAATTCATTGCACAACGGCGAGTGTGCCATAAAGTGAAGTGTCCCCCAGAAAAAAAAAAAAAAATGTCAGATTCAGGATTGCACGCTGCAGAGGGTCCCCAGCTGTGGAGCTGAAGGATTTTCACTTTTATTAAGATCAGAAGGAACTCAATTCGGACAGTCGTGCTGGACAGTGGACCTCAACCATCGGCCAGATGCGCTGGAATTAAAGTGACACATGTCGGTCCAGGTTTTTTCACCTGACAACTTTATTTCCACTTTTCTTTCTTGGATCTGACAGCCTCACACACTGTAGTTAGTGTCTGTTGTGCTTTTAATTCAGGCATTTCGGTGTTTATTTTGAGATTTGTTTTGTTCTGGTGTAGAATATTTCTTTAAAAAATATAGGTTAGGTTGTCCTTGTTGCAACTAACATTTTCTGTTTTAACATGCACACCATATATACATATGTATATATATATATATATATATATATATATATACACACACACACACACACTATATATGACAGTAAAGGCATTTAAAATGTTACAAAAGATTTATATTGCAAATAAATGCAGTTCCTTTGAACTCCCTATTCATCAAATAATCCTGAAGAAAGAGAGAGAGAGAGAGAGAGAGAGAAATATTTATCATGTTTTCCAAAAATATATTAAGCTGCACAGTTGTTTCCAACATTAATAATAATACAAAATGTTTCTTGAGTCACAAATCAGCATATCAGAATGATCTCTGAAGGATCACGTAACACTAAGAAGAAAAAAGAAAATATTTATTTTAAATTGTAATAATATTTCAGAATATTCTTATATTTTTCTATTTATTATTATTTTATTTTATTTTATAATATAATATATTGTATTTTTCATGAAATAAATGCAGCTTTGCACATAAAAAAGAAAGAAAGAAAAAAAATCATACCTTTGAATTACACAAGATATATTTAAATCTTAACTTTTTTTTTCTAGTAAGATTAAATTGAGATAAAATTGAGTCTTTCACTTTAAGTCTCCTGCATCTCAAGTTTTTCCTCCGAGAAAAAGACCTCACTGCATACATCTTAACAATGTGCTCAAATTTACACGTCTGCATTCAAACGCTTCAATTTCAATAAGAACTCAAACATTTTTCATCAGAAGACACATTTATCTAGGCTATTCTAATTGTATAGCTCTATAATTCTTACTGTAGTGCATGCCAACATATATCTCAGTCTTTCTTGTTTGTCCAAAGGTTGACAGTAAAGTTGATACACAAACAAAACACAACTGAGAACTCCATTAAGTCTTCTGAGCAACATGGTCTTGTTCTGTGGATCCCTTGTGGATGCTATAGACAAAATATTTTTACATATGGTTTAAATATAGACACCCATTGACTGTGACCCCTTATTCTGTCGGCAATATGTTCCTAATTCTCTTTTTTGTGACATAGTGTATCATTTGTGAGAGGAATTGTCACCCCTCTGAACCTACACAGTAAACAGCACAATCGTCTACAGACTTCAGTATGGCAACACATTTCAAATACTCCAAACAATGTGTTTAATCAATGGAGGTGACAGTAAAGGCCACTGCTCATCTGATTGATACCGCAGTTCCTTGAGTCATGTTTGCCATGGTTTGGCCTTACATTTAGAGTGTCATCTATCAGAAGGTGTTTGTGTTAGCAACTGTTCTATTGCCTAATTGCTCGCACATGTGTGGGGCTGCTTAGATTGGGCAT
Source organism: Acrossocheilus fasciatus (assembly GCA_036784905.1). Lineage (NCBI taxonomy): Eukaryota > Metazoa > Chordata > Actinopteri > Cypriniformes > Cyprinidae > Acrossocheilus > Acrossocheilus fasciatus. The sequence continues at coordinate 10,778,470 of CM071957.1, read as the reverse complement.
GTGTTGATAAATTAGATATCGTATATCGGTCGGAATGAGATGATGAATTGTGGGTGAAAGGGTGAAGCGAGATGCATGACTCAAATGTGACTTTGATTATAAAACCAATACGGCTACAGATCACCCAAACACAAATACAATCAAAACATGCACGTCCCATTATGATCGAAATAATGACTATTAGAGGCTTTTGATTCGTGATTAGGATTGCATTGAAACTAAATGGAATGAAGCTAAACAAAAATCTAAATGTTTTTTTTTTTTTTTTTTTGTGGTTGTACTGTGAGGCTCTTCTTGTACAGGATAGAAACATACAACCGAGTACACAATCAGTGCTGAAGCAATAAACACCACCTTCGTAAGTAATCTACACGCTCTCAGAGGCCAAGCTAAAGTTTGACCTCTCTCTCTCCACACACACACACACACACACACACACACACACACACACACACACACACACACCTTTCAGGTTAAGATGTCAGTGGGAAGAGAATGTTTCAGGACTCAGCCAGCACATCTGGTTCTGCACTAGGGCCTCAGTGGAGTGGCTTTAGCTGACAGACAGAGGGGCAGGCGGAGGTAAAGTGGGCCCTGGGTGGGGGTCGGGGAGGGGACGGCTACGGTTTGGCCAGGGGACATGACTCCAGTTGACACCTGAGTCAGATTTCTTAGTGAGAAGGACCTGTCCTCCAGGAATTGTCTTCCCACAGGAATACTCTACTGTTCCCATGCACCCTTTACTCTATAACCCCAGAAATCCCAGCGGAAAACAGAGTAAAAACAGTAGCTATGGTTGGAATTTTAATGTTGCGTATTTAATTGTTGGAGTTGGACATGGACATTTTTTGACAACATTTTTTTTTTTTTGGGGGGGGGTAGTATAAAAAAATGTCACATTTTTGACACTGTGGGGGCCTGCAGTCCCCATGAGGGGAAAAATTATTTAAAAAAGTAAATGATATTTATCAGTATAAAAGTAATAGAAGTCTATGGAAAGTCCCCACAATTCAAAGAAACAAACGTGTGTGTGTGTGTGTGTGTGTGTGTGTGTGTGTGTGTGTGTGTGTGTGTGTGTGTGTGTGTGTGTGTGTGTGTTTATGTGATTTACGGGGACACAAATGTGTATAATAACATGGGTATGACACAGGTATTACAATTTACAGGTGGTTTATGAGGACACTGCCTATGACCCGTAAATCAAAAGGCTTAAAAAACATACTAAATGGTGTTTTTTTTTTTTATCTAAAAATGCAGACAGTCTCCTGTAAGCCTGTAAGGGGTAGGTTTAGGTGTAGGGTTGGTGTAGGACAATAGCACATACAGTTTGTACAGTATAAAAACCATTACGCCTATGGAGAGTCCCCGTAAACAACATAAACCAACATGTGTGTGTGTGTGCGTGCATTAACTGGTAACCTATTAATTTATTTTATATTTATGTTAATCTGTAAGTACTGTAACTGGTCAACATGCAATGCATTATTTTTATTATTATTATTATTATTAATTATTTAGTTAGTTAGTTAGCTAGTTAGTATTTTATGTCTCTTATAGTTCACTTAGCCCAGCACTGATAAATGCAATCTTTTTATTTTATTTTATTTTATTTTATTTTATTTTATTTTATTTTATTTTATTTTATTTTATTTTATTTTATTTTATTTTATTTTATTTTAAATGTAAGTACTGTAACTGGTCATCATTTAAAATATATTTTATATTATTTTAATTTATTTCATCTTTTAGATTTCTTACAGTTCACTTTTTCAGGCCACTCTTGTAACAAATTAATTTTATTTTACTTAACTTTAAGTTTATTTTAGTTACTGTAACTGTTCGCCATTTAATTTGGCTTTTATTTTTACAATTTATGTTTTGCTCATCTGAAAGTACTGTAACTTATAAAAATATAATTCAATTATCATTTAATATATTTTAATTTACATATTTCAGCTTACACAGAGTTTACTTAAATAGCCCAGGGTTGTAGCAAACTTTATTTATTTATTTATCTGTTTGTTTGTTTGTTTGTTTGTTTGTTTGCTGTCTTACAGTTCACCCAAATAGCAAGCATTTTGACGAATGCATATCAATTGTTAATTTATTTTATGCTCATCTGTAAGTTCTGTAACTGGTTACCACTGAATTATTTCTGACAGCTTTTGTAAGCAGCCTAGCACTGTGACAAATGCATTTTTAAAGTACAAACATTCAAAGTACCCTCAAAAAAAGAGGTCACAATAATAATTGCACAAGTACCAGAAAATGATGTTTAAAAACTCTTTAGATGAACTAGTGTGTCACATTATGGTGCTTATTTTATGTAAACTAAGACAACCATCTACACACAGTATTACTGTCTCACACTTTTTAAACGCTTATTATAAAACATGAAACAACATGGTTCTTGGCAAATCAAATGCGTATACATCAGCCAGCATACAAATGCCATGCATCCATATTATGTTAGCTCAGATGAAAGCCTGTGGTGAGAATCTCACACAGATGACAAATGTTTTTGCCCTCTGTCTGCAACCAGATCTGACAAGGCCAGAGAAGAGAGGAAGTGCACACGGACCAGTCTCATCACATAAATCTCACGTGCTGACCCCAAAAAAACGGGGGAAAAAACTACAGAGAGAGATCTTTTATACAACCTGCCATGACAAAACAGGCATTTTTTCAGACGGCATGGATCCTCTTCACTCTATTTTGCATGAATTTATCATTGCTCTTTTCATCTTTGGTTTTGGTCAAATGTGAGGCTGTTGGTTTACATCTCAAGAGTTTCCCCAGAAAACTAGTCAAGACATTTTTTAGAGAAATAAAAGATGAAAATCTTATAATGTGAAAAAAAATGTTAGTGACAGTGTCATCAGATGAAGAAGCTTAGACCAGCCCGTGGCTATGTGAAGTTATTTTAAACAAAACACTTCTGTCTGTTTCCATAGTAGTCCAAGACAGATATATGAGATAGCCTTTACATGTATTAATGATGTAAACAAGTTCTTCTGAAAGTGAGCAATAAGAAGAGTGAACTCTTCATATACACTGCAGATTTGTTTTCACAGTGATGAGTGGTTTTAAAATAACATTACAGAACCAAAGCCCTCTGAGAGGAATATTTTATTGCTCAGATTGTGCTCTTTTGTAGTTCAGGAGACTTAATTAACTTCTTTGAAGTAGAAATTTTGTCTCAGATGTTTCTCCTATAAAATCCTTACATAAATTAATTATATAATAAAAAGACACAAATGTCAAGAAACACAAACATAGATAGATAGTTTGGTCTGGAAATAATCTGATGAAAATAGTTCACCGCTCTCATGACAATGCAATAATTCATACAATACACTGTAAAACATGATTGTCATTTGAGCAGTAAAAGACAGAAATGCTACAGTAAAAACAGTAAAAAAAAAAAAAAAAAAAGTTTCTTTAATATACACACTGAAAAGCTAATAAATCTAATGTGACATTTCATGTAATTTTACAGCAAAATACTGTTAAATGTACTGTTAAATGTAAATGAATTTAAAAAATCATCTTTTAATTTACAGTGAAAACCTTCCCAGAATTCCCTGTGTAACACTTTAACATTTGATGGCATTTCGTTAATTGTGCTTTTTAATAGTTTTAGTTATATATTAAAGAGTTTTATTTTGCAACTCATTTTGTTTAATTCATGTGTGTTACCATGTTTGTGTTTTGTATTTGTGTGTATGACACATTGCACCTTCTATATATTAGTATTTACTTCAGTTTGTGGAAAAGCAACTTGTGACAAGCTTTGATTCATCATTTAGGTTTCTCTTTACCACCTGTGTTATGGATGTCAGTATGTTCAAAGGTTCAAAAAAGCAGTGTGGCTTTGTTAATTCAACAGAAGATAACTGCTGGATTTATCGTTTGTTTGTTTGTTTGTTTGAAAAATGTACAGCGTTTGTGAATAAGTTTACATTTTTTGCTGTATTTTTACAGAATTATGCTGGCACAGCTGTTAGTTATTTCTATAAAACTGACAGGATTTTCTTTTTTTTTTTGTACAAAGTGTAAGATATTGCAAACCTTTGCTCATACTTTGTTTCTACAAGCATGGTTATGCTTACGTTTTTGAATGTATATTTTTATACTACTCGACTGTTACAATTTAGCACTTAGTGTGTATATATATATATATATTCTTTTTTTTTTAAGATTACTTTAAAATCTCTGACTTGTGCTAAATTTGATATCTAAACTATGCCCAGAGTGAGATATTGTTTATATCACCTCTGAATTTCAAGATGAGACAAGAGGTGACTGGGATTTTTATCTCCGGAGAAAAATCTAAGCAGCAAGAGACCTACCTGTTCTCTATTTAATCTCATTACTGTCTGTGAGAAACAGTTGAAATAAGAAGTAATGGCTTATGTGATTTTTCTTTCCCACGGGTATCTCTATAAAACGGTTACTTGGTCAAGAAGACAAGATGTGAGGCCAGCTTCAGCGAAGATTTCATTGGACCTCACATCTCGAGCTGTCGGCAGCCATGTTAGCATTAGCAACATCCAATACGGTCCTCTCAGCAAATCTCTTTTCAGACCGGAGCGTGTGCGAAGACCCTCCGCAGTCGCTGAGTGAGGTAAGAAAACAAACCATTGGAGTTAATGGGTGAGAGCCACAGTCCCACGACTGTATATTTACTTATGTCAACTTCAGACGCTGGACACTGATTACATCTATCACGACGATCTGTCGCAATTACTCTGCCGAATAAACACAGTCACAGGTTCATGGCCAGTCAGAATTGTCATTCAGTCGGCTCCCGAAATCATCGTTATGATTGTGATATGGCATTAGCTAATGGTGAAAATCAGCCGAGGCGATCCCGTACGCTGTCGTGTTCCAACCTTGTTTGGGCGAAGCATTTCTTAATGAAAAAGTAATCTTGAAAAAATCACAGTGCCTAATTTTTTCAGTGCCACACAAACAAGTCAGAGGGGGTGATGAACGAGCGCGCTCTGCGCAGGGTCATCCATCACCTTCGCTGTCCGTTTGCCAGCAGGAACGTGACAGGAACGGTCAAATAACGTTTAGCACACGGGACCCGGTGTTGGGGGGGAGATTACTACTGTCAGGGCCATAATGGATTAGCCTAGGCCAGCCAAACAGCAGCCAATCAGAAGCCAGCAGCGGCATTAGCATAGCTATCAGAGGGCCAGCCAGTCGGCAACGGGGCAAACTTGATTGACAGATGGAGGTGGCCGCCCGGCAGACATGCAGCCAGACTGAGGCCAAACAGAGAGAAGCCAATTATGGAAGGATGCAAGGACATTCATCATTCAGTTAGACACCTGTCCGGCCCTCACAAAGGAGAGAACCTCCATCCCTGCGCACAGAAGATGCTCATTAGATTGGACTGGAGGAAATAAAGGAAACCGGTGGTTCATTGTCAGAGCACAGTGCAGTAAGACAAATGGAGGGCCGGTCTGAACACTGACGGCTGGCAATCCACAGATGCGAGAACGTATAAATGGAAGACCCTCGATCTTCGCATTTACTCTTTTGTTTTACCCTGTAGGCATCTCTCTTTCACTTTCATTCATCTGCATCCTCTGTCTCCTAAGATCCTGCTCTCAACAAAAGAGTTCCAACTCTGTGTTTTTATCAGGGAAGGTATTTCGAGGGAACTCCATGTTGGTCTAACCATCAGCCTGCCCTTCAGTTGTTTGTGGAACACAGTGAGTTCACATGTAACATCAGATGCCTTGACACAGAGTGATGATACAATTTAAGCCGCACCCCCAGAACCGAGGTGAGTTTGAATGACGGGTGGAGGTTGCAAAACTGTATGTAATTCAGCTTTCCCACAAATATGCCTCTTCCTTAGTTTGTGCCGCCACAAAATCCAATAAGCCAGATTAATACAATTACTCTTCTTTTGGTTTGATGGACAGTGGTTGATTAAATGATGATTTAATATATATATATATATATTCAAAAAAGGAAAACCCTATTAGTTTGTCATGATCTTTCCTTTCATATTTCTTAGCAAAACAAATAAATAAATGAACAGTGTTAAAACTGTTAATAACATTAGGGGGATTTGTCCACCAAATCACTGTCATGTGGTGAGACCAGAAAAGTCATGTGGTGCAACTATCATACATTAAAATTAATTTCTTAATTAAAATTAATTGTAAAAATATTTAGGTCATAAAGTCAAAATTGTCATGATGGTATGACTGTCCTGATATTATAATGATGAAAATACCCTCAGTAAAAGGGTGACATTATTTTAGGGAAACCTTATTAAACAGTTTGATATAATATTTGATTATTATGTCTAGAAAAAAAAAAGAGTTAAACATATTATTACTATTAAAAACAAAAAGGTCTGTCAAACCATGTCATGTGGTGCAACACATATGGAGAGATATGCAAAAATAAAAATATTAATACAAATAAAACAAGGTCTCATAAAATACATTTTAATAAGGCAAGATGGGTTTAGGTTATAAAAGAAAATATGATATCCCCCCCCCCCCCTCCCCATATATATATATTGGAAAAACTTTTTTTATTTTTTGAAAAAATAATCTTGAAAATTTGTACACTCGCATACACATACAGTATATAAGGGTTTGAGGAAAATATGTTGTCACTTTCTACTCAATAGTTACACTACATGACATTTTTAGAGTCATTAAATGTAAACTTCTCTTAAAAATGGTAATGAAAAAATGGGGGGAATTATTATAAGAAACCAACATCAATAAAAAGTAAAAGTGCGACAAAAAATACAAAAAAGTAAAAACTGCTCAAGGTTTTTAAAAAGATTCTCAATTCAGATCTCATGTTTCCTTTTCTAAGCCACAATTAGAATATAATCACCTGCTAATTTAATTAAATTTTAATCAGGTACAGACAGGTCCTAGGTATTGTTCTGCAATTTGGATGACTGCATTTCCCAACAACTACTACAAAGAAACACTTACTGCCGCTGCACATGCGTACATGCCGACAAGAAACATTGTTCTTTCCTCAAAATTGATTCTAGAAGATTGATCTTGTCTGGCCGGCCAATCGGTTTCTCATTGGGGTCATGCCTCATTGGTGTGGTTCCACCCCCTCCACTGATAAGTCCTCCGCTGCAGAGAAATTAACAAACGTTTGACATTTGTTCCACGTCCCATTGCTCAATAGCCAAGGCTGAGCACATGTTTAATCAACATTCATGTCCCCCAGGGAGCTCTGAGCTGCTTGCATCATCACCCTCTGCCACATTACCAGCCTGTTCCCGGTGCACCCTGGGATTCCGGGGCAGACAGTTGGCACACACGAACCGGCCGAGGGTGAATCCACATGGGATTTCCATGTGGGGGTAAATATTGTCTTTTCACTCCATACTGTATTGAAGAACAAAATACACCCAGGACCCATGTGGTTTGATTGAAACTCCAATGTTCTGCTGGAGCAAATGTCACTCACGCATGAGCGCCCTGGTCGGAGCCCATGCTGAGAAAGAGCTAGCATCAGGAGGATGATGGGATATGGTGTCCGTGCAGAGATGTTCGGCATTGCGAGAGGTGCATAAGCAAATAGGGTAGGGAGTTACAGACGGACAGCAAGACAACGTGGGCAGATCGATGCTCAACATTTGGACGATGTGAGCTTCTGTCATTTCAGAACAGCTTCGAGGAGTGAATGACAATGCTAGTTCATAGATGACTGGAGACCAGGATCAAAGCTGTTCAAATTAAAATAAGCACCATGGGATGTGCTCATTAAGAGCTTGCCGTTTCCAGAGGTTTCTTGCCTATTTGAAAATAAAATTATGACAGCAGCTGAATCGATTTACACTATAGAATTAATACATGGAATATCCCGACAGTATGAGAAAATGTAACTATGTTGTATTAATTCATACAATGTGATTAATATGGAATGATTTGATTTTTAGAAAAAAAGCAAGCATGACGATCCGCCCCTAAACCTAAGCATCGGTTTAGCGTAAGTGGGTTTTACAAAAACATATGACTGAGAAAAACCCTAATAAGTAGAATGACTGTCATGAGGTGCTACCAACAAAGGCATGTGGTGCAACTATCAAGAAAAAAAAAACTAAAACTTGTATGATGAAAATGTTTTAATTTATAAATTCTAAATTAATTGTAATAGTTTTTACAATTGAAGAGTTCAGATGCAAAAGCCTCTAAGCGCCATCTGAAATTTTCTTCTAAAATGAGCATTTTTATCAGGCTCCTATATTTGTTCAGTTATTTCACTTTAATTGCATAGAAAAGGACATATACAGTGCCATTAAAGTGAAATTACTGAACCTAAACACAGGAGCGTGAGAAAAATGCTCATTTTAAATGAAAATTTCAGACAGCACTTAGAGGCTTTTGCATCTGAACTCTTCAATTATTAATAGTTTTTACAATGTAATAGTTTTTACAATCCTGTCCAATTTACACCATCATGGACACATATTAGAACAAATACATGGAATAACCTGATCTAATGAGAAAATTTAATTATTTTACAAGGTGGCATTTTTTTTTATGAAGTTGTATGATGTGATTCCTACGAAACCGTTGGATTTAATTTTAGAAAAAAAAAAAGATAGAATGAAGGTCCAACCCAAAATGTGTCAGTGGGGTGTAAGCGGATTGTACAAAAGTGTATAAATGTGAAAAGCAGTAACAAAAGCAGTTTTGTTTAAAATACTATTAACATTGGAAAAACTGTTGTCCACCAAATCATGTGTGTCATATGGTGCAACCAACAAAGTCATGTGGTGCAACTTACATGCAAAAACATAATCTCTTTCATGATGAAATGTTTATCATTTTTTAATCAAAATTATTTGTAAAAGTGTTAGGGCATTGGGTCAAAGTTGTCAGGGTGGTACAACTGTCCTGTCCAATTCACATCATCAAAGGGCACATAATAGAATACATACACTCATGGAATAACCTCACCTTATGATCATAGGAAAACGTATGAATGAGATCATACGTATTAGCCACCAATTTACCAAAACGTAAAGCATTTAGATTTGCCATTAGAGTGTGTTGCTACAGTTTGAGCTTCACAGATACATAAAAGTGCACAAAAGCACATCCAGAAAATTGTTCCACGCTTCACAATAACATATCCGTACACACACACTGAGGACAGGCTATGGTAATTCAGCTCTCCATGTGGAGAATTACATCAGTATGGGTGTGCGGTGCAGATCCTGTATAAGTGGATGTGCCAGAGGATGATGAATGACTGAGTAAATACCCAGCATCCCAAGAGCCCTGATACAACCAGCCCAAACCCCCATCCATCTGAGCCTGGTCCGCATCACCTCATTTGTCAAGGAAAACCATTTTCTGTGCAGCCGAGCAGCCAGTTTGGGGTTACCGCTCTCTCCCTTATTACAACCGAGGGGATACGTGGAGGTCTCGTACACTTCTTAGGAATTCCTTTCATGATTCTACGCAGCGTTTTTGTTAGAGATTCCAAGAATTGCATTTTTGTTTAATCGTTAGACATCCCTCGGTCCCTATTTATCAGCTTGCTTTTGCCACTTCAAAAATGATATAGGTCTGCAGGTGCTACTATGCTGTGAGTGTATGTGTGTGCAGGCTATTGGGTAAAAAAGAGAGAGCAAAATAAATGCAAATAAATCTAAATAATAATAACAACTGCACGAAAAAAATAGATTTTTCACATTTTCGAAGAAAATGAAAGCAGTGCATGACGCTGCAAAACTCACCGCCACAATGCTGTGGGTTTGGGAATGGTTTCCACTATGTTGCTGTGTGGTTACCAGGGTGGGCTGGGTGGTTGCTAGGATGTTCTTGGTGGTTTCTAGGTTGGTTACTAAACCATATCCGAGCCTCTATGATTCCAGTCCTTAAATATATATTGGGTCCTCTGTTTAGTGTGTAAAATACAGGATAATTTTAATTTATCATGGACCATTTTCACATTTTGGTATGGAGTGTGGAAGTATATTTCTATGTTGGTACATGGAAACCATAGTATATAATTTTTATAATATTTTATAATATTAATAAAATATAATTTTTATTTTCCCATTTAGGCCTACTCCAACAGCAAATTAGAACATCCCATAGTGCGTTTTCACCACTTTCCAAAAGAGGAGAAACAGAGAAAGATTCTGAAGTGTTTTTGGAATTCAATGTCAGAATAAAACACTGTACCACAAAACAGTGTTAGAAATATACATAAAATGTATAATAAACAACATGAACAATATTTATTGCGGAGATGCGCCATTGTAGTCGGTGAAAAGTATAAAAGTAGCAGGCTAATTTCACCTATTTTGAAAAATCCCCAAGCATGTAATACTGTTGGTTTCCTTACCGAGCACCACTAATGACATGACTTGAATTTGCATTAATAAATGGGATCCACTACATTTTAATGTAATTACCAGGAAATAATGACGACTATCGTACAGTCTGTATGTATGAGGTCTTATCATAAAGCCCGGGTGTTTGTGAATGGTATTTAGGCTCGAGCTCGACACAAGCACAGAAAGAAACAAAGACTGAGAGCCGTCGTCATTAATCTTAGTCAGTGGCCGGTGCTGGCGCAATCTGCATGACCGGGGCAGTGACAAATGCCACTATGTGACTGCAGCGTCCAATCTCCCCAGCTTCATCTCCCGTTAATGTCACATCCATCAGGCCCGAGCCGCTCGCGCCATGTCGCAGAAAATTAAACTGCTTACAGATAAGGGCTAATTGCATGGACAAGCGCGCGGTGATGGGGTGGTTGCACAAACTGTGCTCCTCTTGCGTGTGACTTCTTTGAAATATGCACCCCCTTATTTTGAGAGTAGTTTAAAAACAGGGCACATTTTAAAACAATATTCCATTATAACACTCTGAACTTTAAAAAGAATAGCCTACCTTAAATATCGCAAATAACATTGGTTAAAGATGTAGGCCTAGGCTACATTATTTTCGGCAAACTAAAGAAATTACACGGTGTATTACTGTGCCCAAGAGAAGGAGAAGGAGAAGAAGTATTTTTAATTTAAAAAAAAAATGTTTTTAATGTTTTAAAATTGTATTCAATGTCTGAGATGGATAGCAAAGGATACAACTGTATTTATTTAACTAAACTCACCTTATGCACGGTTACACAAAGCTGAACTAACTACATTGCTTTTTATGGCTGGGCCTTGATCCTGCCATACAGCTTAACACTGCCATCTAGTGGAGAAGCTCTGTTTGTGAGAATTAGCTGTCTGTAATGTCAATGTTGTCAACAAAACATTTAAAATAAAATAAAATAATTACTAAGCAGTGACGGAATACACTGCCATAACAAATCACAAAGCCCTTTCAGGCAAAGTGTGCTATATGGTATTGAATGGTGTAGGCTATTGGACATGCAGCCCTATTTATTTCCTGCATGTTATGGGAAAAGTGAATCACTGTTAAATTTACTGTTGAACATGTGCTCTTACATTGTGAGCCATAAAGAATTTAGCTTTTTCACAAATTTTGAAATATGGACATCATAACATTAAATAATATATTTCGATGTGGAATCTATTTCAAAACAGTCATGCACATTATAACTTTCTGTTAAAATATTTTGCGAGACAGGTTTGATTAAAAGGATTTTTTTGTTGTTGTTGTTTTGTTTTTTTTTTTTTTTTTTTTTTTTTTTTTCTCCTCTATCTGGACTTCACACCCCATCCCAGTAGGGGGCGGAATTTCACATTAACCTGGTGCTAACCGCCAAAAAACGTGAAAGAAGAAGAAGAAGTAGCGTCTCTTCGCAGATGAACCTTTGCGAGGACAGAACTGTTGTTAAGAATTGTTCCTTGTATTTATGTATTTACATCGGAAGCCTGTCATTGTCAGTTTCAAGCACAAACGTCCGAAAGTATGACAAATTGAGGAAATCGTCTTTCGATTTAACATCACGAAATTCCTGAGGGTAAGGTAAAGTTATTGCTAAATTCAGTCTTACTTTCATTACGTTTCATTAATCTTATTCATTAATTAACTTTCGTGTTAATTTCGTCCACTGTGAATGTTCTAATTATTAGCATTTGCTGCTAATTCAGTATTGACAAATAAACGTCGTGCGCGCCCGCGTGTTTGTTTGTTTGTGTGTGTGTGTGTGTGTGTGTGTGTGTGTGTGTGTGTGTGTGTGTGTGTGTGTGTCTATATGTGTATGTGTATGTGTATCTGTCTATCTATCTGTCTGTCTGTCTGTCTGTCTATCTATCATAGGAAAATCAACTATGGTTTTACTACAAATAAAACCAAGATAAAAGAAAGAAATCATGGTTACTATAGTTAAACCATGGTAACCACAATTAAACCATGGTTTTGCTACACTAACCATAGTTTAACCATAGTATTTGTAATAAAATGGTGTGGTGGTTATACAAATGGTAATCACTACCCAAAAAACATGGTTACTGCACTTTTAAAATCATGGTTAACTTTAATTATTTACACATTTCCTTTCTTTCGTTCTTTCAAGTGAATATGTTTTTTTTTTTGTTTTTTTTCAAGTGCTTGGTCAGGTTATATTTTCAGGAAAAAAAAAAAAAACACTGATCTGATCACAATTAAATGAATGGCTTATAGAGTGGCTGAAGTCTGAAATGACTGAAAATGGACAGCACAAATGGCTGCACAGATACTTTTTACAACCTACACGTGATGGATGGGCTTTCCTTGAGAACTAGGTGTCCCAGTCCTGACATCAAAATTGATAAATAAAAGGTTGGCAATGATACAAATGGCTTTGTACTTTTAAAAACCAATGTATTTGAAGAATTAGATGTGCGTAAGAATGGATGCACTAATATCGTTCTGTCTTTGCAGTGCGTGAAGAGAATGCTTAACATTTCAAGCCAGATGTCAGCTCAGATGCAACTTTCCCTTCTAAATAAAGAAGGTTTGGATCTTCACACTGGACTGACTTCTGCATATTCTTCAAAATCTACAAATTGTCAGTGGATAGAGAAAAAACAAGAATTTGAGAAGGAACAAGAAGCCAGTGTTACAACACAATGTGAGGACAAGGATGTAAATGCAAAGGTGTTGCAAAATAAGAATCGTAATGGAATCAAAAGAGTTTATGAATGCCCTGTGTGCCTTAAACGATTTGGTGCTCCATCCAAACTAAAAAGGCATTGCCTTATTCACACGGATCAGAGGCCATTTCAGTGTTCCATATGCTTTCGTGCCTTCAGAGAACGCTCTCATCTAAAAGCACACTTCAGAACTCACACCAACCCTTCATCACCAGATGCTGTCACAACTGCCGGAAAAAGGATCTTTCCAGTATCCAAGTCTTCTGATCGCATGTGTACGCTTGAACTCAAAAAGAAAAGTGGATATCAGTGTGAAATATGCTTGAAGAAATTCAGTTTCCCCTCAAAACTAACTCGACATCTGTTCGTTCATTTTGATGGCAAGCCATACACTTGCACAATCTGCAGAAAGTCATTCAAGCAGGCCTATTATCTCCATAAACACCTCAAGGTACACACAGGAAAAAGAAATGGCAATTCTAGGTTGTGTAGCGTCCAGCAGAAGCATGGGGCCAAATCTCTAAAACCTGGAGCTTTAGAACGTACAAATAACTGCAGACCAGATGGTGGTAATGTGTGTATACCTCAGATATTAGACTCTTTAGAGACCAAAAAGCATGAGAAATCTGAATGCCGAAGCAAGCTTAACCAAAACGTCCAGTTAATAGAGTCAAATTCAAGTACCATAGAGATTAAAAGCTCTGACACTTTGAAAAATGCTGAAGTGCAGATCACAGCCTCCAGCCCAATTGACCTTAAGCACACACATAAAGGTGTAAATCAGTGCAGCATCTGCCTGAAGAACTTTCCATATCCTTCTAAGCTCGCCAGACATATTTTGAGCCACACAGATATCAGACCATTTAAGTGCCATGTGTGCTTGAAATCATTTCAATTTCGGTGGCATTTGCAGTGTCATGTGAGGATCCACAAAAAAGAGAGTCAGAATATAACTGCGGATCATTTGGAACAGGATCATACCGTTTCTTTTAGTAATGCTGCAAAATCTGAGGAACAAGATGTGCAAATATCCTCCCAAGATGGAGCTGAAGATTCTGCTACAGTGCACCAAGATCAAAATATGGTTAAAAAGAATATGATGAACCAAAAAATGAGTGGTGACTGCACTGATTCAGGTGTATATTTGCAAGTTTCCCTACTAAATGTAGGAAGATTGGATCTCCCTTCTGAACAGAGTTCTGCATATTCTCCCAAACCTTCAGAAGACCAGTGGATGGAGGAAAACCAAGAATCTGCAAAGGAAAAAGAAGGCAGTGTCACAACACAAAGTAAGGACAAGGATGTAAATGTGAAGGTGTTGCAAAGTAAGAATTCTAATGGAAACAAAAGAGTTTATGATTGTCCTGTGTGCCATAAACGGTTTGGTGCTCCATCCAAACTAAAAAGGCATCGTCTTATTCACACGAATCAGAGGCCATTTCAGTGTTCAATATGCTGCCGTGCCTTCAGAGAACGCTCTCATCTAAAAGTACACATCAGAACTCACACCAACCCTGTGAAGAGGGGGACACGATCACTCCACGGCTATAAGGACAACAGTGTGCCCTGTAATCGAACATCAAAGTCAAAGTTAAAACCTTTTCCAAAAAATCGAACTGCCCAAAACGATACCTGTTCAACAAATAAACAAAAGATAGCCGCAACAGACTTCATCGAAACTAATGCAGGTACCATGGGTGTCAAAGTTACAAAAGGACATTGGTGTCCTTTATGTTTAAAATGCTTTAAAGCCCCGTCAAAGCTCAAACGTCACATTCTGATTCATACGGGGCAAAGACCTTTTAAATGCTCTGTGTGCCCCAAAACTTTCAGAGAGAAATCACACTTGAAAGTTCACAAGTGTACAGAAGACTTTAGACTGAAATTCAACTCCATTTTGAGTGATCAGCAAGTAAAACAGAACACGGTCCAGCATAATGCTAACGAAGGTGTTGTGTCTACCGCAAATGATGACTCAAATGATATTCAGGGTAGGTGTTCATCACCAGATGCTGTCACAACTGCCGAAAAAAGGATCTTTCCGGTATCCAAGTCTTCTGACCGCATGCGTACGCTTGAACTCAAAAAGAAAAGTGGATATCAGTGTGAAATATGTTTGAAGAAATTCAGTTTCCCCTCAAAACTAACTCGACATATGTTCGTTCATTTTGATGGCAAGCCTTACACTTGCACAATCTGCAGAAAGTCATTCAAGCAGGCCTATTATCTCCATAAACACCTCAAGGTACACGCAGGAAAAAGAAATGGAAATTCTAGGTTGTGTAGCGTCCAGCAGAAGCATGGGGCCAAATCTCTAAAACCTGGAGCTTTAGAACGTACAAATAACTGCAGACCAGATGGTGGTAATGTGTGTTTACCTCAGATATTAGACTCTTTAGAGACCAAAAAGCATGAAAAACCTGAATGCCGAAGCAAGCTTAACCAAAATGTCACATTGATTGAGTCACATTCAAGTACCATAGAGATTAAAAGCTCTGACACTTTGAAAAATGCTGAAGTGCAGATCACAACCTCCAGCCCAATTGACCTTAAGCACACACATAAAGGTGTAAATCAGTGCAGCATCTGCCTGAAGAACTTTCCATATCCTTCTAAGCTCGCCAGACATATTTTGAGCCACACAGATATCAGACCATTTAAGTGCCATGTATGCTTGAAATCATTTCGATATCGGTGGCATTTGCAGTGCCATGTGAGGATCCACAAAAAAGAGAGTCAGAATATAATTGCTGGTCATTTGGAACAGGATTGTACAGTTTCTTTTAGTAATGTTGCAAAAGCTGAAGAACAAGATGTGCAAATATCCTCCCAAGATAGAGCTGAAGACTCTGCTAAAGTTCACAAAGATCGACATATGGTTATGGAGTCTCAAAAAATGAGTGGTGACTGCAGTGATTCAGGTGTATATTTGCAAGATTACCTTCCAAATAAAGAAGGTTTGGATCTTCACGCTGGACAGAGTTCTGCATATTCTTCCGAACCTGCAGAAGGCCAGTGGATGGAGGAAGTCCAAGAATCTGAGGAGGAACAAGAAGCCATCGTCACAACACAAAATGAGGTCAAGAATGTAAATGCGAAGGTGTTGCAAAGTAAGAATTCTAATGTAAACAAAAGAATTCATGAATGCCCTGTGTGCCATAAATGGTTTGGTGCTCCATCCAAACTAAAAAGGCATTGCCTTATTCACACAAATCAGAGGCCCTTTCAGTGTTCCATATGCTGCCGTGCCTTCAGAGAACGCTCTCATCTAAAAGTACACATCAGAACTCACACCAACCCTGTGAAGAGGAGGACACGATCACTCCATGGCTATAAGGACAACAGTGTGCCCTGTAATCGAACATCAAAGTTAAAACCCTCTCCAAAACAACCAACTGCCGATAACAAATCAACAGATAAAGAAAAGTTAACAGTGCACCAAGACCAAAATATGGTTACAGAGAATATGGCATCTCAAAAAATAAGTGGTTACTGCAATGATTCGGGTGTATATTTGCAAGATTCCCTTCTAAATGAAGAAGGTTGGGATCGTCACACTGAACAGAGTTCTGCATATTCTTCCAAACCTTCAGAGGACCAGTGGATGGAGGAAATCCAAGAAACTGATGAGGAACAAGAAGCCAGCGTCACAGCACAAAATGAGGTCAAGAATGTAAATGTGAATGTGTGGCAAAATAAGAATTCTAATGGAAACAAAAGAGTTTATGATTGTCCTGTGTGCCATAAACGATTTGGTGCTCCATCCAAACTAAAAAGGCATTGTCTTATTCACACGAATCAGAGGCCCTTTCAGTGTTCAATATGCTGCCGTGCCTTCAGAGAACGCTCTCATCTAAAAGTACACATCAGAACTCACACCAACCCTGTGAAGAGGGGGACACGATCACTCCACGGCTATAAGGACAACAGTGTGCCCTGTAATCGAACATCCAAGTCAAAGTTAAATCCCTCTCCAAAATATCTAACTGTTCAAAACAATGCTAATTCAACAGAAAAACAACAGTCAACAGTTCACCAAGATGAAAATATGGTTACAGAGAATATGGCGTCTCAAGTTATCAGTGGTGACTGCAGTGAATCAGATGTATATTTGCAAGATTCCCTTCTAAATAAAGAAGGTTTGGATCTTCACGCTGGACAGAGTTCTGCATATTCTTCCAACCCTTCAGAGGACCAGTGGATGGAGGAAGTCCAAGAATCTGAGGAGGAACAAGAATCCAGTGTCACAACACAAACTGAGGACAATGATGTAAATTCAAATGTGTGGCAAAGTAAGAATTCTAATGGAAGCAAAAGAGTTCATGAATGCCCCGTGTGCCATAAACGGTTTGGTGCTCCATCCAAACTAAAAAGGCATTATCTTATTCACACAAATCAGAGGCCATTTCAGTGTTCAATATGCTGCCGTGCCTTCAGAGAACGCTCTCATCTAAAAGTACACTTCAGAACTCACAATATTCCTGAGAAGCGGAGAACACCATCACATCAGAGCTATAGAGACAATAGTGTGCCTTGTAATCGAGCATCAAGGTTAAAACCCTCTCCAAAACAGCCAACTGCCCAAGATGGTACCAAGTCAACAGATAAAGAAAAGTCAACGGTGCACCAAGATAAAAATACGGTTATAGAGAATATGGTGTCTCAAGTTATTAGTGGTGACTGCAGTGAATCAGATGTATATTTGCAAGATTCCCTTCCAAATAAAAAAGGTTTGGATCTTCACACTGGACTGAGTTCTGCATATTTTTCCAAACCTTCAGAGGACCAGTGGATGGAGGAAAACCTAGAAACTGAGGAGAAACAAGAATCCAGTCTTACAACCCAAAGTGAGGACAATGATGTAAATGTGAAGTTGTTGCAAAGTAAGAATTCTGATGGAAACAACAGAGTTTATGATTGCCCTGTGTGCCATAAACGGTTTGGTGCTCCATCCGAACTAAAAAGGCATTATCTAATTCACACGAATCAGAGGCCCTTTCAGTGTTCCATATGCTGCCGTGCCTTCAGAGAACGCTCTCATCTAAAAGTACACTTCAGAACTCACAACATTCCTGAGAAGTGGAGAACACCATCACACCAGAGCTATAGAGACAATAGTGTGCCCTGTAATCGAGCATCAAAGTCAAGGTTAAAACCCTCTCCAAAATATCTAACTGCCCACAATGATACCACTTCAACAAATAAACAAAAGTCAACTGTGCAACAAGATCAAAATGTGCTTACAGAGGATATGCTGTCTCAAAAAAAGAGTGGTGGCTGCAGTGATTCAGGTGCATATTTGTCAAAAAGTACTAGCCCTTTAGAGAATGTTGAGAACAAGGTTGTTTTCTGGTGCAACAACAAATCAGTTTGGGGTCTGACGCATAAACCTGACATCTTGCTTGATGGGAAAAAGGCATCTGACATTGTGCCTTTTGGCAGGGTGAGTGACTGTCCACCCAAAACTGACTCATCTCTCCGTCACTGTGCTCCCGAATCAAGAACTGAGGAAAAATGGGCACATCACATGGATGATATTGAAGATTGTGTCTTTGTGGACTCTGACACTGTTGTGACACAGTGTGTCCCTGATTCTTACGAGCCCAGTTCTTGTCAGTATCAACAGAAACCTGATGTCCCCAGACTCCCAGAAGTTGTTGTGGAGCTTGAGGACTTTGAGGATCCAGGTGAATGTTTTATCAAACCTCCACGTGACCTCCCTTTTTGTCCTGACTGTAATCAGAGTTTCCGCACCATAAGGAACTTATATGCACATAACTGTGCAAACAGATATCCTGAAGGGGAAATGAAGAAATCCCACCAGTGTGACATTTGCTTCAAATTCTTCAATGCACCGTCCAAATTGAAGAGACACTATGTTACTCACACCGGTCAGAGGCCATTCCAGTGCACACAGTGTCAGAAGTCCTTCACACAGTCCCATCATCTAAAAACACACATGCTGTCCCACAGGTAGAGGGGTTACTCAAGGGTTGTCCAAAGATACGACCAAACCAAAAGGGTTTTCATTTGTATTTCACTTGTGTGCTATGTAGTTCTTTGAAATACTATGGTTTGGCTTTTCAAATAAATTTTGGATTTCCTTTTAGAGTGTGATGAAATCATATATTTTACATAATACATTGATGTGTAAAAAAACAAGACAGAAATTTAAATAAAAACACTGAAATTTGGTGGGTCATTTCCCGAGTGGCTGTTCCATTTCTTCTTCTTTTTCTTTTAATTTAACAATAAATAAAGTCATTTGCTGCACTGTAAGAAATGTGCATCAGATATCATTACAACAACACCAAAGTGTTGCGTGGCATTTGACCAGCAGTTTTCAATTTTTCCGACTTGAAAACATTATTCATCATTTGTCATTTGCAGTACTTCTATGTATATCCACTAGATGGTGTAATTTGCTTTCTCACTGTTATCAGTTTACAAAAGTAACGGACACTTCTGGTCCACCGAAAATGTCTGTAGCACAAAAATATGTCATTATTACTTTTACAGTGCTATAAATCAGGTTCGCACGCTATGCCTGAAATTAATGTATCTTATATAATAGCAGTAAGCCTATCAACACATTTTATATGACTTTTCAACTTGTACCTTTTTTTGTAAACTTCTGGAGGCCTTTCCTTCAGTAGCATGGAGGTAATGAGAACTGAGAGTTCAGAGTTCAAGTAGGAAACTAGAAAAAAAAAAAAAAAATCCTATGGTTCATTTTATTAAGTCAATCTAACCAAATATGTCCTGAAATGAGGAGTGTTTATTTATTTATTTATTTTTACCTCAGCAACCCAACGTCCAATCACAGTAATGGCTCGTTGCTAACAGGAAAGCACTCCATGTACCTGTAGGCTTTATTAAATATAAGTTTAATAAGTGTCTGCTGTCCATGGGATCAAGTAGGGTGAAATCAGCTAAAATGGGCTATCAGGTAAAATGGGCCAAATAAGGTTGTAGAATCATATCTCTTTAATTTTTTTCAGAAAATCACAATAACTGATCTTGCATTGTTCAACACTTGGTGACATGTAACAATCATTTTTAAGGCAGGCAGTGCAGAGTGTTACATGACGCTTGTCAGAGAAATTGTAAGAAAGGTATTTGAGCCTTCATTTATCACTAATAAGGGTACTAAAGAAGTTATAAATAAGCTTACCAACAAAGCAAAGATTTATGAACAATGTTTTTACATGCTCTTTCAAATTAAAAAAAAAAAAAAAACTTTGATTATTGTGAAAAAGGTCATTTTAGGTAGAAATAGCTGGTTAAGCTAAAATGGGCCACTTTTTCAGCTAAAATGGGCTGTATACACACACACACACACACACACTTTTAGACAGAAAATGAGGGTGAAAATAGGTTTATACGCCTAAATATGTATCCATACAAAATCTTAACAGTCTTAAAAAAAAAATACAAGCATACACACATACATGCACACAAAAGACACCAATGCACAACAACACACACCTACACAACATGATCAGTTCATTTTTAATTGCATTGTTTAATAATATTCATTCAACTTTCTATTTAATGAGATACATTTATGGTGTTGCTATGGCACACTGAAAACAAAGGTGTCAATTTACTGTTAAAAATAAAATGATTTAAGCTGAAATTACCTGTGTTGTTCTCTTTTTATATTGGCCCATTTTAACTGAACAGCTGGCCCATTTTACCTGAATGTTGTGCCGTGGCTCAAGAAGTGGACCTGCTGATACTCTAACTCTCATAATTTATACTTTTTCACATTAAAAAAATATAAATATATTTAAGAGACCCATACTAATTTATAAGAATATCATTAGATCTCATGCATAGCTTATTTGATGGTAGTCATTTACCAAAACATGACCCATTTTAGCTGACTTCACCCTACCTCACTGGACACACTGACCTCTATGTTACTGACCTCTGTATTAAGCTCTGATTGGTTTCATTAAAAATATAGGCTATGATATGTTTTGTTTAATTTTTTTTCCATGGAGTCGGTTTCCCATAACAGATCGTATGAGAGTCTGTATGAGGTTTTGTGCAGATGCTTGTTTTTACCTGTGAGGAACAGCCTTTAAACAGGTTTGTCCTGTGAGTGGAGGAAATTATAGGGAATTTTGTTTAGTCCTCATACTAGAGAGTGAGATAAACAATCAACCAACCTAATCCTACACAAGATACTTTAAATATCAAATGACAGGTCATAAATCTGCGGTGAGTTAGTTGACACTCTCTCAGTATTCAAGTTACATTCTAGGTCATCCTCAGATTAAGCTTTGTTCTCATCATTTACATTTCTCTTGAGGAGGTTAACACAAAATCTAATCCAATGAAAAATCTCTATCTGATAGGATCATCAAGTCATTTATGTCGGCTAATGATGTTTTGTGGTGAGACAAAAGGATTTTGTTTATCCCGTCAAATATATCCGCACATGCTTGTTCAAGCGCCATAATTTCATAGTCATGTATTGCTTTTCTGCTCTTTAATGCATGACCCAGACCAGAGGATATTGTCCTGCCGAGCGGATGAACATTAATATGCAACCCACAACTGGCAGGTCATTAGTGCAACAACAAAAGGCTTCACTAATATTATGCTGATTAAGATTTTTAGTGTGTTTTTGTTTTAAACCTGAAATTAATTCTTAATCATATAGTGGCCCACCTAGAATCTATATCTTACAGCTTAAGTGTAATATTTTCAGTGTTAACACCTTTTATTATTCCACTTGAATCACTTGAATATGCAGAGCCAAACCAAAAGTAAGCCATTCACTGTTTGATTGTCCGATTCATAAATTAATATTTTAATGAATTCATTGAACAGGTTCACCAAACAGTTCAGGAATCGACCTAAATTACTCAAAGCTGTTCTGGACTCATTTTAACGAAGAAGTAAATTATGTAGGTTTTAAATGGCTTTCTGTTTTTCCGAGTTGAATCACGGATGCAACAAGCTGAATAAAATGCAAAACAGCAATATGTACCTGGAATATGTCAAGGACAACATGATGGCAAAATAATCAATGAAACAATGTTTGAACCTTTTCTTAAAATGAGAAATTAACAGTTTGAAAGAACCAAGTCCAATTAGTTGATTCTGCCAACAGAGCGACAACAAAGCTTGTTTTCAATTCCTTCCCATGTCAAAATCTTGCCAACCGGTAAGGCAAGGCACAGTCTAAGTCAAACACACCAATTATTTTTGCAAGTCACGTTGACAACTATTGGGTGTCTTGTTTCATCAGATCATTTGTGCATCAGTGCAAACAGAGTGAAAGGTTAAGATCCATTTAAGACAAAACAAGTGATAGCCAGCTGGGTCTTTTGTACTCTTCTGTGATTGAAGTCAGCAGCTGAATACGGTGAACATGTAATTTATCCAATACTATATCTGAGCACACTGAACTGGCTGTCCAAAACCTAAAAATTGTGACCTTATCAGGCAGTGTCTGAAGGTATGACGTTTTGATGCAGATCCGTGTGTCTGCACATTTTGAATCTTCTCAAAATGAAAAGTTGAAACTTTTTAGACAAGGTTCAATGCTGATAACTCCAGAGCTTCTTAGTTCAAAAAAATCCCTTGCTTTAAATCTGAGTTTTTGTTAAATACTCCATTCAACTAAAATCCCTAGAGCTCAGATGTTCTCATTTTCCTGTAGTGTTTGCCCATTTGTGCGTGCAGGTTCAAGCGCTCTCTCTGTGATGTGAGGATCTCCTTTCAAATCCCTCTATCCCTTTTTCATTCCAACAATGGCAGCTCAGTGTCAATAAGACTGTTCCAAAATAACCTCAGACATTGAGGCAGAGGGCTGCATGTTTTTATTATGAGCCAGAAAAAGATGTCAGCCGAGTACACCTCTCAGCGGGGCTCTGCCACACTCGGTTTAAGAAGCGGTGACGATGTCAAACTCCCTACAGGGGACAGGATTCCAGCGGTTTAATTTCCGTTAAGTAGGCCCAGTCGTGCAAGGACACTTGCAGATCATAAAAATCATAAAACAATAAATACATTTATTTATTTATAATAATAATAATAATAAATATAAAATAAATGTAATTTAAAGTAAATGTTAAATGACTGCCTAGTGGCAATCTACATTTAATAAAAAAAGAGAGTGGTGCTTGTCTGTGAAAAATTGCTGCCACAATGCTAAGATATTGTGTATGTTGCTTTATGCATTTATTTTCTAAAAGTGTTTAGCAAGATTAATGCATTTGCTAATTGGTTGTTGTGCTATAGTTACTCACATGTTCTGGGTGATTGCGAGGGAGTATGTGGTTGCCATCATAGATACAGTATATATATACATAGATGCAGGATTCGACCGCTCCAGACACGTTGACTCAATCTTGGTAAAAAATCAATGAGTTTTCCAAGATGCCACAACATTGTGTACCTTCAAGTTGTAAAAATTGAAGAAATGGCACTTCAGCTGGTTTTTGGTGGTTGGTATGCTAGTCTGACCAGCTAAGGCCAAAAGGTCAAAAGCCAGTCTGCAGACAAGCTATAACAACTAGCTTAGGCTGGTTTCAGCTTTTTTGTTTTTCTCAGCAAGAAGAGTCTGGCTGATCGATATACTGTCATTTTATAGTGTGATTGCCAGATGGTTGCTTATTGGCCCAGGTCAAACAAGTCCACCACCAGTTTTTATGGTTTTCTGTCCCATAGAATGGCTCAGATCTTTCCTTCAATGTATGTCTATTGGACATAGTCTTTTTGGCCCCTTTTATCATCTGCCACATAAAATCCATAACAAAAAAAAAGTAATAGCAAGTCAGACAATCTGAGTTATCAATCATGTCCGTAGCACTATTGGGGTACATCTTTATTTGTCAGTTCCTGATTAAGTTATTAGGAAGCCAGGATCAATGAGCAACAGCCAAACCATTAGTCATGTTGCTATACCTTCCTTGTGCTGCCAGCCAAAGAGACTTATCTCCACTCTGGATTGGCACCATATAAAGGTGCTCTTCCCATAACCCCACTCCACATCCACTGTGACCTTGTCCCTATCCTGAAGATTCCCCTCTCAGCCAATCTTGGGATGGAGTTACACACATAGGCATTCCAGTGGTCTGAAGCCACAAGGGTCTCTCTCAGCTGTAGCCCCCAGGGTCTGTCTGCTGGCCCTCTCCTGTGTGTTTGTGTTTGTGGTAATAATAGAAGGTTAAGTGTGTGATGATGCGGGAACCAATCTTTGGAGCTGGGGTGAGAATGAGAGGCATCTCTGAGGGTTGAAAGCCAGGATATTTTGGACAGGCCAGGCCAGGGTCTTTCACTTCAGCAGCAGAGGTTCTGGTTTCAAGGCCGTCCCCTCCTCAAAGCACAGAAACCTTACACCAGAAGAATTGACTTAATGTGACTCAGCTCCTCAACTTCACTGACGACCATAGTGGGTCAGGTATTCAAGACTGGGAGGTCATACGTTTGTTTGGATCTCTGAGCTTTGTTGCTGTTGATTGATTTATTAATGGATCTTTAATAGTACTCGAGACATTTGATATTTACTGGTACTGGCTAAGGAAAGCATTACTATTGCTTCTACAAAATACATGTTTGCTACACTCTAAAAAATGCTGGGTTAAATATGGACAAACCCAGCGATTGGTTGTTTTCAACCAACAGTTGGGTTAAATGTTTAACCCAACCGCTGGGTCAAAAACAATCCAATCACTGGGTTTGTCCATATTTTACCCAGTGCTGGGTTGTATTTAACCCAGCATTTTTTTTAGAGTGTACACATTCCCCTAAATAACTATTTGGCATATGCTGGCCCAAACAGTTTGTGCTATGAAGATCACTGGTTTAAGTAGAGGTGTACTGTTGTTTTTCTAAATGATCAGACCTTTGCCTGGTGGATGATACAATTTGTAAAAAAGATTCCATGAACTTATAGGAACCTATGGACCAATTATCATACTTTGGGGTGGCATCATTTTACTTTAAAAAAAAAAATATAAAAAATCAGATGCCCTGAAACAACTTAGCAATGCCCCAGAAACAACCCAGAACATTCTAAGAACCACAGAGCAACTTTCAAACAACCTCTCAGATCATATTAGCAAAGGCGTTGCAATGACCCAGAGCACCATATGAGGCAAACAACGTGTTAACAACCACTCAGAACATGTTAGAAAAGTTGTTGCAACCACCCAGAACAACCTAAGAATGGCATATTGTTCACAACATGCTACGTTAAGATACTCATGTCCAAGTCATCGCAAACCACAACTGAAGAACCACAAAGCTACATGCTAACAGTCCCTCATTATAACCACCTAAAACACTCTAGGAACAACTTATGAACAACCACTAAAATGTTATCAAAATGTAACCACCAGAAGACCCCAGGACCCCATCACATATGAACATGCTAACAAAAACTTTAATGTCAGCAAAGTTGTTTCAGCCACTGGAACATCCTAGAAACTGCATAACAACATGTTAACAACCACTCAAATTTAGCAAAGATTATTTAACCAACCTGAACACCCTATGAACTGCATAATATGCTAACAATCACTCAAAATGTTAGCAAGTTACTACAACCAACCAGAACTGCAGAGTGACTTGCTTACAAAACTCAGAACATAATTTAGCAAAGTTGCAACTTG
The DNA here is from genome assembly GCA_036784905.1 of Acrossocheilus fasciatus. Lineage (NCBI taxonomy): Eukaryota > Metazoa > Chordata > Actinopteri > Cypriniformes > Cyprinidae > Acrossocheilus > Acrossocheilus fasciatus. The sequence goes on along the minus strand of CM071957.1, from coordinate 10,752,757 downwards.
TAATTACCCAGAATACCCTAGTGTGCTTGCCTAATGGGCAAGCATCATTCACATTTACTTAAGAAAATGTAAAAATCTTCAGTCGTATGCAAAGGTTGGCATGGTTGTGAATTATAAAATGTTTCCTCGGGTGGCGCATCCATGCTCTGTGTGGTCTAAATACTTCCTAGGGAAAATGTGTCACCATTTTGCTGACCTGTAAACAAACAACAAACTTGGCACCTCTTAAGTCTTGGGTTTTACTGTGCATGGTACTCTCTGCTCTGGGAAGACAGGTGTGTGTGTGTGTGTGTGTGTGTGTGTGTGTGTGTGTGTGTGTGTGTGTGTGTGTGTGTGTGTGTGTGTGTGTGTGTGTGTGTGTGTGTGTGTTCCACAGCAGCTGTTCCACAAGAGACCCTCCCCCTAAACACACACATACAAACCTTGTCAAACTAAAAGTAACAGGAAGCAACAGGGAACCGATGTCTATGAGACAGTTGTTCCATTCTTTTTAAAATCACACCAGATGAATCAACACTTAAAAGAAGATTTTAGCCACAAGAATGTTTCAAAACAATCTCAGGAACACTGGACCACACATGAAAGAAAACTTCTCCAGACACCTGGAGTCTCAATAGTTTAGCATAGTTTAGATATCCCATGCACTAATATCTTAATTCTCTTAAGGTGTCTTCATAATTCTGTAAAATTTCAGGGGCAGGAATATTGTAGCGATGTAGGAAGCACAGCTGACACAGAAGTCTCTTTCAAATCAAGAAGCTTTCTGTTGGTCAATGCAAATTTGTGAACTCTTCTCTCATGGCTTCATGTTAAAGGTTGTCAAGAGTTAATAAATATCATGCTGACTGCTGGGTAGTAACTGATTACATGTAATCAGAATTACATAATCAGATTCCAAAAATGAATTACTTATAATTAGATTCAATTACATTTTGAAATACAGTACATGTAATCAGATTACAGTTACTTTTTTTGATTACATGATTACATATTATTCACAAAATAGCAATAATCCATAATTCTTCTTTTCTCATTTTAAAGTTACCTTTCTAAAACAGCCTACCACTTACTCACTAGTCACTAGTCACTGACTGTATTTACACAGATAATTGAGAGGTCACACAGCATTTGACCACTGAATTTATAAAAAAATCATTTAAATTTTAAGAAATGTCTCAACATGTCAACATTGCATCAAATATTGATAAACACATGCATTTTTATTTAAATGATCATTCAGAGGGTTATTTAGCCTTGTAGTATATGCCTTTGGAAGGCTTTTGGCTTATTTTTTTTTTTTTTTTTTTGCCTTTGTATTTTAATATCAGTATGGTACAAGCATATCCTATTTAAATCAATGTGATAAATGAGTTAGGTCAAAAGTAATCTAAAAGTAATAAAAAGTAATCAGATTATTACCTAAAATGTAAAATGTAATGGATTGCGTTACTAACTACAACTTTTGTCATGTAATTTGGAACCAGTAACTAATTACAATTTGTAAGTAATCTACCCAGCTGGTTATGTTTGCTTACCAACTCCAGTGACACATATTCGGCATGTATGTTTCCATGAGTGTATCTACACTATACAAGAGAGAAGAAGAAGAGAGAGGGTGGTGACAGGTTATTCCTGTGAAGCTGGCATGACTTTGGCTCTCTACACATAGAACAAGATCACAGAGAGGGCGTGAATTCAGCATTCCACACTCAGCTATGAAATGTTTGGCTCTCACCCAGCCTTTTTTCGAGATTATGTTTGACACAGACCATTCAATCCCCTATCCATCAAACGATGTGTCTGGCCTTTATATAATGTAACTGGTTACTGGTTACTGATTACTGATTACTGATTAATTTACTGATATACCAATTCACAACAATTTTGAACTGGCAACAAGTGTATTTGATTTGATTTGCCTGACTTGATGTCTACCGCATATAAATACAGCTGAGTGTAATGTGAATTACTGAACGTCAGTTCTGTGGGTCACGATGAATGATGAAAGAGGTTAGCGGCACGCAACATGGCTCACATCATAATTATGTAATCATACAGCTATTTATAAAATACGAGCGACAATGTCAGAACAATTCTCAGTACATAGTATTGGATATCTGATTGAGCCTTTTTTGAAATCGTAAATTTGTTGTGTGATGAGTGTCCCAATCAATTAATTTCAACAAATCAGAATATGAAATGCATCGAGTTTCAGAGGGCCACGGAAAGATCTTGCCGACAGCAAGCAACATATCCTGTGACAAGACCAAACAGCATTACTATCCGGAGAATTTGACCCTAGAATAATAATGTTTCTCTGGTCAACGGAAACCACAGTTCATCTGAAGACTTATGACCTTCAGCTTTCCTTTTTAAGCAACTAATAAGCACAAGAGGTCCTTAAAGGGCAAAGAAGATGCACGTACGTTTCAAAAGAGAGATGCCACGGAAAGCATTTGCATAGCCTTTTAAGATTAGCTAGGAACACTGCGAACAAAAGATTACTGTAATTTTGGAAAACCGTGAGGAGATGCCTTCAATGTGAATGTTAAACAGAGTTTTGAAGTGTGAGTGGATTATTGGAAGAGCTGCGGGAGAAACGGCAAGTAGATTAAGCGCAACTGCTGGCCCTTTACAGGCTGTTTTTGCTGCTAAAAGGGATTAAAGTTTACTGTAAGTTCAAAGCGAGTGGAAAGCAAGTTGTGAAGACTGAATTTTCTGGTTAGACTTCATTCTACTGCAACACATATGTAAAGAACAGCCTTGATGATCATGAACATTTTTGGGTTTCTTGTCTGAAATACATTTCCAAACATTGGCAAATTCGCACACGTGCGGTTCGAGCAAACATCAAGGTTATTTTTCACAGCCACAACGAGTTCAAATAGAGGAAACCTTAAGCCCCTGCCGGCTGACAGATGCTCAGACAGAGAATGTTGGGGATTATGCAAAAAGCAGCACGTTACATCACTCAGTAGTCACATGAATTTAACATTATTAGAGGGAACGGTCATTACTGGTAGACAGTGTAGCGCAAATTAACATTTCAATGGAGATCTAGACCCAGCAAGCAGACATACTTGCATTTGCCCCCTAAAAAACAAAACAGAAATGGGGCGAAATGCTGATACAGGAGAGAGGAGGTGAATTGAGAGGGATGATAACACCAAAACTCAGCATTTTTTGGTTGAATAATAGGGTTAATAGAGTACACACTGGCAGTGGTTGGTGATGAGACTTCCAAAATCCCTATTTAACAATCCTCTTTTTATTATTATAATTTTGCTAACCTAAGGGCGGTGAGTCTTTGACGTGGATTTTCAAGGGTGCTGATGTGGTACCTCAGTGATCTCCTTAGAATCAGAGCAGCTTCCTATGAATAAATCCATCTTATTCATCGCCTTTAAACGGTTGATGACTCTCAAGCCAAATAAAGTCTCATTAAGTATCTTTGATATCCAGTGCCAGTTCCATGCGCGTAATAAAGCAGACAAATAACCCTACATGAGTTTTGCACTCTGCCTTTCATCTTCCTAAAGCTCAAACACTTCAACTATATAAATGGAAACAAATGGCAGGGACACGTCAGATGAAAGGGCTGGCCTGAATGGGGGATGGAAGAAAAAACAGCACAATTGCATTTTGGGCATCCTGTCTTGTCTATTGTGTTTTCAGGATTTTGCTCAAATTGAATTTGCACAAATGATACATTTCTATTGTCAGCCCCCTCTATAGATATATCATTATGCTTCAAATACTGTTTCCAAGACTAGCATATGATTTAATTTCAAAGTCAATTTACTTATCCCAAAGTAATGATATTAAACTGTGTATTATATAAAGATTGTGGCTTCTCCAGATAGATAGATATTTCATGTTTTTTTTATTTAGTTTTTCTGATGTTATGATAATTTAATATGTATAACAATGATTACACACAAAATATGTCATTGCATATTGGCACAGAAAGAAACATACAGCATCATATTGTTGTTTCCAGTCAATAGTGTTATTTTCTTTTGTTTATTGCTTGTTTACCTCTTTTATTTTCTTTGTTTTTCTCAGATACGTTGACAAACTCATAGTTTGCTTCTAAATTAAAATCTCAACACCTTAATCTACAAAATGAGACATCGTTAAGTGTAAACGGCGGATTATTTGTTGTTTAAAGAGAAAACATCGCTTATTTTCTTGTCATTTATATTTAGCGTGTAACGTGCAGATTTTAGGGATGCCATTTCAACAGTGTTCATGGTGATTAATAATGACGTGCTGAAAATCGTGGGATACCATCACTCGCCCCCCGCGATGCATCCCCGCGTCTCTTCCCATACATGGGCGTAGGACCGAATGCCTCGCGGTGGGTCTCTCCTCTCCGCGCCCTTCCATTCATGGCCACTCCGCTCTCAATGGCGCTCGGGCTACCAAATAAGGAGAGGGAAGTCCAGCGGGCGCCGGGCCACTCTTGGAGTATAAATTGGCTGCGGCTCAAGGCGCTGTCTACCATTCACTCTCCGAGGGAACCAGCTCTTGGTGCTGATCTGGTAAGTACAGCTGCTAAAGCTTTCCGAAATGTCAGACTTCATTTAATGGGATGATCTTCTGAACGCTAGGATTTAAACTAGGGCAGTTCTGGTGCAATATCACTGGCATTCTAATGAAAATAATTGACTCTTGAGCTAAACAAACTTTTCAGAGGTTTAGAGTTGTCAGTTAAGAATATTTTGCTGACTTTGAGTTACAAAAAAAGTTAATGTTTTTACTTTTGAACTTTGTCGTGAGGATAAGTCAGTCAAATAAGTCAGTATCTCAACAGGTACGGAAATATGCGTTCTATAGAAGAACCATTTTTGGTTTCTCAAAAAACCTTTTACGTAACAGTTCTTAAGTGTGCAGGACTTTTGAATAATCTGAAGAACCTTTTTCCGCTATAAAGAAGCGTTTGTTCAATGGAAGTTCATGGAATAATACACTCTTGGTTCCCCAAAGAAACTTTCAGTGAAAAGTTATTTTTCTCAGTGTGAAGAACATTTTTTTTTTAATAATCTGAACCTTTTTTGTACTATAAAGAACCTTTTGAACAATGGAAAAGGTTCCAATGATGTTAAAGGTTCAATAAAGTAAATAATTTTATTTTATTTTAAATAAGTTTGGTGAAGAATTTCAGATGGTTTTGAGGTCTATTCTGAAGAGAAAACATGAGCTTGTCAGGAATGCATACACAATGATTTGAATGTTCACAGTATGTTCATACATGTGTCTGCTCCTCATTTAGACCCCCAGCTGACACCATGTGTGACGATGACGAGACCACCGCTCTTGTGTGCGACAATGGCTCTGGCCTGGTGAAGGCTGGCTTTGCCGGAGATGATGCGCCTCGCGCTGTCTTCCCCTCCATCGTTGGTCGTCCTCGCCACCAGGTACAATGGTTTTTCAATACCATTGTACCAATGCCATTTCAGTGCCAAAAAATGGGCTATATTATAGATTTAATGAGGAGTACTAAACAGTATGTACTGAAATATTGACAACGTCTCTTCTCTAACAGGGTGTCATGGTAGGTATGGGACAGAAAGACTCCTATGTGGGTGATGAGGCTCAGAGCAAGAGAGGTATCCTGACTTTGAAATACCCAATTGAGCACGGTATTATCACCAACTGGGATGATATGGAGAAGATCTGGCACCACACCTTCTACAATGAGCTGCGTGTGGCCCCCGAGGAACATCCCACCCTGCTCACTGAAGCTCCTCTTAACCCCAAGGCCAACAGAGAGAAGATGACACAGGTAAACTCAGTTAAACATCCTCATACTGCACATTCACATGACTCTGTTAAAAGCCTGTTCAAAATAACTGATGAATGACTAATAAATAACAAATGATATAAGCATATACAAGCACATAGTACACGTGGTATGTACTTTGTAACAATGTGTATTGTGAAAAGCTCTATAAAAATACATTTGACGACTTGACAAATGTCTGGCATCCTATAATGTGCAGATCATGTTTGAGACCTTCAACGTTCCTGCCATGTATGTGGCCATCCAGGCTGTGTTGTCACTGTACGCTTCTGGCCGTACCACTGGTGAGTATTAATACATGCATTGAAATACTTCATTACTTGTAGACAGTGGTGGTCAGTAACAAAGTAGTTTTACTTCATTACTGTACTTAAGTACATTTTTCAAGTATCTGTACTTTACTGGAGTAGTTTTATTTTGAGTAACTTTTACTTTTACTTCACTACATTCCAAACCATAAGATCGTACTTTTTACTTCACTACATTTCATAAAACATATCGTTACTCCTTATAATACATCACGTGCTCCGAGACGCAGAAGCGGTGTCTGATTCATGAACAAACTGATTCTTTTCAATGAACCTGTTAAATCGATTCGCAAATCACAACAAACGATTCATTCACTAATTGGAATGATCCGACTGCAGCTGTTCTTGAGTCGACAACTCACTGATTCAAATGATTCGTTTAGAGCGAGTCTCCAGTGAACTGAACTCACAAGAAAGAACCGGGAGATCTTGTGAGCACGCGAAAAGTAAATTACTAATGTCGAATTTTAGGATTAATTATTGTAACTGAAAATCATATTTAGGTCAAAACTGTCAGTTGTTTGTGAACTAAATCTGCTGTAAAAGGTGATCTATTTAAGCCCACTGAAATGCTTGAATGCAGACAGATCAGTGTCAGTGTCTTTATGTTTTAGGTCAAAAAAAAACAAAACATTAAAATAACATTAAATAAAATAGCTCATACACGTTCATATTCCCAGTTGCTGTAACGTTAGCAGTTTTATTAAAATGCTGCGCATTTAGCCCTGTGACGTCTGTTTTTTTTGTTTTGTTTTTTTGTTTTTTTTCATCAACAGTATAAATTTTTATATTGTTTAGATCAACTAGCCTAGTAGACAGATATGTATGTTTATTTATAACCATACTGAAAATAAGTAAATATTGTTATCTGATGCTAACTGTCTAGCTAAAAAGCTTGCTGGTGCTAAGTTGAGGAAATTTTTAGATATAAAGTCCAAATATTTTTATTCAACCACCTAGATAGGTTACATCTGAGGGGAGGGAAAAGAAAGGATGTGATGTTCAGGACATGGTAACTAACTACAGTAATGATAAAAGTGGGACGTGATGCCCTCTGGGGGCATTTGGCCAGGGGTGTTTTAACACCACAGACAAGGTTTGAGAACTTTAGGCCTTATTCTCATGTCATATATAACTGTGACGTTCTGCAAAACAAGAAGTTTTGAAACACTTTTTTCTTACTGGTGAAAATTAGATGGTCAGCTCAGGTATTCTCTCAGGTACATCGCAGTGTAAGCTTACTACATCACTCTCGTCAACGTAGTCCATATCAACAACAAAATATATATCTTGACTCCATGTAGTTGTTATTTTGGGAAAATCCCAGGTATTTTGAGCAGAAGGATTATAAAAATGTGTGCTAATATAAAATTAAATTAAGTAGTCTATATAAAATTGCTAATATAAAATAAATCTATCTATCAATACTTTTTTTTACTTAAGTATATAACAAATCGAGTACTTTTGTACTTTCACTCGAGTAAAATTGAAAAAGCAGTACTTTTACTGGAGGAATATTTTATAAACGTATCTGTACTTTTACTCAAGTACTTGATTTGTGTACTTCGTCCACCACTGCTTGTAGGTTTTTCTGGAGCCTTAAAGTTTTTTGTTGTTTTTAGGTATTGTGCTGGACTCTGGAGATGGTGTGACCCACAATGTGCCCATCTATGAGGGTTATGCTCTGCCCCACGCCATCATGCGCCTGGATCTGGCCGGTCGTGATCTGACTGACTACCTGATGAAGATCCTGACTGAGCGTGGCTACTCTTTTGTGACCACAGGTATGAATAAGCTGTGCTGTCTCATTATTAGAGTTATCAAAATATATTGTTAACACTGGAATTATATTCTCACAGCTGAGCGTGAGATCGTTCGTGACATCAAGGAGAAGCTGTGCTACGTCGCTCTGGACTTTGAGAATGAAATGGCCACTGCTGCTTCCTCCTCTTCTCTGGAGAAGTCCTACGAGTTGCCTGATGGTCAGGTCATCACCATAGGAAATGAGCGTTTCCGTTGCCCAGAGACTCTCTTCCAGCCTTCCTTCATTGGTGGGTGAAATCATATTGATTCTACCATTTTTTTTTTTTAAACTTATAAGTTATTATAAATTAATTAATATTTTGAATTAGCTTATTTTAATATATTTTCAGTTTGATTTTAATTATAGTTTAAGTTTATTTTGTTATGTTTGTTATTTTTATTATTATTATTACTATTTAGCTTTTATTTAGTTTTACTTCAGTTTTAGTTTTAGTAATTTTAATAATTCTACCTATTTTATTATTTTATTTGCCAATGTAACATTTCTAATTTTAATTTCATTTTTTCATTTAATAATTATATTTACACTGTTTTTTTTTTTTTTGTTGTTTTTTTAGTATTTTAGTACTACAACATTTACTAACCAATAATGATGTTTTATGGTTTCTAGTTTTTGTCATTTTGTTGTGCTTTTGTGCTTTTCATTATTTTTTTCTTAATTTAAAAAAATCTATTTATATTTAATTTTATTTAAGTTTTAGTTTTAGTAATTTTAGTACTTCCAGTTTAACTTATTTTCAGTTATTTACCAAGGCAACATTTACAATTTTTGCTTTTTTTTTTAAATCTAATATTTATATTATATTTTATTTCAGCTTTATTTAAATGAACAAAAAAAACTAATGTTCCAAGTTTTAGTTTTAGTTAACAATAACAATACTGTTTTCATCTTACCTAAGGTATGGAGTCTGCTGGTATCCATGAGACTACCTACAACAGCATCATGAAATGCGACATTGACATCCGTAAGGACTTGTATGCCAACAACGTCCTGTCTGGTGGCACCACCATGTACCCAGGTATTGCTGATCGTATGCAGAAGGAGATCACTGCTCTGGCCCCCAGCACCATGAAGATCAAGGTACAACATTTATTCAGTCATTTAGATTTCCTGTCTTCTTTTAAGCTTAATTCAATTTAGTACTTTGATTTGTAACCATCACATGTCTTCTTTCTGACAGATCATCGCTCCCCCTGAGCGCAAGTACTCCGTCTGGATCGGTGGCTCTATCCTGGCTTCCCTGTCCACCTTCCAGCAAATGTGGATCAGCAAGCAGGAATACGATGAGGCTGGCCCATCCATCGTCCACAGGAAGTGCTTCTAAGTGCCAGGATACCCATATTACACCACTGATTATGGATGCAAAGAACAGAAATTCTCAACATTACCTCCGCCTGTTACGCATACAGGCAGATTTTACCTTTATTTTTCCTTGTACAGTATGTTTACACCAAAGTGCAATTTGTTTGTAGTTATTTACTGGATCATAAATAAATTTGTATGTGGATATTTATTGGTTTTTAAATAAACAAGACCAAGACATTTGTGAAGAAATATTTGTTTTTCCTCCGAAAGTGTCACTATTTTAATTTGTCTTTAATTAATCTTTGTCATTTACTACAATAAATGTAACACTCTGTTCATTAATACAGTGAATACAGGATTGCATAAAAGCCATCTGTGATGGATTCATATTTGCAACTTCAATTAGCACCCAATATAAAAATAGCTGCGGCTCTCTAGGAGGTGAAGGGAGATCAGAGGAAAATGCAGCTCATTGTCAAAATGCCCTCTTCAGGCTTATGAGGGTTTTATTTTTATCTTACCTACACTATAAATATGTGCAAACATTGATTGCCCAGTGTTGAATTTTGCAGCTTCAGTTATCAGTTGGATTCTAGCAGGGATAGCCCATGTTGTCATTAATTGTTTTTATCGCTCAATCCTAGTGGGTAGTCCTAAAGCGATTACTCACCAGAGTAAGTTCACCACAGGTGTTACCACAAATAGACCTACCTCTTCATCACCGGCAGGAGAGTGCAAGTGAGGGTTAAGGAACTCAATCAGTTGTTTACAAAAATTAGACCAGTGTGTAATCATGTTTTTTGCAGAACAGAAAACATAATTTAAATTTATAAACAGTGTTGCAAACATACAGACTTTCAGGGCGGTCTGCTAAACTAATTAATATAAAGGCAATTTTCGGGGAACAATTGGTCGAGGTTCGTCTCGTGCAACACTTTAGTTGGTTAGACGCCATATTGAATTTACCACAAAACAAAACGAGGCTGTGAGGGATAGACTTGCGAGGGATATACTTACATCACATAATTTTCCCCAACTCACAGTTTTCAAAAGTTTCACAGTTTTTGCCTTCTGAGTTTCTTCTTTGGTTTGTTTGTTGTTGTTGTTTTTATGCGTCAGCTGAACAATCGGTAACAGTAAGCCTACAATCCATAAAATCCACTGTATTTCTATCCTTCACTACTTCGTTTTCACTCCTGTCATAACTTAAATATGGAGGTAGCCTGACAAGTCTATTGTAATTTCGTGCATCTAGCTAACCGTCATCTAATATAACTTTTGAATGTGTCTTGTGATATATAATAAAGTCATATATAATACATGTTATGCTTTATCGACGTACCGCCCGAAATCGATCGATGTTGCCAAATGCCTTCTTGAAAAGTATCTAATGTCGATAGATGACGCCATGCACTAATTAGCATATATATGACAAGACATTAGTTTATTTTACTGTTCTCATTGACATATTTTTGTTTATCTTATCATAACAGATAACGCGATTCATTAAGATGCAGTTACTTCCAATCTGCTAAAATGTATAAGTCGTCTGACAAAATTGCCTTACAAATAAGTTTTTGTTGTTGTTGTTGTTGTTGTTGTTGTTGTTGTTAATGGCCAAAATATATACTGCCATAATTGCTCCTTGTGTGAAAACATTAATGTGTTTTTTTTTTTTTTGTTTGTTTGTTTGTTTGTGTTTTTTAAGTCATTTTTTAAAGTCGTTAATAAAAAGTCAGCAGACGTTTTGGCGGCAATTGAAAAAGCGCGCTCTGGCAAGCTTGTAATCTAGTAAGACGTTGGAAAGCCCTTCTGAAACCTGTACTTACCTTTTGGCTTTCTTTGCTGGGGTTCAAACCTTAATTACCCCCCATGATCCGCGCCCTGTTTATTAGACAAACACTAACTCTAAACCCTAATCTCCCATCCTGTCACGCAAGTGTGTGTGTGTGTGTGTCTGTCTGTCTGTCGCCGGAGACAGAACTCCCCAGTGATTTGATTTCATCACCAATGATTTTTTATTACGGATTAATCAGGGCATCTCTGGCATATTCGGAGAATAATGAAACGGAGAAATCCCGCTGTTCTGATTTCTCTCCAACAACCTGTCTGCGCGTGACGCAGGGGGAGGAGGAGGGGGGCAGTCTACTTAAAGCGGGATTAGCACGAGCCAAACATTATACTCCCCTCCGTTCAGGCTCAGAGCGACCTATCGTCCTGCTCGCGAGACAGAAAATAGGAGGGCTTTAGACTAATCAGGACCTCAGACGAGTGCGCCCTCCGGAGCGAGGTGTGGAAGTCAAGGTGGACAGCAGCGAGTAATCAATGCACTCGCCCGATACTACAGTCGCCTTAGGAGCGGAACAGTAGCTCGCGTTTGATTTTACACGCTCAACTGTGTTATATCGTCTCCGAATGAACAGCCATGGGGGAATGGACAATTCTCGAGCGTCTCCTGGAGGCGGCTGTCCAACAGCACTCTACTATGATCGGGAGGTGAGGGGGAAAAAAGTAGAAAATGTTTATTGATTGCTTTGCACATTAAAAGAAAAATATCGAGGTCATTAGCAGTGACCCTTCTAAATGAGGGCGATTGGCTATTGGAGCTTAATGTGCCCATTGTAAAGGACGGGAAGAATTAAGATCACTGTTGCTGTTGTTATAGCTATTACTGCACATTTTAGACAACAAAGCTTTTGTTCCACTGGTAAGATTGCTGTTCCATGTCAGCTCTGATTTGCTTTCAAAGAAATGTTGTGCGCGCCCTGCATGGCTGGAAGCGCGCGTTTGCCTGTGGAGAGAGTTTCAGCACTGGACAGCTCCCCGCGTCGATCTGCACAGTCCAAAGAATAGAAAACCATACTGTTAAAACCTGTTAGTTGGTTAACTGTAGATTACCATATCATATGTAATAATAAAAAAAAATAAAAAAACAAGGTTAGATTTAACAGACATTGCGTGCAATTTTACTGTAAAGTGGCGTTTTTGAATGTGAAAAGTATAAATTACCTTAAACATAACGGTGAAATATTCGACACGACAATAAAAGTACAGTAAATGTACAGTCGCGGTAAATAAATTAAAAGTCACCTTATAATTTACGGTGGAAATCAGTACAAGGGCGTTCACATGTATAAATCCACGCGACACATCACATTTCAATAAAATACTGTTGTTTCTTTTTTTCCTAATCAGTCATGTACATACAAAGTGCATGTTATGTTATTTAGTTAATGTAGGCTATTTAACATTATTCTAGCGCCTTGTGTGTTGCTTCCTTAATATTATTGTGTGTGATGTATCTAAGTGAACACTGTGTGCTGAGCGCATTTATATACTGTGGATGTACTTGCTGTTTTTTCCAGGAGTATCACATTTGATGAAACTGAATCCATCATGCAGTCTTGTGTTTAACAATATCTATCAGTATATGCAGAGCACAGCTTAGTACATTGTAATTATTGGAATATTAATATTGTCAGAGAACACTATTAGTAGCACATCATTGGAATATTATATCATTATATCAGTTCATATGGTTCATACATGGTTATGATGTGCAAAATATTTGCTATTTTTTACAGTGGATTTCTAGCAACCACAGCAGAATTTTAGTTTTATTGTTTTTACATTTCTTGTTATATATATATATATATATATATATATATATATATATATATATATATATATATATATATATATATGTGTGTGTGTGTGTGTGTGTAAGAATTTGCACCCTTAAAATGAAGTGTTGTCAATGTATTTTTTCTAGCAACCACAAATACCCAATTTTTATTTTTATTTATTTTTAAATTAATTCAATTATTATTATTATTATTTTATTTATTTATTTATTTATTTTTTAAATTTTTAAGTGTTTTATATTCCTTTGCTTGCTTTGACTTAACTGTTTGAGAATACCGTAGCAGATACACTATGAACTAAAATATTTCTGTCCTTATGTCTAGGATCCTACTGACAGTGGTGGTGATCTTCCGGATTCTAATTGTTGCAATTGTAGGAGAGACCGTGTACGACGACGAGCAGTCCATGTTCGTGTGTAACACTTTACAGCCAGGCTGTAACCAAGCTTGCTATGACAAAGCGTTCCCTATATCTCACATCAGATACTGGGTGTTCCAGATCATCATGGTTTGCACACCCAGTCTGTGCTTCATCACATACTCAGTGCATCAGTCGGCCAAACAGAAGGAGCGGAGATACTCCACAGTCTACCTGTCCCTAGACAAAGATCCCGATTCAATGAAACGAGACGACAGCAAAAAGATCAAAAACACCATCGTGAACGGAGTACTTCAGAACACGGAAAACTCCACCAAAGAATCCGAGCCCGACTGTTTGGAAGTGAAAGAGATCCCCAGTTCAGCCATGAGAACTACCAAATCTAAAATGAGAAGACAAGAGGGCATCTCGAGGTTTTACATCATTCAGGTGGTTTTCAGGAACGCGCTGGAGATCGGCTTCTTGGTTGGCCAGTATTTCTTGTACGGATTCAACGTTCCCGCCGTGTACGAGTGCGATCGCTACCCTTGCATCAAAGACGTCGAATGCTACGTTTCGAGGCCCACTGAGAAAACCGTGTTCCTCGTCTTCATGTTTGCGGTCAGTGGGATTTGCGTGGTGCTCAACCTTGCAGAACTCAATCACCTGGGCTGGAGGAAAATCAAAACGGCGGTGAGGGGGGTTCAGGCCAGGAGGAAGTCCATATACGAGATCAGAAACAAGGACTTACCTCGGATGAGCATGCCGAATTTCGGCCGCACCCAGTCGAGTGACTCTGCCTATGTCTAATGCTCCTTCATCAGTAGTTCATCAGTAGTTCATCAGAGCAGAGGTGCTCAGTCCTGGTCCAGGAAGACCTCAGGATGCACATTTTGGATGAATCACACAGTTGAAGTCTTGGAGCCTCTATTCTAAATGAATAGCTAACTCAAAAATGAAAATTCGACCTCATGTCGTTCCAAATCTGTATGACTTTCTTTCTTCTGTGGAACACAAAAGAAGATATTTTGAAGAATGTGTTGGTCCATGCAATGAAAGTCAATGGGATAACACAGGACCCCATTGACCCTACTGAGATTTTTTTCAAAATATCTTCATTTGTCGTCTACAGAACAACATTAGGGTGAGTAAGTCATGACATCATTTTCATATTTGGGTCCCAATGGCATCCAAAATGCACTTCTGGAGGACCTCAGGACCAGGATTCAATTATTCAAACCACTGCATTCAATGATATACAAGAAAAGTTACGAACTGTTCATCTCACCTGTTTCATGGTGGAGTAGATGGATTTTATTTGTCTGTTATGAACAACCAGAACAAACGGACCAAATGTTTGTTTCTTATCAGTTACTGAAGGGCACTGATGCAACTTTTTTATTGTTCAGAACGGAAAGCTTGCAATGAGTTTTCGACATTTATTTCTTCGTTCACACGATCAGCTGAACCCGAAATATGTTTTGCACTAAATATGGATTTAAAGAAGCCAAAATGAACCCGAATTGTGCTGTGAAGGTCTTTTGTTTCATTATATTGTATTCTCATTCTGGTTTTAGCTCGCACATGTGATAGTTTCAGTTTACTCACCGCAACTAGTTAGACCGCAGTTCACATATGTTTATCTGTACTATATGAATCATATCTCTCTTCTGGCTTAGATAGATTGGCATCTTTAATGATTTGGTTGCCTGTGCTTGCACCACTGACCTTAACGTAAGTTATCGTTCCGTTATATTTAAGCTGACTTGCAGATCAGCAGCCGGTAAACTGGCCAATGCTGCATAATGCTTAACTGTCTATCTTTTGTATTTATTTATTTATTAATGTATTGGATTTATTTATTTATTTTTGACACCAAAGCGCCCATTGCTTTCATTTGTGGGAAACAGATATATTGCTTTTATGTATTCAAGTGCCATATGTGTAAATAGATATATACATATTATAGTATATTGTAATCCTTATCATGAGATATGAATTCCATGAACTCTTTGCGTGGACTGTTTTAAAGGATGTCCGATCCCTTTAATGTGAGATGTTTGGGAATGGAAGAGTGGGAAAAAAATCATCCATCCATGTTTTACATTCATGAAAAGTATGATATTGCATTTAAAGTACATATAAAGCACAGTTGATCAGAAATCAGTAAATAAGGGGTTGAGATTCACTTCCCCTGGTGCTTCTATTTCTCA
Source organism: Acrossocheilus fasciatus (assembly GCA_036784905.1). Classification (NCBI taxonomy): domain Eukaryota; kingdom Metazoa; phylum Chordata; class Actinopteri; order Cypriniformes; family Cyprinidae; genus Acrossocheilus; species Acrossocheilus fasciatus. Next base: position 10,737,298 of record CM071957.1, on the reverse strand, counting down.
AAAAAAAAAAAAAAAAATGATGTTAGCAACTATGTGAGATGAAAAAAAAATCGAATAATAAATTATGGAATTCATGACTAAAAAGCTGTGTGATTTGCATTGCTTCCTTTATGATAGAATTGGAATTTCAGTGTAATGCATCAGCAAAAAGTGCCATTCTCCTCAGGGATTGAGGTCCCTGTCATCTTCCCCATGAATCAACTTCCTGTCAGGTCAGTTAGTTGAAATGCTTGCATGTATTTTTTTGACTGGTTCAGCAGCACAGTGCTTAAATTTGATCCGGGCGCCATAATTCTACCTGTCCAGCTTCAGTCATGCTGACACAATGACAGAGGCTTCCTCTCGGGCCTGTGCCCCGTGTACAGCATCGCTGTATTATGTGGAGGTCCGGTCCCTGCAGAAGCTGCGCTGGCCCTTGTGCCAAGGTCACAGAGAAAGTGCTGAACACTGCAGCTGGTGGCCTCAAACCGGGATTTCTCTCTGCTGACAGATCGGGAGAGGCCTGAGATTCAAAGTGCCAAGATGACTCTTCAGCAGAGAGGAGGGGCTGGGAAAACTAGGCCCAAGCATCCTGACAGATCGATGTGGAATTCAGCAGGGACCTGAGATTCCTCTTTGACACAAAACAAACAGTGAAGGTCCAACCTGACAGGACATCAGTGGAGGCTGTTCTTGTGTGTGTGTCTTGTACAATTTCAGACTGGCCTCTCTTGCCCTCCCTCTTTCATTAGTTCCTTCTACAAAAGTCCTAAAAAAAAAGTCCTCTAGAACTTGTTCTCTGATGCATTTAAAGGAAATCAATTCTACTGCATGGCAGAGTTATGGCAAAAAAATAAGAAAGAGTGGGGGGAAACCAAATGACGTTGTCTTTTAAAACTTTGCTGAGTTACTTAATAACACATTTTATAAAGGAACCTTAAAAGTGTATTAGCACTATTTAACAGCGTATTATATTAAGTACATTAAGTCACATTTAAGAATGCATCAGATACCAAAATAATAGAATCCAAGTGGAATTCAATATTAAAAAATAAAAAACAGTACCAATATTTCACAAAAAATATAAAAATATGTTAATATAATATAAATAATTATAATATATATATATATATATATATATATATATTCTTCAAACAGCTTGCCCTACATAGGAATATATTATATATATATATATTTTTTTTTTAAATGAACAAAAAAAGTTTTTATAAATAAATAATAAAAATAAATGTACTTGGCAAGACACCTGTGTGAACTCGATCAGAATCATTGTAAAATGCAAAGAAAAAACAGTTCTGAGAAAAGCTTGTTTGCAGATGCCACTTGGTTTGATATTTTGTATCTTAGACTAATAAATTCATCCATTTTTAAGTGTGCCTTAAAATGTATTATGTGGTTTATGAAATGTATTATTTATTATTTACACTTTTGACTACATTTACATCATGTCCCAAACAAATAAATTAGTAACTTATTAACAATTCAAATGTGGAACATTTAAGCAATTCAAAGGATCGTGTGTTGGTTTATTTTTAGCTCTCAGTCAGACTTAGTACTGTGCATTGCTTAGAAAGCGTTTTGAATAATTCAGGCTCAATATACTGGCACAAGCTGTAATTCTCTAAAGCAGGTTAGGGAATGCTGATGCTTAGAACACCCCCCAAAGATCCCCTCCACCTCATCATCTATGAAGCTTAATAAAAGATTAAGGCAAAAGAGCACCAATGCAAACCTTGACGGAAGCGCAGAAGTATCCTTGAGCATTAGTAGAGAGATAGAGAGTCTGAGACATCTGTGACGTGTACAATTTATGATAAACTTAAATAGTTTAAAAAAGTAATGTAAAAGTAACATAACACATTACTTTCCATAAACAGTAACTAATAATGTTTAGAGAGTAACACAATATTGTAATGCATTGCTTTTAAAAGTTTCCCTAACAGTGAATAATAGTTGCACTAAAGAGGCATTCACACCAAGAATGGCATCTGGAAAGATAACTACGGTATAACAATAAAGATATTCGCTTCCACACAAACATACCATGACATTCTGTTTGTTTCATGCACAAGCTACAGTTTCGTCATTTGCCACTTTAAAACAACTATATGTAGTTCTGTGCATTATTTAGGGATGGGCGTATCGCTCCTTAAGTACTGATATATCAATACTGATGTGAGTATCCAAAGTACTCAAATACTCAAATAAAAAAAATATAGATACTAAGGTGTGTTTTATTTACCAGTGATTTTGTTTATTTAACAACAACAACAATACAAAAAAATGCATGCATTGAATTGGATGATTAACTTATATTTTAAGCGAATAATTGTGTAGGATAGAACTTTCCTGCTCATCTGAACACAAGCAAATGTTGCAAGACAGCATCAATGAATCACAGAGAGTGTTCACTCACTTCTGGCAGTGCATTCAGGACTGCATTTCCATATTAAGAAAGCATTGATTTTCGGGGAACGGCAGCCCAGAATAATGCTTATCAGAGGACAGAAAAAAACATGTATGTTTGAGTTATTTCACAATAAACAAACTGAAATTGTAGCCTACATACGATTCTGGACTTTAAAAGTATCTGTATCATATCGAAAACAAAATAAGTGGTATTGCCCATCCCCAGCATTTTTGCAACTTTGGAGCCTTACTGCCTTATTAGAAGTGTACCCTTCAGAATGTTTTTGAAACTCATATGTGACCCTGGACCATAAAACCAGTCGTAAGTCGCACGAGTATATTTGTAGCAATAGCCAACAATACATTGTATTGGTCAAAATTATCGATTTTTCTTTTATGCCAAAAATCATTGGGATATTGAATAATATTTAGTAAATTTTCTACTTTAAATATATAAAAACTTAGTAATATGCATTGCTAAGGACTTCATTTGGACAACTTTAAAGGCAATTTTCTCAATATTTTTGAGATTTTTCAGATTTTCAAATTGTTGTATCTTGGTCAGATTTTTTAGCAATTTAAAAAAATTGAGCCTTATGACTGGTTTTGTGGTCCAGGGTCATATATTTCAAGGTAAAACACATATGCAGTTGCTTTAAATGCTCAAGCTCTAAATTCAAGAGGATTCTGACTGACTGGCCATGTTTTTATTGTTTATCAGCTGGAAAATAAATCGTTCTGAAAGTGATTCCAATAATGTCATTCCTCTGTGTCATTGCAGTTATCATGTAGATTTCCTGATCCTTGTCAAATTAGAATGATTTTTAAAACTTTATTGTGTTATTTATTGTCCTTGGAGTGAACAGGCCTAAAGTCGGGCAAAGTGCCCTGTAATTGTTCAAACTCACAGTCATCTGGGTATAAGGTCATTTGCAATGGGCCTCTCATGCATCCATTGGCAGCCAACCCATCAGACGTCCGCTTATAGGCACCGTGCCTGGCCATCAGGGTCTCATTAGACTGCCAAACATGAGCCCATTTAAATATACTGGCATAATAACCAAAACAATTCACGGCATCTGTGATAGAGTTCAAACGTGTCAAACCATTGGTGTAGACTGAGGCATCCAAAAGCCTGTCTGATCTGAGATGCTGTCATCAGCCATCAGTCAGGGATTTCCGGCAAAGTCATCAGAATCGCAAAGTCACAGTCAGCAAGAACAGCTGCCAAAACACAACAGCGAAAACAACACAGGCACTTTTGTTCATCCAAGACATGCATGAAGTTCCCACAATAAACAACGTGCCAAAAAAAATACACTGCGATGATACTAGACACAGCAGAAAAAAAGAAAGGCAATATATATATATATATATATATATATATATTTTTTTTTTTCTTTTTTTCTTTCTCTGTGGTAAAAATAGTTCCGCTGAAGATGGCTTATAGTTACAGAGAAACCAAAGACAAATCCAAAGGTTGTGGATTCCAAGGCCAGGCAATTCATAAGCTACCACCACTGTGTCCTTGAACAGGGCACTTAATCCTGGGTTGCCCCAGGTGAAGCCTCTAAGAAAGACTGTTCTGTTGTTCTGTTGACTGCTGTGTCTTCTTAGAGGAAGAATACTAACAAGCTCTTTACATCTGAAGAAGGAGCATTGCGGTGGTTGCTATAGTGTTGCTAGATATTTGCTAAGAAGTTTGGTTGCGAAAACATTCTGAGAGGTTTGTAGGGCGCTGGTATGATGTTGTAGTAGATGCTATAGCGTTACTAGGTGGCTGCTAAGGGATTTGGAGTGGCTTTTTTGGAAGTTGCTAGGCTGTTCTGGAGGTTGCTATAATGTTGGGTTGTGAATGGTTTATAGATGTTTGCTAGACTGACTTTTGGTGTTGCGAAGTTCTTCTGAGTGTTTTTTTGTTTAATTTTTTTGTTTTTTGAGTGTTGCTAGGCAGTTCTGGTGAATGCTATACTGTTGCTAGGTGGTTGTTAAAGTGTTCTGAGTAGTTTGTAGGGTGCTGGTTTTGCATTTGCTGCATGGGTTCTGAGTGGTTTGTTGATGTTTGCTAGACTGTCTTTTGGTGTTGCCAAGTTCTTCTGAGTGTTTTTTTTTTTTTTCTTTTGAGTGTTGCTAGGCAGTTCTGGTGAATTCTATACTGTTTCTAGGTGATTGTTAAGGTGTTCCAAGTGGTTTGTAGGACAGTGGTCTTCTAATCATTGCTGCATGGGTTGTGAGTGGTTGCTAGAGTGTCTTTTGAGTGGTTTCTTGGGCATTAGGCAGTTTTGGTGGTTGTTATATAGTTTTGTGAGGTGGTTGTTAAGGTGTTCTGAAAGGTTTCTAGGGCGCTGATGTTCTGGTCATCACTGCATGGGTTCTGAGTGGTTGGTAGATGGTTGCTAGTGTGAATTTTGGTCTTCTGAGTGATTTATTGGGTGTAGCGAGTCAGTTGCAGTGAATGCTATACAATTGCTAGGTGGTTGTTGAGGTGTTCCAAGTAGTTTGTAGGACGGTGGTCTTCTAATCGTTGCTGCATTTGGATTTGAGTGGTTTTTAGGTGGTTGCTAGATTGTCTGTTTGATGTTGCTGTGGTCTTCTGAGTGGTTTCTTGAGTGATGCTAGGCAGTTCTGGTGTTTCTAGGTGTTTGCTTATGTGTTGTTAGTGTTTTGGGCTCTGTTAGGCAGTTTTGGTGGATGGTATACGATGATAAGTGATTGCTAAAGTGTTCTGAGTGGTTTTTGGGTGTTGCTAGGGCATTCGGGTTGATGCTATAATGTTGACGGGTCGGTTGTTTAGATGTTAAGATTGGTTTCTAGGACATTGCTTGGGTTTCTTATGTGTACTATAGTGTATACTGTGTTAGTTGCTACAGTGTTCTGGGTGGTTCATAGAGTGTTTTTAGGTGTAGTTAGGGGTCACCATAAAGTGTTGCTAAGTGGTTGCTCAGTTATTGTAATTGGTTTATAGGTGTTTGCTTGAGTTTCCTCTGGTGCTGCTAAGTTCTTCTGAGAGGTTTCTTGGTTGTTGCTATGCTGTTCTAGTTGATGCTCTAGTGTTTCTGGGTGATTGCCAAGGTGTTCTCATAGGTTGTTCAGGCACTACTGGTTGGTTGCTAAGGAGATCTGAGTGCTTGTGGGAGGCATTTCATGGCTGTTGAGAAGCTCAGAGACGTGTTGGTTTGCTATGTGGTTTCTAGGGTATTGTTAGGGTGTTCTGGTGGGTTTTATACTGTTACTAGATGGATACTGAGGTCTTCTGAGAGGTTGCTATGATATTGCTAGGGTACTCTGGCGATGGCTGTAGTGTTGTCAGGTGGTTGTTATGGTGTTAAGACTGACTGCTAGAGAGTTTGATTACTGCAGCTCAGCTCAGGAGCCCAAACTCAAATATTGGGATGCGATGTTCTGATCCCGAGATATGCATATGGTCATTACAAGCAAACTCCATACAGCAAACTCAGCAGAAGGCAGAGAACAAACACTACTGAGAGTACGGTGTCAGTTAAGTCAAACAGACAGTTCCATTTTACACTTATTAAAAACTGCTTAAATACTCACTCCATCTGTTTTAGATGATTTTCTTTGACAACTGGCTTTGGTTCCAAAACAGTTGCCAACTCTTCCTGGTGAAATCTAATTAGAATCCCACAAATCTCATTGGAGCACAATGGCTGGGCCTTAAGTCACCTGCCAAAACACTGGTACAAGCCCAAGGGGATTAGAATGTCTTGCAGAGGCTTAAGCCCATGGGCCCTTTCCAGCCCACACCATCCTCCAACACCAGGGCCTTCATTCAGTGTACATCCCTTTAAGACTCCCTCTTTTCACAGTGGCGTAACATAATCTTCCTGTATAAGATGCAGGGATCAAAGGTATTACCTCTTTTAGGGGACTCTGAGATGACATTGAAGCTCCCGTCAAGTCTTCGGTTGTGTAAGTCGCGATTGGCTAGCGGTTGCTGATTTGCCAAACCAATCAAAAAGGAAATCCTTGATATTGTTCAGGATTGTGCTCATTAGACAAGATGCACCTGAGCCTCTTAAGAGTGCTGAGGATCTCTAGCAAAGCTGGATTTACCACACAAGTGTAAACCAGTTAAAGACATCTACTATTTTTCAAAATTGCATAATGCATCTTTCCGCAGGAAGGTAAGGATAATCCAGCGGGCACATTTAGTCATTTCAAAGGCACATTCAATAATTTTGTAATCAAATTATTATGATAAAATGCTTCAATTTTAAGTGTTTTTAAGCTTAAGATATTATTATTATTATTTGTGTGCAATAAAATGTGTCACTGCCATTATTCATTATGTGAAAAAAGACACTTTGTATTTTTGACTGTTTGGGTTTTATCTCAGACAGTCACTTTACCTGCTAACCAATAATCTACTGATGTAATTATCTTTTAGCTAGTTTAGATAAATCTAGAGATGCTCTGAGTAAAGCATGATATGTAGGCTGACTCAGTAACCATTTATTCCAGACATCTCTTTCTGAGAATGGATCAGAGTCAGGGTCAGAATGTGACAAACTCAGTTAAATAACACACACTTCTATGAACACTTTTTATACATTACACCTTATTAGAGTTTCATTGTACTATTCATGCTTCTTAGGACAAAGTTGAGTGCTTTAATAATATGTTTCCAAGAGTGTCACATTTTGGAGTCTTTTTAAATAAGTCTACTTAGAAAAAATTAGCTATACATGTTTGAGTGGCTAAGGACAGAAAGCAAATCTGAGTGGGTGGAGGAGCACCACCAGTGTGGAGAAGGTTACCCTGGAAATGTAGTAGGTTACAGATTACAAGTTACCCTATTTAAAATGTAATAAGTCTAACTATTTTAATTACTAAAGTAATGTAACTGATTACATTTGATTACTTTTTGATTACTTTTCTAAATTTCTAAGCAATGTTTTCAATTGTTAATTGTTTTGAAACATTTAAACCAGGCAGCGTTAACCTTAGTATTCAACGCTGTTTACTGTCAGACTTTCAAAATACTTCATCACTTTAATTAAGATTATAATAATTAAATTTGAAAGTGCAACCACCACAAAATCAGACTTTAGCACCTCTTTTTACTTTGAGATCATTCTGAGGTTAAATACCGATTGGAAATCATAACAAGATATAGTTTAATAGCTGTGATACTGTTTTTGAAATCAAACCTTTGCGTAGCTGTATGACAGGAAACACTGGCATCTAACAACGCATTAGAAAAGAAAAAAAAGTTAATCGTAAAAAAGTAATAATAAAGCATAAACATAAATCAAATAGGAAATAAAACAATTATTAAATAAACATGTGTCGTATTCTGTGTCCTAAACTCCTGAAACATTGGTGTCTCATATTTGTCATATTAGTCAATGCAATTTGGGAAAGAAATCAATCAAATCTGTATGTGTGTGAAAATATTCAGATGTAACCCCCCTTGTAATCGTTAACATTTTCATAAGTAACTGTAATTTTTTCACTTTTTTTTTCTTAGTTACTTAACTGATTACAACTACATTTAGTTTGGGTAACACTTTATTGGGTCCCACTTTATATTAGGTGGCCTTAACTACTACACAAATAGTACACTTAACTACTACACAAACCAGGATGAAGACTTGCATTTAAATTAATCATTTGATACAATGCACTTATTGTGTACATACATGTGTTTACATTGTACTTATATTTAAAAAAAAAACCTATATGTAATTACATCTGTGATTAATTTCTGTAATTACATTTATAATTACACTGTTGACCCATCCCTTACAACTTAACCCACCCTTAAACCTACCCAGACCACCAAACCTGTCCCTAACCTTACCCGTATCCCTCCTCAATAAGCAGCAATAGAGTTTTGCAATACAGTATGAACACAGTAAGTGATATAAGTACATAATAGTTAAGGCCACCTAATATAAAGTGTGACCCTTTATTTTAAGGTGTCCTTGTTACATGTGCTTACTATTATAATAACAATAAATTATGCATAATTAAAGGCAAGTAACCCTAAGCCAAACCCTAACCATATAGTAAGTACATGTAGTTCCCTTTCAGTCGGTCACTTTCGACGTTACGTCTGATCTCGCTTAGAGAGATCCCAATTTCGTCGGTCGTCCGATGTGACGTCTCCATTCCCTCCTTCAGGGAACGAGGGTTACATACAGTGCCCTCCAAAAGTATTGGAACAATAAAGACAAAATTGCTCTGTTGGCTGTGGAGTCAAGACATTTACAAAATGATGAAAAGATGAATATGAGACAAAACTACAGAATGTCACATTTTATTACTGGGTGATTCAACACATAGATGTTTTACCAGCTAAGAAGTTCAGCACTTTTAGAGTTTCATCCCTCGATCTGATGTGAACATAAGTATTGGAGCAGCTGCCTCACAGGTCTTTCTAAGTGATCAGCTGCGTCCTTTTGCATTAATTCTTCAGATATTAAAAGCAGGGAATGTGTTATACCCAGTACATCTGCATTCTGAATCTTGCATTTGACGATGACACACACAAACCAGGATGAAGACAAAGGAGCTAACTTTGAGAGAACAGCAAGCAATTTGGATGCTAAAAGAAAAGAGGAAGTCAATTATAGCTATAGCAAAAACAAAAGGCATGGATAAATCAAGAGTTTGGAAACCACCAGCAGCCAACAACGACCTGATCGGCTGAGAAAACAACAGTAGTTGATGACAGACAAATCATAAAAGCTGTGAAAATGAACCCTAAAGGATGCGTCTGTAAAATCACCAACAACTTCCAGAAAGCTGGGGTGATGCTCTGACAATCTACTGTCCTCGGGAGACTTTGACACAGAATAACAGATGCTACACAGCAAGATACAAACCTCTGACCAGCTCCAAAAATAGAAAGGCAAGATTAGAGTTAGCAAAAAAGCACAAAGGTGAGCCAGAAGAGTTTTGGATGAACCTTTATCGAAGTGATGGGAAAGCAAAAATGTGGAGAAAAAAAGGGAACTGCAAATGATCCCAAGCATACAGCCTCATCTGTAAAGCATGGTGGAGGTGGTGTCATGGCATGGGCATGCATGGCTGTCTCTGGAACAGGCCTCTCTCAACTTTACTGATGACTTAATGTATGATGACAGTAGCAGAATGAATCTGGAAGGGTACAAAACCATCTTGCCCACCAATATTCAAGAAAATGCCACCAGATTCATATTGCATCAGGACAATGACCCAAAACACCCTGCCAGTTCAGTCAAGGAGTTTATAAGGGCAAAGAAATGGAAAGTCTTAGATTGCCCAAGTCAATCTCCAGATTTAAATCCGATTGAACATGAATTTCACCAGCTGAAGAGGAGAGTAAAGGCAGAAACTCCCCAAAACAAGCAACAATTGGAATTGGCTGCATTAAAGGCTGGGAAAAGTATTTCAAAGGATGAGATCAAGAGTCTGGTGAAGTCTATGGGTCACAGACTCACTGCTGTGATTGTGCGAAAGTGATCTGCAAATAAATAATAGCTTTTAATCTTTTATATCTGCTTTATGTTCAACTGTCCCAATGGGATGAACTCTAAAAGTGCTGTTCTTTTTATTTGCTAAAACATGTATGAGTTGAAACGGCTAATAATAAAATGTGACATTCTGTAATATTGTCTCATATTCATCTTTTCATCATATTTGCAAATGTCCTGACTCCACAGCCAACAGAGCAATTTTGTCTTTACTGTCTTAACCCAGAAGTTCATTAATATTGCTCAGTACTTAAATGTACAATTGAACTGTAACAAGGACACCTTAAAATAAAGTGTAACCTTATTTCGAAAATTTCATAATTATTTCCGTTATGTAACTAGTCACTCCCCAGCACTGGACACCATTGAAGTCAACAGTTCAGTAGAAAACAAAATGGATACGCATCTGCTATAGTACTGAATGAACAGGAAACTAATCTCGAGACAAGGCTGAATTCAAAATAGTTTACTAACATAGTACTCTTGATTACAGTTTCTTGATGCATGCTAGGTAGCTTCTCAGTTGTTCTGAGTGGATTCTATGTGGTTGCATATTAATATTATTATTGTGCTTTATTATGATTTAATTTTGAAGTTGCAATGATTTGTTGTCTTTTTATGCTCTGTTTTCCCATATAATTTTTGCTCTGGAAATGGCTTTCCACCTCACATGCACATCACATCACAGGAATTACCCCTCTTGAGGAGGCATTGTGAGAGGCGGGTTAATTTCCATAAAGCCTGACATATTAAATCCCCTCAAGTTCCTGCAAGTCCCTTGTGACAGCAATTCTCCTTGGAGACTTCCTGTTTGTATTGTAATTACTCTGCAGTGGATAGCTGGAATATCATAGTGACTGAGTGTCTGAACAAATGAACAACTGCACAAATGTAACACCAGCGCTGCGAGAGCTTCCTTTTGCTCCGTATCTCTCAGCATCTCTAAAGGGAGACCTGGAGGAGCAGCCGTCATTCAGTCCCTCTGCAGCTGTTCGAGCCTGTCTTTCTGCTCACCCTGTTTCCTCTCTAATCCTCTGCACATGCCGTCATAATACAGAGGGTCACGTGATTATCTCTCACTCTCGCTCTGCCTGCATTATCTACAATAAATGAGAATTGAAAGGGACTCATCTGCATTAGAACATCATACGCTCATTATCACACTCCTAATACTATCAGAGGTTTCACAGTGCTCCTTCATTTGTAATTGCTTTAATCAAAATAACTGTAACCATGACCTGAAACCTTCATAATGGATCAGTTCTACTGCACGTTCTTACTTATTAAAGAGATAGTTCACCATTAAAAAAAAAATAAAAACTAAACTCTGTCATCATTTATTGTACTTACCCTCATTTGTTTTCAAAACCTGTATGATCTGTCAGTGTTTTTTTGTTTGTTTTGTTTTTTTCCATATAGAGTGAAGATTTAGTACTGTTTTGGGCCCCATTAATTTTTCACTGTATGGACAAAAACAGATGAAACATTCTTCAAATTCTTAAACATTCTTTATTCTGTCTTTTTTCAGCAAACGGAACTTTCTCAGAAACGTTCTTTCAAAGTTATTAACAAATGTTTCTTCAGTAACATTAATAGAATGTTCATTTAAAGTTATCTAGGGTTTAATAACATTCTCAAAACATTAGCACAAAAACGGTATTCATACAACATTCATCAAACATTTTTCTGAAACATTTTTGTTGGATATTTGTCTGACTTTTTGTTTTGTTTAGGTTACTACTTACTACTTGTTTCCGAACGTTCAGAAAAACTTTCAAAACTAACACTCCCATAATGTTTTTGATAGCTTTTTACATATATATATATATATATATAAACTGGATGTTTTGAACATTTAGAGAACATTCCAAATTAATGTTTTCATAACTTAATGGGAACATTAGCAAAACGCACTTGCGAGGTTCTATCTAAGTTACATTATGAAAAAAAAATGTTCTAGTAATGTTAAAAGAATGTTTGAAAGTTATCTGGAGTTTAATAATATTCTCAAAATATTGGCAGAAAAATTGTATTTATACAATGTTAATGGAACAGTTTTCTGAAATGGTTTAGGTGGACTACTTAAAAGTTAAAAGGGAACATTCACAAGTAATGTTCCCTAACTGTTTTTTCTAATGTTCACATAACAAAGAAATAAAAATAAATAAATAAAATTAAAAAAAAAAAAAAACATTAAAAAAAGGATGTTTTGAACATTTTCATGACTTCATGGGAATATTAGCAAAACGTTCAGGCCAGGTTCTCTCAAAATTACAAACAAACATTCAGCTTTACCAGAATGTTCCTTCAGAGTTATCTGTTGTATAATAATGTTCTGAAAATGTTAGCACAAACACATGGAACATTTTTTAGAAATTATTTATTTGAAGTGTTTTAAATGTTTCTACTTACTTTTGGTTTCCAAATGTTTATAGAACATTCAAAAGTTTGCAGAACCAAATAAATAAATAACATTTCAAAATCTGGACAACTGAACATTCAGAGAATCTTCAGAAATAGCATGTTCTTAATTTAACTGGAACATTAGCAAAAGTCCTGACCAGGTTCTATCAAAATTATGAACAAACATTCAACATTATCAGAATGTTCATTCTAAGTTATCTGGGGCATGGATATGTTTAACATTTATAGAACATTTAAATATTTCCATAACCAAAGTAATAAATAAATAAATATATAGGTAATAAAAACATTATCTGGACATTTGAACATTCGGAGAACATTCAGAAATATTGTTTTCACAACTTAATGGGAACATTAGCAAAACATCCTTAGAACATTTGTGTTAGCTGGGAACAATTCCTTTAGGATGTGTGCTTTAAAGAGGAGTTCATGCCGAACGTGTTCTTGATTGCTTTAAATGAATGCTTTATAGACCTCGGTTTGGTTGCACAAAACCCTTAAAGCTAAGAAAACCCTTAGTTGTAATTATAAACAAATTTACCACTAAGACTTCTGTGCAACCAGAGCTTGTCTCTGACTATAGATGTATGACAGGAGCTGCTTTGGTTTCAGCACAGGTGTCTGATTACCATGTTCCTGTGAGCTATTGTTATCCACAATGACCTTTCTGACATCCGTATGTAAAGATAGGAACCAGAGGTTTCACTGTTCAGAAACAATCCTCACTGTAAAGAAAGCTCTTAAGAAGTCAACAAAGAGACAGACCTTAATGACTTACTCAGTGTTGTTGCTGTCATGTTACCCAATCGTATTAGGCCATGAGCTGTCTCGTGCCCAAGCACGCTTTACTATCACTGCTCCACCTGGGCGCGTAAGGACAGCTAGTCACTATCTGTGGTGCCAAGAAAAGACTCAGCACGGGTTAATCCCGACTGAGCCTTGCTTCTTAGTGGATTATTAATTAAGACGTCACAACTTGATACGTCACAATTCACAACCTCACTCGTTCCTCCTGCATGGTTTTTCTTTTCTTTCTTAATGTAAGACTACAGTCTCTACAAGATCAACCCAGGTTAACTGTCTCCGTTTGTTTGTCTGAGTTTGGGTGCATATGCTCATGGGTGCTTTTGTTTGTGTGTTTGTTTGAGATTTTCATCACATTACCATCGTAAGCCTTCACAACAAGTCAAACATAGTTGATTAGAGACTAAACACACTCAGGGTCCATTCACACGGCACAAGTTTTCACGTTTAAAAATACGAGACCCAGGGCAGTGGAATGAAAAAAGCTCAGTGATTAGATAAGCAACTTGTTTTTTTGTCATGCACAAGATGCACAAGATGCTCCAATTATTTTAAAATAATTAAAAAAATGTCCACTCCAAAAAAACAAAACCAAAAAAAAAACATTCACTGTAAAAAATGATCGTGATTTTAACGGTAAAATTGTGAAAATGCTGCATAAAAACTTGTTAAATGGTTAACGGTAAGTTCCTGTAAAATGTACAGGGAAAAAATGTAAACTGACGTTTACAGAATTCCCTGTGCTGGATTTCAAATTTTGTTTGAATTTGATGTTTTTTTGTTTTTTTTTAAATAACTATGTTTCTTCTTATCAGTTATGTTTATTAGGGTTGTATGTTACATCTAATGTTGTTAAATTAATGTTTATTGCATATTTCAGTTTAATGAGTCTGTGCACTGTGCACCTTCTATATATGTTATTATTTAAAAGCTGTTTGTGATGGGCTTTGGTTCATCGTGTGACTTTCTCATCACCACCTGCATTTGGTGGTTATCAGTGTATTTCAAACGTACAAAACAGATTTCAGTACTTCTATAGGTTGATATATTAACATTTTATCAGTTAATGAAATTACGGTATTTAACTGTAAATTTAAGTTAAACCCGTAAACCCTAAAATGTTGTTACCATATTTTTTTTATGGTAGAATTCCAGCAACCACAGCTGCCGTTTTTTTACCGTAAATTTTACGGATTTTTTTTACAGTGTTGGATTAAATGCAATATATATATATATATATATATATATATATATATATATATATATATATATATATATATATATACACATCTGTTCTATTGCTTGTTTCACATATAAACCAAATTATCACAAATCTGTACAAATCTTTATTTAAACAACATTAAGTGAAATAAATACCATATGAAAGTCATCTTTACAACAGAACAATAACACAATAGCAAGTATAATACCTTAAAATAATGTACTATATTACAAGCACCAAGCATATAATATTTAACAAATATAAAAAATGACTTAATAAATAAATTGTATTTATTTATTTAACACTTAATGATCACAAAATATATTAATTTAATTAAAAACTAAATAAAAAAATCAATTTAACTTAAAAATATATTACTTTGTAATGTATATTTAGATTGATGTCACATTTTGCCACTTTTGCAATAAATGCTATTTTAAATACCTAAAAAGGAGCAACTGAAACTGCTAAACATATGACCTGATTGATGGTTGGGGTTAAAGCGGCCACAGTACATCGCGTTTTATTGGACTGCATTTCCAATCCAAGGTAAGACTGAATGAGGTGATATAATTTTTGAACTGTTCTCACATTAGTTTTTTTTTTTTTTTTTTGTGCTCAGGTAAGAAACGCGGTGTGATGGCAGCTCGAACCATTCTTTATCTCAGAGGAAAACATAAAAAGTGAACTGACCAAATTTCCCAGTTGCTCTCTTGTGCAGACTTCAGATATCAGCTGGCTTTCAGAGGGTGGAGAGGTTGTCAGTCGTTTAAATTACAATCTCTTATGTAAGGATTTATAGGTGATTTTTTGGTCCCCTCCTTGACCAGGCCCTAATGAAAATAAGTAATCAATAAGATAATAGCACCTGACCAGCACACAAGACTGGATTTATGGAGGCACAGTAACTCGTGTCGAGTATCTGTGTGACAGCTCACTCTAAACAGGAGCGTTCGAGGCAGCTTCATATCATCAGCATGTATCTCAACATCGAATTCATTTCCATGTACTGAGAAATGAGAGATACAGAGTAACAGCAGAGTAATGAATGGTGAGAATCCTCTTTATGAAGATAAAATACTACAGTTCTCACAGGGATGATTTTTCATATCAAGCTATATTAGAAAATTCAAAACACAGTTTGATGCTTAAAATATATTATACATTTTACATACAATATTATATGCATTTTTGTTAGTATCTTTTTGTAGCAAAACAGTCCACATTTAATTTTTTCATGACTTTTTTTTCCCACCCTATCTCTGACCCTTAAAATTAAACAGACAATCTTTTGCTACAATCACTTTAAGAAAAATGCATTGCACAGCACTTAAAATTTTAAGTTTTATATTTAAATTTTAAAGCAGTTTAAAGTGACATGGAAATTTCTATCATTATTTACTCAACTTGGTGTTTTGTGTTCTCTTTTATCATGTTTTATTTGTTGTTTATTTTGTTTTGTTTGTTTGGTTTTTGTTTGTTTTTGTTTTTTGTTTTTTGGTTTTGTTTTGTTTTGTTTTGTTTTGTTTTGTTTTGTTTTGTTTTGTTTTGTTTTGTTTTGTTTTGTTTTGTTTTGTTTTGTTTTGTTTTGTTTTGTTTTGTTTTGTTTTGTTTTGTTTTGTTTTGTTTTGTTTTGATTTGTTTTGTTTTGATTTGTTTTTGTCCCATACAATGAAAGCCAGTATAAGATGTTGTATTGGAAAAATGGTATATGAACAATTTTTCAATCAGAAATTGCTAGTACACAATTAATTACAGAGAATATGCAAATAACACACTGAATTAAACATGGAATTTTAAAGTAGAAAGACTGAAATATTATTTTCTTGTAAATCTTACTACAATAATCTATAAATTAACATTAGCTGATGCTGAACATGAATTAAGAATGAACAGTAATATATTCATAAATAAACATTAACTAAGATTAATCAATGTTGAATAAAAAAAAGTTCACTGTTAATTATACCTTCTGCATTTACACATAATGACAAATATAACATTATTGTAAAGTGTTACCAAAATGTATAATAATGATCACAATTGCACAGCTAATCTAGATTTAGACTGTTGATGCTTTCATCTGTTGTCTGCAATATTACATTAGTAAATTAATATAGACCATAAATCTGCAGCATGGTTTTGATGGTGCTCAAACACCCAAAGGCTACACTTATGCCAATCAATGTTACAGATGCACATCACGTGTGTTTGAATGTGTGTGTGTGTGTGTGTGTGTGTGTGTGTGTGTGTGTGTGTGTGTGTGTGTGTGTGTGTGTGTGTGTGTGTGTGTGTGTGTGTGTGTGCACGCGCGTTTTTGTGACAAATGAGGACATAAATTTGTATAATGGCAAGGGTATGGCAGGTATTACAAGGAGAAGGTGACTTTTCAGGACATTACCCCATGTCCCCACTTTTCAAAACACTTATAAATCACACAGAGTGGAGTGTATTGAAAATCTGAAATAGCAGAACGTTTCCTGTAAGGGGTAGGTTTAGGTGTAGGGTTGGTGTAGGACAATAGCACATACAGTTTGTACAGTATAAAAAATATTACGCCTATGGGTCCCCACTTTTCACAAAAACAAACATCTGTGTGTGTGTGTGTGTGTGTGTGTGTGTGTGTGTGTATCCATCTGTGGCCGTGTCGATCAGCTCATTCTGTGAGAGGAGAAGGCCAGCGCTGGTTTTTCATGGAGAACCGCTGGAAGAGGTGACGCCAGAAGACTAACGCAGTGACACAAGGGTGATCCATCAGCAGCCACATACATTAAACACACACGCCAGCACACCCTCCCCTCCCCCGTCTAACTGATTGATAGCCAACAGAGACATCAGGGTGACAAGGACCCGCCGGTAATGCTGTTACATGTTCCTAAACGTAAACAACCAGAGACGCTTTACCAAAGACCTCCTGAGGCAGGACTGACACATTTTTATCCTTACTCAGTGCAATATAGATTGAACCATTTTAGCGTATGTATGTATGTAGGTGTGAATGTATGAATGAATCTATGTACTGTATGAATGGGAAAATATAACTATGTATTAGTCATATTGTATACACATAATTATGTATATTATTATGTATTTATTTATCTATTTTTGAGAAGAAAAAAAAGATCAAAAGTGACAGTAAAGATATCTAAAATGTCACAAAACATTTTTATTTCATAGAAATGCTGTCCATATGAACTTTCGGTTCATCCAATATTCCTGAAGAAAATGTGCACCAAAATTTTAAGCAGCACAATTGTTCTCAGCATTGATGATAATAAGGACGAAATGTTTCTTAAGCACCAAATTAGCATATTAAAATGATTTCTAAAGGATCAAATGATACTGAAATGAGACTGGCTGAAATTAATGGCTGCTGAAAATTCAGCTTTGTGATCGCAGGAGTATAATTATACATGTATATCAATGCTTAATAATTCTGACCACCAAAACCATATTAAGTATGCACAAAAAAAAACATGATAGCATACAGAAGACCTCTGCTGACCCTCATGATATAAGTAAATAAGTAATTAAAACACCCAAAAATATATTATATATAATTAATTAATAATTGAATCTATTCATAATTCATATGTATTGGTTTATACATATATACTGTATGTAGGTAGTTGACAAATAGGCAGTAAAAAATGCTCTTTTTTTAAAGACTTTTTTTTTTTTAAAGAAATGCATATATTTACGTAGTGTGAAGTCTGATCTTTGAGAAAATATAAAGCGTCACTAACTTTGTCAATTCTTTCACTGCTTTTTTAAACATTTTTACTGAACTGTACCATGAATTTGTCCTATGGTGTGACGTAGCAAAAATATATATATATATTAAAAAAAAACTGTTAATACATAAATAGCACTATATGATAATAAGTGCACTAACAATGAAGGTACATCTCAAATTTTGCTGTCATCCATTCAAAACTGCTGAAAATTATAAGTTGAGTGATATTTGTATCTCCCCTATTGCAATACGCAACAGTTTTTTTTTTTTTAGAGATATTTTGAGATTAAAAACACATTTGTGGTTCTTTTATTTGTGTCACACCAAAGGACATTATGTCACACTAAATGACAGAAATTGTAGTTAAAGTAATTAAAGTATTTCTATTTAATTTTGAACATGTCAAAGGAGAAAGAAAGTTTAATTTTGATACAAACAATATCAACACGTTTTTTTTTTAAACAAAACAAAAAAATAATTATTTCTGTCTCAAAAGCAAAGTATCACATTTTATACTTATTTTCATGACCCTTTATAACAGTACATGTTTTATGTGAAAACATCAGAAAATAGTTTAATTAATGTAATTATTGCATTTAAGAACACAGAAAATGAAAAAAAAAAAAAAAGAATAAAAATGAGTTAAACAAATCTTATTGAATTATTTAAAATGCTTCTTAAAGAGACCTTGTCCTCTGGTGTGACATCTTTATCCAGTGGTGAGACAGTACAGGCGTCACACCGGAGGACATTATCTGTCACACCAAAGGATGTTTCAGCCTTTTTCTCTCAATTAATGACCAGCTATTCAAAGCTAACCTGTCATTAGCGGTAAGCAAGACATTTGCATAATTTTCTGTGATTATGTAGCTTAACATGAAGTTTTTAATTAAATATATATATATATATATATATATATATATATATATATATATATATATATATAATTTAGGGGTGTTACACCAAAGGACAACAAAATGTATGACTTTTGTAGTGGTTCCAAAAAAGTTAAATATTTGAACAATTCTGAGAGAAAAATGGACCATGTGCACATGTCATGGGCTTGACAGGGGGCTTCAGTAACATAGCCATGAATCGAGTCCTTCAACTAATTAAAGTTTTCTCTGGAATTGGCCGATTTAAAATCAGGATATAGTGTCACACCAGAGAACATGGTTTTTAGAGACAAAATGTATCAAGTTCTTATGCTTTCAGAAATATATGGATGAAAAAAATGATTACCATTTACTAAAATAGACACTTGTACAATTATGCTAGAGGTATTTATAGTGTGTGTGTGTGTGTGTGTGTGTGTGTGTGTGTGTGTGTGTGTGTGTGTGTGTGTGTGTGTGCGTGCGTGCGTGCGTGCGTGCGTGCGTGCGTGCGTGCGTGCGTGCGTGCGTGCGTGCGTGCGTGCGTGCGTGTGTATATGTAAAAAATTGAAATATTAATTAAAATGTAAACAAAAAAATAATAAAATAAAAATTTGATGTATAAAAATAAATAAAACATAAATTAAAAAATGTGTATACTACTGTGTAATCAATGTGTGTGTGTGTGTTATAAAAAAAACTGAAACATTCATAAAAAGGTAAACAAAATAACAAATAAATAAATAGACAGACAGACAGACAGACAGACAGGTAGACATATAGACAGATAGACAGATAGATAGATAGATAGATAGATAGATAGATAGATAGATAGATAGATAGATAGATAGATAGATAGATAGATAGATAGATAGATAGATAGATAGATAGATAGATAGATAGATAGATGATAGATAAAAATGGTAAAAAAAAAAATAAAAAAATAAAAATAAAAACTCAATAATATACTGTAAAACCAACATGAATTCAAAATTTCTAAGAATTGATACACGAGTTATAAACTCAATAAAATATTTTTTTTTTCTTTTTTTTTTTTTTATTGTGGACACACTTATCATTGGCCAATAAATGAACTGAATTTTACAATGGTGGACAAAAATGGTTTCACAATGGCTCTCAAGAAGACATTGCTTGTCATTTAGCAGAGGCTTTTCATCCAAAGCCATTTACAGTACACTCTGCAAGAACGGCTCTCCCGGAGCAACCTCACTTTAAGTGCCCCGCTCAAGGGTGCGGCGATGACAGCCTTCTCTTAGTAACTCTGCAGTCAACATGCCTAACACAGACTGAAGCTAGCAGCCCAAAGCCTCAACAACCAGCAGCCAATAACCCTTCCCCATGGAAACCATACCGCCAACCACAGGATATCTGAGCTGAAACGCTGTCTTATCAAGCTCGGCTTTGACTGACACATCAATCAAACCATCACACTGTAGACTTGCAGCCTGACCACAGGGTTTCTCATCTCTGTGTGCCCTCAAACATTATGATGCAGGCTTTGTCCCCATCTCTGGACTGCGCTGGTCATGCGGTGTGACACATCTCGTCATGTCCAGCTGACGTCGGCCTTTGGAGGTTGCTGCGTGAAGGGACGTGCTGTCACGCCGTGAAATATCGGCCCTGACGTCCAACAACAGAGATCTGCTGACACCTGAATGTGCCCAAAACTGTTACCCAGCATGCACTGGGAGGGAGATAACCCTGTCGCCGGTTGCTGGGGGAGAATCCATTCAGTCGCTCAGTTGTTTGCTCAGAGGCTTGGATGTGTTTATTCTGTTGTGGGGTCTGGGCTTTGCAGTTTTGCCCTGATTTTTGTGTTCTCTTAAAAGACAACAGGGCTCAAATAAAGCACTGGAATTTGGATTAATGTCTAATATGGATTGGCTTACTAGAAAATATTTTGCCAAGGGAGCCTAATATGTCTATGACCAACCAAGAGTCCTAAATATGCTACACATGATTTAAACTCAACACGTGATTTATGGTGTTTTACTAAATAGTAATTTTGTGAAATAACTGTTAAAATGTCATTTATTCCTGCCATGCAAAGCAGAATTTTCTGCATCATTGCTCCAGTCTTCTGTGCCACATGATCCTTCAGAAATCATTTAGTGTTTGTTTGCTTATTTGAGGTTTCTTTAATGAATAGAAAGTTCAAAAGAAGACCATTTATTTGAAATAGAAATCTTTTGTAACATAAATGATTTTACTGTGACTTTTGATTAGTTTGTTGCATCCTGACTCATATGAGGGGGGGGGGGGGGGGGACTACTGGCCCAAAGCTGTAAATGGGATGGCAGCATGGGTTAAAAGGAGTATATACAAATAAAATGTTTCACAATATTGCTATATTTACCGTATTTTTTGATCAAATAAATGCAGCCTTTGTGAACATTGACATATCAGAGAAAAAAACATTATAAAATCTAAATTATTCCAAACTTTATTTGTTTATTTATTCATTCATTCAAGAATTTAGTACTTTCATTTAACAAGGCTACATTAAATTGATGAAAAATGACAGTAAAACATTTATATTGTTTTTATTTCAAATAAATTATTATAGTCATTTACCATATTTTTTAAATCAAATAAATGCAGCCTTGGTGAACATTGACACATCAAAAAAAAAAAAAAAAAAAAAACATTATAAAATCTAAATTATTCCAAACTATTCATTCATTCATTCAAGAAATGTATACTTTTATTGACCAAGGCTGCATTAAATAGTTCAAAAGTGACAGTAAAGACATTTATAATGTTTTTAATTCAAATCCCTCTAGTCATCAAGTCAACTTTCTGGTCATCAAATAATCCTGATAAAAAATATATTGTGTTGATAATAAAACAATGTTGATAATAAAAAAGAAATATTTTAGAGCACCAAGTTAATTGTTTTCTCAAAAGGTTTTTTTTCTTTCTTTCTCTCTGTGGTTTTCTTTTTGTTTTATTCTCTCGGCTTGGCCATTATAAGTTTTGCCCTGATTTTTGTTTTGGTAAAAAGGCCACACGGATAACATTCAGGACTCAAATAAAGCAATGGAATTTAGATTAATGTCTAATATGGATTGGCTTACTAGAAAATATTTTGCCAGGGGAGCCTAATATATCTACGAGCAACCAAGAGTCATCAGATTAGACGATTCGTGCAAACGCTCTAAACGCTGAGTTCCAAATATGTCACACATGATTTAAAGTCCAAAAATGACAGGCTTCACCTTGTGATCATTGTGATCCCCAAAGCACTCTCTGTCTGTCTGTCTGTCTGTCTGTCTGTCTCTCGCTCTCTCTCTCTCTAGGATCAGAGAAGCATGTATTAATGCAAAGGTCTGTTATTCAGCGTTAAGCTGATTTCGGTTCCACAGAGCGGCACATGCCAGGCATTCTTTGTAAGCATAACTCTCAAGGGCAGTAAGACTTATCACCACATATGTCTTTAAGCCTCAAGAACGAGGAGTGCAGAGCCACTAATTCAAAAATATCACCTGACATGACAGATAAGGCGTCACAGGCACTCCAGCAGCAGAGACTATAGACAAAGCTTCCAAAAATAGTGAATGCTATCATAGCTTATTTTGGGGGAGACTTAAAGTTAAAAATGTGGAGTAACCATCCTGATTATAATAAAGATAAAAACTCACTGAAATGTTTAAATTATTCAAGGAAAACACACACACACAGAGAGAGAGAGAGAGAAAGAGAGAGAGGGGGGGGGGGGGGGGGGGGTTAAATTTTGGTGTCATAGTTTTTTTTGTTGTTGTTGTTGTTTGTTTTTTGACATAAGTCTTTTATGCTTACCTAAGCTGCATTTATTTGATCAAAATACAGTAAAAAAAAAAAAAAAAACAGTAATATTGTGAAATATTATTACGATTTAAAATAACTATTTTCTATTTTAATATATTTTACAATGTATTTTATTCCTGTGATGCAAAGCTATATTTTCAGCATCATTACTCCAGTCTTCAGTGTCACATGGTCCTTCAGAAATCATTCTAATATGCTGATTTGCTGCTCAAAAAATGTGAAAAATAATAATAAAATAACAAATAATAAAATTCCTTATTATTACCAATGTCAAAAACAGCTAATGAAAAATAAATAAATAAGAATACTTATTTGGAAATTGCTTTTCAGGATTCTTTGATGAATAATTCAAAAGAACAGCATTTAGTTTCAATGGAAATCTTACGTGTTTACTGTAATTTTTATCAGTTTTCTGAATTCTTCTTTTTCTTCTTCAAACAAACAAACAAATAAATCCATCCATAAATCAATCAATCAATCAATCAATCAATCTATCAATCAATCAATCAATCAATCAATCAATCAATCAATCAATCAATCAATCAATCAATCAATCAATCAATCAATCAATCAATCAATCAATCAATCAAGCAAGCAATCAATCAATCAATCAAGCAATCAATCAATCAATCATCCTACTGGCCCCAAAGTTTTGAATGTTAGTGAAAGTAAAAAAAAATAAAATAAATAAAAAAGACAGAAAAAAAGACGTATCCTTTGATCATATATATGATTATGCATACTTTCTGCTTTATGGTAGAAAGTCTACTTTCATTACATTGATAGTCATTATTAAAACTGAAAAGAAGTGATATGAAACTGATTTAAAAAATATTTTGGATGTCCTTATTTGTCATTGACCTACGTGTATGTGCAAATATGTATGTTGTGTCTATATAAATACATACTATATATGCATACTGGAATCCACATACACAGAATTCTTACTATGCTTGTTATAATCATGTTAACTTGCCAGCCATTATACTTTTCATATGTCACAGCATATGAGAATAACTGAAGAGACAAAGCTGCTTGGGTCTGTCCTCTATCCACCCTCAACAGATTTAGCTTTGCCAAAATGTTTGCTCCAATTTCATTTCTTCTTTTTTCCCCGTCTTTCTGGTGAGCCCATTAGGAGTATTTGGGTTGTGATTGTATATTTAAAGCAGAGTGCATTATTCAGGCTTGGTTTTTTAATCATCCCAGGTTCAGCGTCATGGTGGATTATGAGATTTGTGGCCTCTTCCCTCTCCGCATTGTTGTCAGGTGAAGTAGGCCAACAATCACCATGTACTGTAGCCTCACATGAACTCAACTACCCAGAATGCTCTGCTAGAAAATCATAAGGGAAAAGTCTGTGGCTATGTTTGCGATGAATAGCTTACTACTAACTGCATATTGTATTGTACATTAAACTGTACATTGTCGAGTGTTTTGAAAATGGTACAAAGTGCAACAAGATATATTTCAAACAGGACCCTTGTAAAAAGAAGTGCACTTAATTTTACTGAATTTGCACTTGTAGTGTACTTAAAATGTTAAAATTACATTAAAAAACTGCAGCTAATATTAATGAAATAAAAGGCCATTCAAGTGTACTTAATTCAATTCAATTCATGTTTATTTGTAGCATTTGCACGATACAAATCATTGCAAATCAGCTTCACAGACAATTTTTTAAAGTTTCTACATTATATTTAGGAGTAGCTTATCAGTGGTGACTATGTCAAGGTGATGTCCATAAGGCAGAAATGTACAGTAAAAAAAAAATCATGCACCTATTATGCCCCTTTTTACAAGATGTAGTATTGGTTTTGGGTGTCCCCAGAATGTGTCTGTAAGGTTTCAGCCCAAAATACCCCACAGATCATTTATTATAACAGCTGGAAAATGTCATTTTTGGGGTGTGTCTAAAAAAAGAGCTGTTTTAGAGTGTATGGCTTTAAATGCAAATGAGCTGCACATTCCTGCCCCGTCTCCAGAAGAGGGCGTCGCGTATGCGTCTCTCTGCATTGCATATCTACAGCAATAAACAGCCAGTAGACGCAACATAACTGAGAGCAAGAGAACTGGTGTTCAGCCGTACATATGGGAAGCCAAATGCACTGAAAGTGGGATGAAACAGCGCTACCAAACGAATCTTGTGCTACGAACGGCGCAAACTAATCTCACAAGTAAAAATACTTAATGCACGCACACAAATACTGTTAAAACGCTAAGCACTATAACGACATGTCATTCACAAAGGAGTCAGGAGTGATACGCGTATTTAGGTAGATTTTGAGGTGCGTTACATTAGGCGAAAGTAATCCACAGCATCCTCAGCTGCTCAGATGTTGGGAGAAAATGAAGTGATTGGGAGAAAATGAAAATGATTTATGTCACAGAGGATTGGGATTGCTTGCGAGACATTGTTGATGTTACAGCTGCTCGAACGTGGAGAACATGGAGGACAGCGTACAGCCGCTGAGGGCGGAAACTATAGCAATGCAGGGCTATCAATCAATTTCAATTTTCTGGTTTTCTGCATAAATTGATCATGAAATTTGATTTGATTTTCACCAAAGTCACAAATATCAACACACTCAATATTTCTAAGCTGATAAAATGCAAACAATCATCATCTTTAATGTCTTTATTGAGCACACTCCATACTTTACTGGCGTTAATGTCATTCTATTTTAGAATGGCTGTGATTAACAATTTTCTTTATTTTATTAATAATGTAAGATTATAAATTATGTACTTGGTCATTTGGATCCTTGGAAATTTTGTATATAGTTCCTAGCAGAATTCATGTGTGAAAGCACAACTCCTGTAGACTTTGCTGCAGAGGGAGACACCGGAAGCAAGTCATCTGCTCCAGGCAGGAATTCTTTCTCATCATGTAGATCAATGCTGCAGATTGCAGCTGGTTGCCATGGATATCTCTGCTGAATAGAGTTGAGTTTGAAAAGCAGCTCCGCTTTGCTCCGCATTAATTTTAACATGAGCTAAAAAGTGGCGCCAGTGTTTATGATGTACTTTTCTTTTCATTCATTCATTCATTCATTCATTCATTCATTCATTCATTCATTCATTCATTCATTCATTCATTTGTTGCTTGTTTTACATTTCCACCCTCTCACTGACCCTTAGAAGTAATCTAGCTGTTTCTGCTCTGTACCTTTTGGACTTCTAAATGACTTTTATTATGATTCAGTAACCTCTTCTTTACATTATGGCTTTTTCACAGTTTATTAACTTTTGAAGATATTTCAAAATTTCTGTCAGGTGCAGTTACACTAATAACTGAGTGTGGATGAACATAAAAAGCTGAATGATAGCAACAGTTCCTGAAGGTGAAATAAAGGTCACACAGGCAGGATTACAGAGGCATCTGATGAACACAACTCCTAGTCCTGACCTACACACACACACACACACACACACACACACACACACACACACGCATCCTCTATCTTGCTGACTTGCTGCTAGCTGATACCTCCGTCCTGTCAGGTGATCAACAATGCAAAGGTGTCTGAACTTATGCATACATATGCATGCATCTATATGGGTGTTACAGGCATTGATGGTTTTTATGCAAAATGACAAACTAACTTTGTAGAACATAACTTTTATAAAATATTAACTTATAATAAGGTGTCTTATCTAATGTTCAAATGTTAAAGACAAAGGACAAGGCTCTTATACTCAGGGCTGCATTGAATTAATTAAAATATTGTAAAAACAGTAATACTGTCAAATATTTTTACAATGTAAAATAACCATTTTTTATGTAAATATATTTTAAAATGTAATTTATTACTGTGCTAGTAAATCTAAATTTTCAGCATCATTACTCCAATCTTAAGTGTCACATGATCCTTCAAAAATGATTCTAATATGCTGATTTGCTGCTCAAGAAACACTTTATTATTATTATTATTATTACTGAAACAGTTGTGCTGCTTAATATTTTTGTGGAAACAATAATATACATTCTAAGAAAAAAAATAAACTTTAGAAAAACTAAAAAGGAACCTGTCATTTTCTGCTAGGACGTTACTGTTTAAATTATGAATTTAAATTTGTATTAACCCTAACACAACACAATGCGATGCATAATTTGAAATTCTGGAATAATTGAAAATGAAAATGAAAAATGTATTTATTATTATTATTGTTGTTGTTAAAAATTGTTCAATGTACTGTATTTATTTGGGATATAAAAAAAACTGTCATTTCAATCACAGAATATCATCACACTCATTATACAATTTGAAATGTACAATAAATTACATTTGTTAGTTGAGAAAAAGGACAGAATTCTCCCATGATTATATGTATATCTTCTGATGGATATTGTTAGCTGATATGAAATGGCACAATAGCCATATGTGCAAACTTCCATGCACTAATGCACTCCAGGAATGTTATTTAAGCCACTATAGACCATTTTTAACAGATTAGGGTGGTATCCACACATCCACATCTTTTACTGGAATTTCACTGGAATTTAACCTGCACCCAGGATTGAACAGATGTACAGCTCAGGCCACAGTTAAAGTAGATTTAATGAATAAAAATCTGATACAAAGGGTCAATGAAAACACAAATCAGACTGTGGTGCGTCCTTGTGCAGCACAGAGCATGGCATGAGATTTAGACTAATGTGTACTGGATTACTGGCTTCTAAAAATAGACTGGGAGGAAGTACAATACACCCTGACATATGATGGAGTTCAGTGCGAGTGTGTACGTGCGTTTTTTATGCACTGCACTGGTTCTTTGTTAGCCAGATGGTCGCTTTCTGCACAAGGCAGATATCCAAGAGTAGCTTTAATGACAGTAATGACTGCAAGATTGACACTCCCTTTATAACCGAAGCATTACATTTGGTTACACATGCTGTAATACAAGCATCAGCCTTACTTCCCATTAATAAATACTGGCTGGTTAAATACCCAGAGCAATGTATAGAGAAACAGAGAACATACTTTCAGTATGAGGAGTAATCCTGATTGACTGCAACAGTATCATGTATTAATTCTAAATTTAGTAACAAAGCTCCATGTATGAAAGGAGGCTATAGTCACAGGGCTGAACGATTATGTTTGACCTTAAACATTAAATATGTGGATTTGATGGTTTGTTTGGTTAGGACAGAGATTGCAGGAAACAATGCAGAGAAGATGGGAAAATGTTGCATGCCAGATTCGAACTTGCACTGCCAACATGAGCACCATGTTTTTTTTTGTTGTTTTTTTTGACTGCATATTTTGTCTTTAATTTATTTGTTTTAGCATTTGAAACCTGAGAAAATTTAATGCAACCATGCCACAAATACAGGGAAAAAATGCAGAGAACGTGGAAAAATGTTGCAAGCAAGATTTGAAGTTGCACTGCCCATATGAGCCTTTTTTGTCTTCAGTGAATTGATTGCTTTATGTTTTGACACCTGAGTAACTTTAATGCAACACTGGAAACAGTGCAGAGAAAATGGAAAATGTTGCAAGCCAGATTCGAACTTGCACTGCCAACATGAGCACCATGTTTTTGTCTTTTTTTTTTTTTTGACTGCATATTTTGTCTTTAATTTATTTGTTTTAGCATTTGAAACCTGAGAAAATTTAATGCAACCATGCCACAAATACAGGGAAAAAATGCAGAGAACGTGGAAAAATGTTGCAAGCAAGATTTGAAGTTGCACTGCCCATATGAGCCTTTTTTGTCTTCAGTGAATTGATTGCTTTATGTTTTGACACCTGAGTAACTTTAATGCAACACTGGAAACAGTGCAGAGAAAATGGAAAATGTTGCAAGCCAGATTCAAACTCGCACTGACTACATGGGTACCATGTTTTTTGTGTTTTGTTTTCTGTTGGGTCTCCAGATTTTTTGTCTTCAAAGTATTTGTTTTATCAGGTGAAACCCAAGATACAACCTTGCCACAAACACAGGAAACATTTCAGAGAAAATGGGAAAGTGTCGCAAGCAAGAATCGAACTTGCACTGCCCGCTTGAGCAGAATGTTTGTTTTTGTGTTTTGTTTTTTTCCACACATTTTTGATCTCCAATGTAGTAATTGTTTTCTTATTTGAAACCTTAGATATTTTTATACAACCTTGCTAAAAACACAAGGAACAGTTCAGTGAAACGGAAAAATGTTGCAAGCCAGATTCAAATCCGC
This sequence comes from Acrossocheilus fasciatus, assembly GCA_036784905.1. NCBI lineage: Eukaryota > Metazoa > Chordata > Actinopteri > Cypriniformes > Cyprinidae > Acrossocheilus > Acrossocheilus fasciatus. Next base: position 10,708,347 of record CM071957.1, on the reverse strand, counting down.
ACTTATCACATGAGCACCATGTTTTTGTCTTTTCTGTTTATTTATTTATTTATTTTTTTTTGGTCTTCATATTTTTTTGTCTTTAATGCATTTGTTTTATCAGTTGAAACTCAACATACAACCTTGCCACAAACAATTCAGGGAGAACTGGAAAATGTTGCAAGCAAGATTCGAACTTGCACTGCCCACTTGAGCACAATGATTTTGTTTGTTTTTTCAAAACATTTTTGATCTTCTATGTTGTAATTGTTTTATTATTTGAAACTTTGAATAATATAACCTTGTTAAAAACACATGGAACAGTTCAGAGTTTTAGTTTTCAGTTCAGAGTTTTATCGGTTTTTGTCCGTATTTTGATTTGTTTTCTCTTTTGAAACCTCGGAAAGTTTAATACAACCTTTCCACAAATACAGGAAACAATTCACACATACAATTCCTTATATATTTTTTGGCTTCAATGTATTTATTGATTATAACCCAATAAACTTTGATACAGCCTTGCCTTGCAGAAAACCCTCAATGGCAGGTAGGAAATATATAAGAATGATTTCATCCACAATCATCTGAACAGAACACTTTAACAAATTCTGAACCTGATAACCTCTACAGAGCAATCAAAAACTGTACACCTTCTCACCTCAGACTGGAAGTCACAACTATAGGCTTGAGCAGCAGAGTGTAACTGATCTGACGTCAGTGCCCCTTTATGTCGACCTTGTGTAGACGGTCACGCTGTGAGAGGTCAGCACTGTTCTGGGGTCAGTGGAGATGGGTGTTGACGTTAATGCAGCTGAGCTTCGTCATCCAATACACCATTGCTCATGTTGGACACCATCAGTCTTCATAAACTAGCTGCTGTTCTGCTCTGGCTGAAGCCTTCAGTAGATGACTTCGATAATAAAGAGGGAGATATATTGATCATCTAAAGATATATTGAATAAAAGCTTTAAAATAAATGGTCTGCAGTAACAGCAGAGAGTTTTAAGTCCCTTCTGATTTTTCTTTCAAGTCCATTTCAGTGCTGATGTTATAGGCTATTATGCAAATCGCTGCATTCTGGTTCTATCTGCATTCTGAGCAGTTTTGAGATACGGAGCTTCAAAGTATTTGCATTCCATAGACTCATATACATAGAACCCTTTTTTTTTCTAAAAAAAAAAGTCCCAAAATGTACACGGATTGCAAAAGGAACATCACATAATGTAAATAAGTTGTCACAGAATAAGAATATGTGAATAACTCAATTTTGACAAAAATGTCAGATAGAACCTTATATTTCCAAGGTGATGAAATACTCCTATGTCTCCTATAGATATACATGATATTTTTCCACAAACTGGTTATGCACAACCAAAAAAGAAATAAAAAATACATTTTAGAGTTGATTGCAACAAACAGAAATGCTTTTAGCATTAGTAACATCTATCAGGATGTGCTACCAACACTATACTAAGTTTAAGATTAGGATGTAGGTCAGCGTTTGGAGATACTGTAGACTACTACAGGCATGACGTCCAGAAGCATTTTAGCACTTTCTGGTTCCACCATCCTGAAGTCAACTGGTTTTTAATGAGTTTTTGGTTTAATGGCTAAAATGAGGTCTGTAGTTATAAATATAGTTAACATATTTTCATGTTTTATCCTACAATGCAAAATACATCAGTAATAACCACTTGATAAATGTGCTTGCTAACCAGTGGCTAAATGATGTTAAACGTTATAACAATGAAAAAAAGGTAAACTCATCTACTCTCTAGCTGCTTTTACAACCTTGTTGTGTTTATAATCAAACATACACACATTTCAAACATATTGAGTGTTATGATTTCTGTATGTCTCTAAAACTCCAAAAGTATTTGTGTTTTGTGAAGAAAAAGTGCATACTTCTGAGTGTGTAGCAGAAGCGGAGGTGTTGGGACATACTACCAAGTCATAATTGTGTCTAAAAAGTGTCCATATTGTGTCCATATATCGCTTTGTTGCATATTTATGTGCATCCTATCATTCATCTTGTAAACATAGATTGCACTAAAAATAAAAGTTTTTCCTTTGCGATTTTGGAAAATTTTACATACAGACCTTGTTCACATATAGCTGCAAAAAGAATGCTGTATTATGCATGTCTGGCCAGTAGTTGGCGACACAACTTTAAAGAAACATGATATGTGACTGTGCACATATAAAAACTTATAGACTGAACATATAATAGACATGCACATGACGTCACTTGTTTCACAAATTCACATTTTTGTTGCTCAAAAAAACTTGCACACTGAGTTTTCAGGTCACCAAAACCCTGTTGTCCCATAAATGAACTGTCAGATTACATAAACATTTTTTAGTTAAAAATAGTGTCATGTAAATGCCTCCTATTAAGTCACAGTGAGTGCAAAATACCAATAAGATCAAATATGAGGTGAGTGAGGCGACCATCTGTTATGATCTTTGCTTTTTTCTTCTCTCTCGCTCTTCCTCTGTCCTCTCTGGGGGCATCATAGCCTGATCTGGTGTGTGGGCACGCAAGGGGAAGTTATGCTGAAACAGTGGCTGAATGTTGATGCCAACCATCTGCCCAGAGCTCCAGCCGCTCCAGCGATGGATCCATGCCCAGACAAACACAGGACACCAGGAACACCAGAGCGTCTGTGGTGCCATCAGCCCTCAGCACTGATTTCACTGCAGATCCTATCTTAGTGTTTTAGCTCAGTGGATGGCTGTGGGCACAACTAGGCTCTCATGATTAATAAATGACAAACGGTCTGCAGTGAATTCACTTGCCATAGACTCTTTTTCAGAATGACAGAATGATGTCTATTCTGATCTGACACAGTCTGTTGCATGTGTACATTTCTATACTAAGGCCCAAAAACACTAGATTTTTGGCAAATAAAACATTTTAAAAGATTCTTGAGATATGTATGTGCTTAAGAGGAGCATTGCTTTAATGTTTTATATATATATATATAATTTAATGCATCATGTTTCCTTCTCGAGTAACCTGAATTGAGCCTTTGAATAGTTATTTATTTATTTATTTTATTTTATTTTATTTTATTTTGTGTGTGTGTGTGTGTGTGTGTGTGTGTGTGTGTGTGTGTGTGTGTGTGTGTGTGTGTGTGTGTGTGTGTGTGTGTGTGTGTGTGTGTGTGTGTGTGTGTGTGTGTGTGTGTGTATGAGTCCCTCAGTTGCCATTGGTGTGAAAAAAGGATCTGAAAATCATACAGTCACTGTTGGAAAGGGTTCAAATATACAAAAGATGCTAGAAAACCAAATAATTTGTGAAAAACTGGGCTATTTATCTGATCAGGATACACAAGACTCATGAACAACTATCAGCAAAAAAAATAAATAATATTTATTATATCCATGTACATGTGTCAGACGGGCAACTTGAGCACATTTGTGACCCTGGACCACAAAACCAGTCTTAAGTCGCTGGGGTATATTTGTAGTAATAGCCAACAATACATTGTATGGGTCAAAATTATCGATTTTTCTTTTATGCCAAAAATCATTAGTATATTAAGTAAAGATAATGTTCCATGAAGATATTTTCTAAATTTCTTACCGTAAATGTATCAAAACTTAATTTTTGATTAGTAATATGCATTGCTAAGAACTTCATTTGGACAACTTTAAAGGTGATTTTCTCAATATTTAGATTTTTTTCACCCTCAGATTCCAGATTTTCAAATAGCTGTATCTCAGCCAAATATTGTCCAATCCTAACAAACCATACATCAATGGAAAGCTTATTTATTCAGCTTCCAGATGATTTATAAATCCCAATTTCTTAAGACTGGTTTTGTTGTCCAGGGTCACATTTGTCCAAAATTTGACAGTTTTAAGATGGCTAAACAGTTTCTCATGTCATTTTTATTTGTTGGGATGTTAATTCATGTAGTCATTCATAACTGTATTGGTAAGCAGCAAACACATTTTCGCAACAGTAACATTGAGGAAACTATGATAATCACATACAAACAAAACCTTAGGAATCAATCACCTATGGCAACAGAGAATAATCCACTGCACACACACTCCAATCAGTGCCTGGGGCAACATCTTCCTCAAGACCCCTTCAGATAGTAACATTCAGACTAATGATGCAGTCTGACTAAACAGCACCTTGAGAAGTAACGCAAGTGCAACCACTAATGTGGTTTCGTTATTTGTAGTGCTCAGATAGATGTCAGGCGCTCCAGTGTATTTTGTTGTTGTTTTGTTTCTGACTTTCTGTTTCTGTAGCTCAAGTGGAGCATGGCATTACGAACACAAAGAGATCTGAAGCCCAGTAAAACGCAAAAGTGACTGGCCATTTTTAAGCAGACTTGGTTGTGAATGTTTTTGTCTCTTGCTTTTTCTCCATATACGGATTTTAACTTATTTAAAACTTAAGTCACTTAATTGTAACTTCTTTATTATTGAACTGTTATATAGAATCAATATCACATTTGTAACATTATTGGGGCAAACGTCATTCTTGCTTGTGTGGTATATGATTAACTATCTAAATTTAAATACAAAATAAATAAATAAAATAAACACTAATACAAACAATTTTTGCCCCCTTATCTTGAATTTTGGGGACACTTCTATTAATTTGAACAGCATTTTTGCCCCAAGCCCCCATTAATTTCTAAAGTGCTGCTACATTAATTAGTCTAAATTGTTTTGCATAAAATATCTGCCAAATTAATAAATGTAGCTACTATATTTATTAGTAGCCTATCCTTAGAGCTAAAAATCCCAAAAATATGCCTCTTGCAATTTGTTTGATATACAGATGTGAAGCATATTTAACTTGAAAATAAATCAACGACCCTGTCACATTCAGCTGAAAGAATCCTCGAGGTTCAGCAATGCTTTTGATGAAAACAGCACCGCTGACCTCGCAGGGAAGTGTCTACCTCTCAGTATCTGCACAGTGTCCTAACCATGAACCCATATGCGCGCACACACTTACCTCTCCCTTCATAAATCACTAGGCGAGGGATTAAGGATGTGAAATTCAAAGGAGCTTAGAACTGCCTGTTATTTACCTAAACTGTCCTCTGCCTGGCTCCAGTCCCGTACAACCATGCGCTCACTCAAGTGTTTTAACCCACATAGGAAACTGATTTCAAAACCAGACCAAGCTGCGTCACGAAGCATCAATAAAAAGTTTTTGATTTGACTGGAAAGAGATAAAGAGAGTAATTATATAAATACACAGACATTAACGTCAGAACAGGTACACGACAGGTACACCGGGGTATTCCTCAGTCCCGAAGAGAGAGAGAGAGAGAGACATGACAGGTAAGAGACGGTAACCCAGACAGCGCTCTCTCAGAGGACAAACGGGTTGGCAGCACTTGAATTCTGAAGGTTAGCAGAGGTTTGGCTGGGACGGAAGTGGAGAGAACCATATGGCCCTACTGTGAGAGATATCGCAGAGTCACTGGCGAAAGGCCTGTGAGAAATCAACTGATAGAGCATAACACAACCTGCTCTGTCAGCTGTACCGCACTCTTTCCATGACTTTAAAGGGTCCTAAATGGCACTTCTTATTTGGATCAATGACATTAGGGTCATTGATGCTCTTTTTCTTATCTGGATATACCCAAAGTTATGTCACGAAACTCTAGAAGGTGCAGTCCAATAGGTCAAACTCAATCTGACACAATGACATCATTATTCACATAGCGTAGCTGATTGATTTCTTTGTATCAGCAGCCAATGAACTTCCACTCAACGTTCAAATACTTGGCTAGTGCTTGCTGTAGCAGTGGTAGCAGCAGTGCGCATCAGAAACCCTCCACCTTCCCCAGCTCCACCTGTATAGCTCGGCTACGGGGTGATTCATCTATGCTATATGGGGGTTATTTCATATATCGTCGCTGTCGGGTGGAAACCTCCTATGTCCAAGTTTTGTCAATTTCATATTTTTTCACAAATCGATGTTACTGGTCAGTCCCCACGTGGGTCTGTTATTTTTACAAATTATTAACCAATCTAAAGTGTTGAAAATAGATTGAGAACAAATCTCTTAACTCCATTGGACACTTCAACTGTCTGAGAAGTCTCATAACTCCACCTCTTCTTCACTCCGCGGGACCCTCGGGAGAAAAAAGGGCTGTCTACTGGCGCCAAGTAAGCCTGCCTTTGGATAACTCTGTCTGTTTTTTAGACAATAACAAGTGAAAATAGTTAGGTTAGATAAATTTGAGTAGACCTGTTTTGTTAAAAATCTGATTTGGTGCAGAAGGAAGCCTGTGAGCCAGGAAGGTAAATTTGCGAGAAGATTAGGCTAACTTCCGCCTATTAGACAGCCTAGTCAGCTCATTGTTTTTTGTATTGCATCACTTATAGCTCTTAAACCTTTAAAATAGAGTTTAGGAAGATGTATGTAATCACAGTCGTTAGCTTTGGTTAACTATTGAAGCCTTTTCTCTTGTCAAAAGGCTCAACGCGACGGCCGACTTTGCGTGCAGATTAATTTCCGCCTACTAGACAGCCTCAGTTTATAGTTTTATTTTGGTATTGCATCACTCATAGCTCTAACGTTTAAAATAGAGTTTAGGAAGATGTATGTAACCACAATCATTCGCTTTGATTAGCTCTTAAAGCTTGTCTCTTGCCAGAGGCTCAACGCGACCGCAGACTTTGATGAACACTGCTGTCCGTACCATTCTTATCAATGACAGCGTAATCTCGTATCTCCCTGCTCCCAAGTCATAAATCTTGTATCTCCGATTAAACATGATTTTGGGGAAATGTTGTGTTAATGTTGGTACACAACAGTATATGATAGCAATATAAGGTATAATACCAACTTTAATGATACAAAGTTTAATAACTCAAAAAATATGCAGTTTTTTTTAATTTCCTGAAAAATAATGGTTTTGGAGATGCGAGGATTCCGCCTGACAGCGATGATATGTTATGGGTGCAGCAGCAGTATTTCTTACATGCTCACAGCAACATGTTGTGGATATATTGGCAGTAGCAAGTCAGTACTTGCTCTGCCACAGCAGCAGCATTTTAAACGTTTACTTTAAAAACTTTTTATTTTTAAATGAATACAATTTAACTTCTATACTAGCACTTTTAACCCATCCTGTCTGTCTAAGATCATGGCTACATCCGTTAACTCAATGAATCAGCTCACGTCTAATGACTGCTTTGTTGGCGCCATCATTTCATTAAGACTTTAAATCACTGTTAATCAGTTATAGAGCTTGAAAGGCTATGTCTTAATACAAATGTAATATTTCTTACATTGCAAATGATGTGCTGCAAGTTCCAACCTGTTAGATCTGTTAGGACTGACTCTATGTAGATACAAACTGGAGATTATCAGGATCAAGATGCATATGTGCATGACCCGACTACGGCACACATCCATTAAAATCTCACTGCTCTACTCCAATCTGTCCTGAATGAGACTGCTGGTGGGTCGGACATCCCCTCAGAGAGGTTGAGAACTCATCCAGTCCTGTGTTGCCAGGACCTGATGGGCTTCTGACACACATAGAGAGCGAGAGAGAGAGAGAGAGAGAGAAATAAACAAACACTCTCCTGTCCCACTTCTTCCGTTAACTAACATCTGGCCTAAATCTCTCAATATCTCTCTCTCCTGCTCTTCTTACTCTCTGTTTTCTTATGAGCAACAAATTGAATTTCATCATTTCCCCCTCCTGTACATAGCATTTGTCTGGAACAGAGAGAACGCTGGGGGAAAATGATGATGTTTGTGCGCCGGGTGTATGATCTCTCTATTCACTAATCGCTTTTTCTAGGTCTTCATTTTCATCAATGACAAATAGGCTATAGCTTTCATCGGGAGGTGGAATTATGGGTACATGGGCTGTTTATTGTGCTTAAAACATATTTAAATAATTGTTTTGAAGGGTATTTATGATGACAATGAACAGAGCTATTTTTTTCTCCATCTATGAGCCTTCACTTTCACTCCTAATACTCAAATGCATTATTTAAATCCTGAATTCGCATTAAAATTCCTTGTTCTTGAAGACCAGTTAAAGGGATAGTCACCCAAAATGAAAAACTCACAATTACATCTCACAATTTAGACTTTTTTTTATTGCAATTCTGAGTTTATATCTCACAATTCATAATGTTTCCTTTGCAATTCTGAATTTATATCTCACAATTTAGACTTCTTTATTGCAATTCTGAGTTTGTATCTCATAATGCAGACTTTTTATTGCAATTTTGAGTTTATGTCTCACAGTTCAGACTTTTTATTGCAATTCTGAGGTTTTATCTCACAATTCAGACTTTTTTATTGCAATTCTGAGTTTATATATCACAATTCAGACTTTTCCCCTTGAAATTATAAATT